>PVHX01001940.1:114431-184923 GCA_004024805.1 Geosciurus inauris | reverse complement strand
CAATAGATGAATGGATAAAGAAACTGTGGTACATATACACAATGGAATATTATTCAACAATAAAAGAGAATAAAATTATGGCATTTGCAGGCAAATGGATGGAATTGGAAAGCATTATGCTAAGTGAAGTAAGCCAATCCCAAAAAACCAAATGCCGAATGGTCTCTCTGATTAGTGGATGCTGATGAATAAGGGAGGTGGGAATGGGAAACATAAGAGAAATAGAGGAACACTGGATGCGACATGGGGGAGGTGGGGGCAGGAAAGGGGAATGGGTATAGTAAAGATGGTTGATAAAAAAAAAATATATATATATATATACACATATATACTGTTCATTGAAAGTGCATATAAAAGTGTAAAAAAAAAAGCATTGGCACTATCTGGTACAAAAGCAAGTGGTACAACACATGGCTAATTGAATCCCTAAAAAAGAAGAGAAGAGTAGAAAATACTTAATATTTTAGAAATAACTCTGAAAAATTTTCCAAGTTTGATAAAGCACTATAAAGGAAGTTAGTGAGCAACACATACACACACACACACACAAAGTTGAATTGCTCTAAAAATGAATGATGAAGAAAAAAATCATAACAGAAACCAAATGAAACAGCCAGAATTAAGAACAAAAATCAGACAAATAATTGACATCAGAGAAACTATGCAAGTGGAAAACAATGGAGTAGTATCTTTATCAAAGAAGGAAATATTGTTAATTTGGAATTTTATACCCAGAAAAATTTCCTTTTAAAAAATGGTGGTGAAGTAAAATATTTTCCATCCAAACAAAAACTAAGCCAATGAACCACTGGTAAATCTGCAATAGGAGAAATATAGAAGGTTATTTAGGGAGAAGGAAAATTATGCCAGGTGGAAATTTACATCTGCACAAAGGAAAGAACAGTACAAGACATGGGAATTATATGGGTAAATATGAAGTTCATGTTTATTTCTCTTTAAAAATAATTGATAGTAAATAAAAAAATGATAATGTGCTATTCTAATATGTATATAAGAATAGCACAAGAATGTGAAGAACATGAAAATGAAGTAAGGATTGTATATTATATATAGTGAAGAATAGTACAATTAAAAGGTTTACTGTAATGAGTTATATTTTATATGATAAATCCCGGAGCAAAAGCACAAGATGAAATAAATATCACCTATAGGAAATTCATTTTATAAAGGCACAGATAAAAGTAGTAGAATGAAGAAACATTACCAAATACTAATAAAAATTGAAATATTATACCAAGTAGACTTTGTACATATTAAGAAATATATATAAGGACTTTCTAATACATTTGTTAAAGAAGGCAACTCATTAAAGGAAAGTAAACTTAAATCTCTCTGTGTGCACAAGTGCATGCATGTGCATGCTTGTGTGTGTATACACACTTTTGACATCAGTGATAAAACTTCAAATTACACAAAGCAAAAAACTGATAATATTGTTAAAAGACAATGTAAAAAAACAATAGAATGGCGTTAAGAAATGTGATGAGCATGAGGATTTGCTCTGCTTGCAAGCTAACAAGCTAACTTTGCAAAGTCCATGGGGGCTGGCAGGAGATATCAACTTTTCTGTTAGATATCAGTGGCGGTCTCTTATTCATAGCAATAGCAGTAGCTAGAAAGCCATAATTTTCCTGTGTTAGTTCCCCAAGGCCTAATTTGTACAGGACAGTGTGACAAGGACCAGATGATGCCTGAAACATGCAATAGGTACAGAGGCAAGAAAGGGACTTTTAGCTTGTTATTAGTTGCAAGCAGATCTGGCTCATTGCTTTGACTGGAAACCAGCATCACCTTTATTGTAATGGACAGTAAACAAATCTACCCCTTGCTACTCACAAATCCTTATAGAGGTGGTTTAGCATAAAGGGACAGTTAGGGCTTCTACCCATAAGATTGCAAAATGTTAGAGAGATGTGGAGGGTCTTTTCCTAACATAGGACAGACAGCAGACTAGAGAAAATACTTTAAAAACACGTATAAGGTAGGACCTGTATCTAAAATAAAGAACTGTTAACCTTCAGTAGTAAGAGAGACAAAAAGTGAGCAAAAGTTTTTAAAAGATATTTCACCAATGATGATATGTGAATGACAAGTAAACTTGTGAAAAGCTATTCAGCATCAATAAGTTATTTGGAAAATGCAAATTAAAACTGTAGTGATATACCATGATATACAGTATATTGGCTAAAATTGAAACTGAAAATATGAAGCACTGATGAGTATTTTATTTTGCTAGTGAGAGTTCAGAGTGATGTGTTTTAGAAACAATTTGTCAGTTTCTTATATAATTGAATTTATAGTTATTAAATAATCCATAAACTCTCTTATAGTTACTTAGCCATGAGAATAGGAAAAAATATCAGCACAACGCATATGCAAATGTTTTATAGGGATATATTCATAATATCCTCAAACTGGAAGCAGATTACTGTCTTGCACCTGATGAATACAAACCAGTTGCACCGTATCAGTAGGATGGAGTATGTCTCATGCACATGAAATAGGACTGCTATCCATAGCTGCTTGGACAAATGTCAAAAACCAACAGACGCAATTTGATCAAATTTATGTGAAATTCCAGGAAAGGCAAAACTAACACGAGACAGAAGCACTTTGGTCATTGCCTGAGTTGGAAGTGAATGTTGACTATAGTGGGTCATGAGAGGACTTTCAGTGATGAAGTCACTGTGGCTGATGGTGTGGCTGGTCACATGGAATCACTTCCTTAGAACTGCTAGATTTCATCCTGAGTAAATTTCACCTCAGGCTGTTAAAAATAGGAATTGACACTCCTCTGATTTTAGCAAACTTCAGAGCTGATGAACTAACCATACTTTGTCTTCTAGTAATCATGCTTGTTTGAAAGTTGGTCATATTTTCTCTCTTACTCTCTCTTTTATTCTTTTCTCTTACTCTTTCTTATAATTAAAAACCTGTTTGAAAATTGTCATTTTATGAGATT
Organism: Geosciurus inauris; assembly: GCA_004024805.1. Lineage (NCBI taxonomy): Eukaryota > Metazoa > Chordata > Mammalia > Rodentia > Sciuridae > Geosciurus > Geosciurus inauris. The sequence continues at coordinate 181,940 of PVHX01001940.1, read as the reverse complement.
GAGTTGTTATTTTAAAAATCACTGATACTAACATATAGCTAGGTGAGAATTCTCCTATTGCCTAGGAGCTTAACTGTAGGAGGATTTCAAGTAGCTGTGACCATTTTTCCTGTTATATTCGATGGAAAAAAAAATGACCAGAAATTTATCTCATTTTAATTTTCTGGATTTCCTTCCCAAATTCAGTCCTTTTCATAATTATGATCCTGGCTATGTAATAACTCTTGAACTTACCTCTCTAATTCTTAAGACTTTATTTTCTGTGACATTAATAGCAAACATTTATTGAACACTTACAGTATGCAAACTGTTCTAATGACTTCATGCATTTATTTCCTTTAATTCTCACAGCATTCCTGTATAGGAAGTACAACTATTTTTTCCCCATTTCATAGATAATGAAATTGAAGAACAGCAACTTCTAAATTCATGTCACTATTCAGTAAGGAAGCAGGTATTTGACTACAGGAAGTCCAAATTTAGAACCCATTCCCTGAATTATCAGAGTACAAATCCTATAAATTATAGATCTTAAATTCTGGTGTATAGGAGAATCAATCTGTTTAACTAGGATTCTCAGAGCTCTCCTCTCTTGCAATTCTTTCTGTGTGGGTTTGTGATGAACCCAGTAATCTATATTTTTAGCAAGCATTCCAGGTGGTGGTATTTTGATCTGTTTGAGAAACCTCATTTTTAAATTCACAGTATATGGTGTTTGTGACCTAAAGCTAGTTGTTTAACTTCTCAGTGACTTTTAATCTGAGTCATCAAAATAGTGATGTTCTTTTAGTAGGAAATAAGATGACAGCTCCTGATACACAAAGTTTTATACTATGTTGATTTGTTTTTGTTGTTCTTTGTGAGGCATGTTACCGTATAGAATTAGTTGACAGTGGCTACTATATTTCAGTCATAGTGAAATGCAATTAGACAGTATGCAAATGGCATCTCAAAGTGATATGACATCTTATTGATTGTTAGGCCCCAGGAATTTTATGCTACACCATAGGTTCCTAAAATACTAGTTAGCTCATTTGAACTTGGTACATAGTTCAGTTTTGTAGGTATAACGTAGAAGTTGTGTGGCTTCATGTGAAGCCATGTAAAACCATGCCTGTAATTGGGGTGATTTATTCTAGGCAAAGGGAGTCAAAACAATCAAGTGGAGTACAGTCTTGTCTAAGAAAAGATATCTGAGCTTGAGTTTTGTATAGTCAATAGGGACACTTTGGGCTCAGTTTTAGGAAAGTTAATCAAAGCAAAACCAAACAAAACAAAATGGCTTGTATCTGGAGCTTGCTGGTCATGGGACAAATCTTTAGCTTTGCAAGGCTTTGTATATTTGCAGGTTGCACTGACTGTCCCTAATTCAATGGCAAGCATTATTGGCTCAGTTTGCCTTCCAACTGCATTTTCCCTACCATTTCTAACTGAAGTGTTGCCAGAATTTGCACTCAGTTTTTTTTTTGTTTTTTTTTTTTTAAATAATTCTGGGCTAAGCTGCATCCTTGGGTGGTCCAGATTATCTTACAAGGTACCAATGTTATTTTTGCTCATGGTCTGCTCCCAGAGTTGCAGGTGTTTTGAATGGTTTTCCTAGGATCTCTTTGTCCCCCAAGTTCTCTTATTTCAACTATGCCATTTTGTTTGCAATGTGAGGATTGTATAACTTGAACCCCATTTTAGGAACATGAACATTTCTAATTCTGAACTATCTCAGTCACTGTAAGTTATTGTGTATTGAATGCTTCGTGAATCACAAACTAACTTACTTCTTCAAAGAGATCATTTCATTTCTCAGCCACCACCAGTATTGAATTTCTTTTATTATCCTGTTGTGTAAAGGCCACAGGCAAGAGAAATGGTAGGCCCATGAATATCATTTCTTTACCATAGAGAGACATTTTGTACAGTAATGGTCGTGATTCTGATAATTGCCAACATTTATGTATGTATTTCTGTTAAGTATACACTTTTCTAGAAACTTTGCTAGGATTATTACTAATTGTTACAATAGGAATATAATGTCAATTTTTAAAAATGAGTTAGTCTATCTTACAAATGTTTTCAACAGAAATATGGGAATGTGAAATTAAATTATTTATTAGATAAGAAATTTCTATTAAAATCTCAAAATTATCACCCAAATATGATTTTTATTAAAATTATAGGGAAATATTTTCTCTGTTCTGATTATGTATTCCATGCAACAATTTTCAAGACAATAGTGCATGCCCTTTAGATGTTTTATTAAAAATTTACTTCTGATGTGCTTTTGTCAGAAATGGAACACAATATGTTCATAATAAAATATTTTTAAGAACAGAATTAGTGTCATTCATTGTCATTGACTTTGTATACTTTTTAGAAGCTCAGAATTTTGTATTGGACAAAGTCATCTTGAATCCAATGATATTTTAAACTAATTTTAAAGATGGTTTTTAACATTAAAATAGTGCAGTCTTCTCTACTTTCTAGCTTCATGACTTTGGTCACGGTACTCAGTGTATATGAATCAAAATTATTATTTTTGTAAAGTGAATAACATAAATGTGCCTATATTTTGAGTATTCCAGTGGTTATATGTGATTGTATACAGGCTGCTTAGCCTAGTAACTGCTGTTACTACATCCCATGTGTGTAGTACATCACATGGAAGTATTATTTTGGAAATTTTATCATCATTTTACAATGTAGACATTGCTATATATTTGGTACCCTGTTCCCTGTTAACCAACGCAGGCATTGCCTGCTGAACAATTTAGCTGTTTTAGCAAGTTGCACTATTGTGTGAGTCTCACTTGATTTCATGGGATGAAACAGAATGAACACCATGGCTCATGGCTGTCAGTAGTGAAAAATAGCTGGAAATCAGACAAACAGCTTCATTGCTGAAATTATTTCCGGGCTAAAAGTTCTTCCAACAGCTGTTTGTTTTGGCCATTAACATGTCCAATCCTTTTTTTTTTTTTTTTTAAGCTGGGGGAAATATGATTTTCTTTAAAAAGAGAAGGCAGCCTAGTTATTTCTGAAGTCAGGAAGAACTCCTGTCCTTCCACTATTGTGGTCTTTTGGCTTCTTTGATGCTTGGACTGAAGGGTTTTTCCTTTTGTTTTTCTCTCTCTATTTTTTTTTAAAACCTCAGACTCAGATTGTTGTAGTAAAAAGAAAAGGCAAATCTGAGAGTTCTGTAATCCTAGAGAAGGAGCTTTCTAGCATTTACCTTGCAGAAAAGTTTACTCCCCAGAGGAGTATTTAGTATTACATAGATACTGACTCACTGAATAGAATGAGAAGGGGGTGGGGAGCGGGACGGAAGGAAAGAGAGAATGAGTAGATCCCAGCCAACAAGAAAGAAAGAGACTTAACTAAAGATGAAGGGAACTTTTGCCTGTTTCTGAAAGTTATGTTATTAGTTTAAAAAATAAAAGTCAGGATGACTGCTAGTTTTGTTTAAAGTATTTGTTCTGGAAATACTAAAGTTGGAGTCGACCAGACTGAGGTTAGGAGCATTTTCTTTGGCAGCAAAAAATACTTTTACAGAAGCCATGCCTGTACTTGGGGTTGCCTCCAAACTGAGACAGCCAGCTGTTGGGTCACAGCCTGTTCACACTGCTCTTCCGATACCAAATCTTGGCACTACTGAGTCACAGCACTATTCTTCAAGACCTTTGGAACTTGCTGAAACAGAGAGCTCAATGCTTTCTTGTCAGCTCACATTAAAATCAACCTGTGAATTTGGAGAGAAGAAGCCCCTGCAAGGAAAATCCAAGGAGAAAGAAGATAGCAAGGTTAGTAGCTGAAGCTTACCTACAGACTTTCATATCTAAAAATGCACATTTCCTTTGAGGTGGACCACAAAGCATGTTGTGAAATGGGAACTAGAAGAGAACCAGGGTAATACAGTTATGTATAGTAACTGAAAAGCTGAATGTTCTATAAAAACTGAATTTTTAAGCTTATGGTTGCAAAAGTCATGGGCAAAGTTCTCCATACATGCATATATATTGCAATTATTTACTATTACTTGTTGATGAAGTGCTTGATTACTCATTGATATCAGTAGTCCTAGATATTGCTCTGTCATGAATAAATATGACCAATCACAAATGTGAGAAAATGTGGACCTATATTCATATTTCTCTTTGAATATTTGTGTCCTAGGCTGCTTAATTCATTGTAGTATGAAGGAAAATGAAATATTAGTTTCCTCGATATTGCACATTTGTCTGGATTTTTCACTTGTAAATTGAAACCCTACTGTTTTACTTATTACTGACATTTTTTTCAGTCATTTAATTTATTATATTTTGTGAGCATTAGCTCATAGCTGTTGCTAAGCTGTACTGCAGTTGTTTTCCCCAGATGCAGAGTGTTAGCATAGCCCTGCAGCTCATGACCTTCATTGGGGGGTCGCTTGTACCCTGATAAGCATCACTTTTTAAAGAAGCATTTCTAGAGTCACCATTCTTACCTCTGGAGTCTTAAGAAATGTTTTGATTTTACTTTTTTATCCAACTGTAAGTTGAATAATTTAAGGGGAAATAATCACATAGAGAAATCAATTCTGCAAGTAAAAACTTCACTCCTTCCTCAATGCTTTTTTTCATCTATCTTCACCTGTTCAGATCTTAACACTTCAGCCCAGATGTGGCTTTTTCCATAAAGTCTTTGCTAGCTGTTCTTTTCCTCACTTTCCTTTCTTGTGTCTCTTTGTCTATAGAAATACAACCCAGGTATTTATTACTGTATATTTTGATTACATGGTTAATTATCTTCCATCCTCACTGAACCAAAATACATGTAAAAGTCAAGTCCCATATCTTATTCTGTGCTCTCTAGTTTCCTCCTCCCAAGGCTTTATGGAGAATTGAATTAAATAGTGATTGATTGAGTGAATATAAGAATGAATGAATCCGTAAATGAACAAATAACTATGATGAGAAAGATAAAGTTTTTTTCTCTTTGGACAATTTCATTTATCAAATGAGAGGTTTGAAATGAAAGATTTTTAAAATTCCATCTCTTACAAAGCATTGTATAAGAAAATCAGTTAACAGAAAGTATTTTGTTACAGGCTTCTTGTCTGCCCCATGTGAGTAATTCAGAGTATTCTTAGGGAAGTGTAAGTCAGCAACAAAGTACTTAAAACTATAGCCTTCTGCAAATAATTAAAGGCGAATGCCATCTAACTCTGTTCCAATATTCTGTGTGTACATCGTGTGTTGTCTGGATTCAGTGGAAAAGACAGACAGACCCATTTCCTCTGCTGTCCATGCTGTCATCTCTTTTGGTTTAGTCAAACTTCTACTTTGCTAAATGGCCTTGGACTAAGACTTGACCACGATGAGTAGTATTTTCACAAGAAAATTTTGGTTGATCACTTCGGTTAGCAAGCATATTAATCAAACATTCAATATTCCGATAAGACTCTGTGGCTAGCAGAGTTACATTTATATTTAATAGGAATATTTTCACCATGCCATTTATCAGATTAAAAACTTCTTCGAACAAAATGTAAAGAATGCCTGGTCAGCGTTTCGTAATAATTTGGAAATGCTGAAAAGAAGTGTATTTAGAGTTTCGTTTTTTTTTTTTTTTTTTTGTGACTTTTGAAAAACTACGTTGATGATCAAAACTGTTAGACTTGGCTACAAATAGTAGAAAACTCAACATAAAAATAGCATAGATAAGAGTTTATTTCTTATTCAGGTAAAGGAAATATGAAGGTACATAGTCCATGGCTGACGGGGTGACTTCAGGAAGTTGTCAGACAACCAGGCTCTGTTTAAGCCACCACCATCCACTGTAGCTTCCACCTCTCAATCTTGAGTAGATAACTGAGCTCCATTAAAAAACAAACACGTTATTTCATATAGGACCTTTTGACATTTCATTGGTCTACTACAGTTTTAAGGCCTTACAGGTATAGTAGAGAGTGGAAAATGCAGTGTTTATTGTAGGTAGCCATGTGCCTGGCTAAAAACTATGTTTTTTTTTTATCTCTAAGAGAAAAAAAATACTAGATAGTATCCACGGTATATGATTGTCATTTAAAAACATTCATGTGGAGTACAGAGCTAGTCATTGCACTAAACAGTCTTGGAGTTTGGTTTGAAAGAGATCAAACCTCATTTCTGACATTGTCATACATGATCTGCATTGATTTTGCTTGTCCTGTCTTTTTGTTACATTAGGGCGATTGCGGTCATTTCAGTCATCCAATTATGAATTCCAAGGCGAGGAGGCTAGTCTTTGGTGATGTACATTGCTATTTTACCTATTATGCATTACTAGAACCTGGAGATTTTACTTCTGATTCATAGTTTGGATTTATCCTTTTCTCCATGTATCCATCTTTTGGTCCTGGTTAACTTTTCTGTCAGTTATTTCATTATTCCAAATTGGCGTTTTGTTCTCCAGTACCTCTTCTCCATCATCCATCTAACACATTCTCCATGCTCCTTGATTTAAAAACAAAACAAAACAAAAAAATCCCTTTAACTATTTCTCGTGTTTTATACTATCTCCATTCAGGCATTTGAGTCTCCCAGTTGTTGTTACCCCCTCTTCCATTGTGACTCCAGCTAACTATATCAGATGTCTTCTTCCTGGGGGTCCCAAGTTCTTCAGGCTGCTTAGTTCCACTGCCCTTCAGCAAATAATGCTAGTTCTAGACTCCATGTCACATATGTTTGAAAAATCTACCATAATGTGTCACAGGCTTATTTTTCCTGTAGTTATATCTTGTTCTGATTTCTTATCTTGAGTTTTGTAATCTCTCTCTGCATATGCATTTGTTTTTCCGTTCCTCCTGGGCATTCACCCAAATGAGGAACAGAGTCACTTTGCCTTGGAAAGTTAAGAATCTGGAGGTTAAATTTAAGAAGGAAGGTTCTGTTTTTTATGAATCAGAAAACATACAATCAAACACAAACATTCCTATTCTAGAAAGTTCCTTGGCTATGCTGACTCCTGAAAACTGCTCCCTGGGCTTTCTTTCTCACTCCCAGGTTGATCTGTAGCTCTTTCACATCTAGTCTCATTTTTCACTTGGGCCCACCCAGCCCTTCCTTTTTGGGTTACTTGTGTAAACTCAGGATTTTTTTTGTTATTATAAGAAGCAATATTTTTCAGTATGTACTCTATACTTTATAGGAAACTTCTCATTTTATTCTCATAATATTTCAAGGAAGGTATTATTTTCTATATTTGCAGAGAAGTAAACTGAGGCATAAAAAGAGTAGGAGACACTCAAACAGTCTGAAATCTAGTACTAAAATCCAGAATTTGAATCAGGTTTGTCCCTGCAAAGTCTCCCCCCGCAGTACTTTATACTCTCTTTGTGTTATAATGGCAATATTTTCTAGATTTATTCTATCCTCCAGATCTCTTTCACTCTTCAAGATCCACTTCAAAAAACAGAAGTATAAAAATTCTCTGTGGAGCTTAGCAGGAAAGTGAGTTTACACCCTGTTTCGGAGCTGTTAAGAAGGTTGTTAAAATTGATATCCATGTCCCTGATAATATGGATGCTTGTTCAGTTCTCCTACTCACTCTGTGAGTTGTATTGGCGATCAGAGTAGATATTATTTCTTACAAGTGTGCTTACAAAGGGCTGGGACTAATACATTAAACTCTTGAAGATAGTAAAAAAACATTAGTTAAGTCAAATATTTAAAATAAGCACAAATACTAATATAGACAAGCAAATACATTGCATTAATAGTATTACTAATGAGGGCAATTCTTTTGTAGGTTTTTATGATTGAGAGAAATTCTATATATATGGAACATTCAGAAAACACTTATCGTTGTTAGGATGTAATGGGCAGATAGGACTCCAATATAGAGAGGAAAAGAACTCTTTTTGAGGAAAAGGATTGCATAGAATGTCCAGTGAGTAAACCATTAAAATTGATGCAGAGTATTTACACAAAGTAGCAGGTCTGAGTCAGATTATCAATGGAAACAGACTTCATTAAGTATACAACAGGGAGAGCACTTTTGTAAGAGTAAGACAAAATAATACTTGTGATGATATTTGTAGAAATCATTCCTGGGAGGGTCTAATATTTACTGGTGTTTATAGGGTTGCTGCTTGCTGGGTACTGGGCCCAGCACTTCATGGTGTGTCTTATTCAGTCTTCACAGTAGCTATTATTATCCCCATTTTACAGATGAAGAAACTGAGATTCAGTATCAGTACTATAGTGTGGAAGAGAAGAGATTCAAGTAGTTCTTTGTAGTAACAGAATATGTTAACTAAACTGCCTCAACAAAGACTTCTGCTTTCATCAAAGGCAGAGATAGAGGGTTATTGATTGGCTTGGTTTCTGTACAGAATTTTAGGATTTATTTTAAGTATTAAATTGACATTGCTAGTGAATTGCATAAATTATTGGTTATGTCCAAGTACCTAGAATTTTCAGGAGAAGACAATTAAGTTGACACATGGACTCTACTGAACTGTATGAGAAACAGAAATAAATAAAAGTAACCCCATGATAGAAATATAGCAGCAGATGCCAATAGAGTCAATCTCTGGCTCTGGCTTCCAGCTGTTTCCTTTTGGAGAGGTTGCCTGATTGCTGAGGACTGTCAGCGCTCCTGTTGGCTGGCTCACATGGTAGCATTTGCAGAGCTGGCCAGGCCTACAGCTGCATAGGTCAGTGCTCACGTCTCTAGACAATTCCGCCTTCCTTGACTATTTCTGCTGTGCTTGCACATTTAGCTGTTTGTATTTAAAGAAACATGATTGTTTCTTTTTCTAGTTTTAGTTCCTACTACAGATTTTGCTGTTTTAATTGTTATTGTTTTAATTGTTAACTGTTATTGCTGTTTTAATTGTTTTTCCCTTTGTGGTAGCAATGGTATAAGAATGTTGTCATGATGCTTGCATTTTCACCTTTTCTCTACTGGCTGAAAGCTCAGTCTTTGATTATTATACATTTACTGCTGTTGAGTAACAATTGGTAGAAATGTGACAATCTAATACTGTTGTCTATTTTACTTTGTGGTTTCCAAAGTCTTTAACAATTTATATCTCATGCTTCAAACTACAAAGTTATTTTAAAATTTTATTTCAATTACAAATGATTAATCTTTTTAAAAATCTCATGCAACTTGTTCTTTTGCAAGTGTGAAGGTAGTGTGTATATTTGCTGTCAGTTTGCCAAATACGTTTTTTGTAGATTATTTGTTTCTAGTATCATACCATTTTTCTTTCTCTTAATTAAAAAGGCATTCAACATATTGTTTATAGAAATATAAAACCAACATAATTGGTTTATTTAACTAAATAAATATGGGGGAAAGGGACACTTTCAATAGAATAGAGTAAAAATATAATTTTTTTCTCCAAAATATTAATCTTTGAGGAAAAATAATTGCTGTAAGGTTCTGTTTATATTATCATTTCACCAACAGTTATCTCTAGTAATTTTGAACTTTTTATACTGGATGCCTTAATTAGAAGAACATTGTATTAGGACCTCAAAATGTGAATTAAACTTCTTAATTGATCCTGAAAGGATAAATCATTTGAGGTCTCTGAACTTTATTTTTTATATCTGTAAAAAAAGAAAAAGTAAACAATATGAGACTAACAGCTCTGATAAAGCTTTTCCAAAGGTAAAATTTTTGTTACATTACTCTTTTCTCCTTCTTCTGATTTTGTCCCATTTCTTTTATATTTTCAATGCCTTCCTTTCCAGTGAATCCTTTTGACCTTTTGACTTTTCAGCCAGTATTTGCTAGCAAAATCAACTTGGAAAGTCAATTGGTGCTTAAATCTCAGTCCCTTCATCTGTTAAAGAGAATGATATAAACTAGTTCAGAATCTTTTAAAGAGTAAAGGAATGAGTATGAACTCTTAAGTCAACATAGTGTGCATAGTTGGTGGTCAACATTTATCATTTATCACCTACTAGTATTATAAGATTATATAATTGCCTAATAGTTTACTATAAAATTTAATAACATTTAGTAATAGAATAAAGGAGGTAGTAATTAATTCTCCATGTATGGGGAAAGTAACATTTCAACCATATGCTGAAGAGTAAACTTTATTTAGCTAAATAAATATGGGAAAAAGGGACACTTTCAATAGAATAGCATTTACCAGGTATGTCAGTCAGCTTTTCATTGCTATGACCCAAATATATGACACAAACAACTTGGAGGTGTAAAGGTTTATTTTAGAGCATGATTATAGAGATTTCATTCCATGGTCAGCTGGCTTCATTGTGCTGGGTCTGAGGTGAGGCAGAACAATATGGTAGAAGGACATGGCAGATGAAAGCTATTCAGTTCATGGAAGCCAGGAAGCAAAAAGAGAAGAAGGGGCAGAGGACAAGATGTAGTCCTCAAGGGCATGCTCCTAGTGGCCTACTTTCTTTAATCAAGTGCCATATATCTCTAGATTGCAGTCACTCTGAATCTCATTGCATTGTGGCCTAAACCTTCAACACATGAAACATTGAGGGACATTCCCGATCCAAATTATAACATTCTGTCCTTGGTCCCCAAAGGCCCATACCTATCCCACACAGTAAACTGAATTCTAAGAGTCCCCATAATCTTAACAGTTCCAGCATTGCTCAGAAGTTCAAGTCCAAAGTCTCATGTGAGACTTATATCAAATACTTAGCTGTGAGCTCCTTTAAAATTAAAAAGCATTGGTACAGGGTAGACATTCCTCTTCTAAAAGGTAGAAAAGAGAGGAATAGGGACATAGAAAGGATGAATAGGGGCATAGAAAGAAGGGATGAGAGCAAAGCAAGATGGAAACATAGCAGATATATTAAATCCTGTAGCTGTACATCTGACATCAGACAACATGGTGTCAAAATGTAGGCTCCAAAAAGCTGGGGCATCTCAAACCTGTGGCCTTGCTATTTTCAGCCCATGTAGACAATGGGAAGATCTGCTACCAGCAGGAACAGTATGTGAGACCACTTGGAACGTAGCTGCAGTGGTTACCATATGCCTGGGCAGTTGAGCAAGGTAAAGCAAATGTTGGGAAACAGCTTCCTTAGACTTTGAGAGCAGAGTGCTATGGTAGTGTACTCTTCTCAAAGCAGAATCTTTCAAATGAGTTTACACTTTTACACTTAAGTCTGTGATGGGCAGGGTCTTGCTGATTCCTGAGATATCCTCAAGGCATATTTCCTGTTTTCTCCATAGTACTTGGTATCTCTTTAATGGCATTAACCTTTTCAGCAATCATACCTTCCTTTGCCCAACTTTAAACTTATCCATTTTCTGGTAAAACTTAAAGTTTTCTAAATCTGTGTGTTGTTTTTTTTGCTCCCAATTCTTAAGGGAAACCTGGCTAAAGACAGCCAACAAAATCCATGCCACCACCTGAATGCTGTGCTGCCTTGACAATTTTCTTCACCAGATTAATTAGTCTACCACTTTTGGACTCTGCCTCATACAAAATCTCAGAAAATGGACAGAATATAAACAAGTTCTTTGCCTAAATGGAACACATGTGACCTCTAGTCCAATTCCCAGTGGAGTCCTCATTCCCATCTGAAGCTTCATGAACACAGGCTTAACTGTTCATACTCCTATAGGTGCTTTGGTTTGAGCCCACACCACAATTCTATGGTAAGCTCCACTTACAATATTCTAGGGCTTCTCTAGCATGTGTGTCTAAACTTTTTCAAACTCCTCCTGAAAACTAATCCCAAAGGTCAAGTATAATTTCAACAATGACCCCACTTCTCGGTAACAATTTTTCTGTGCTGGTTAGCTTTTCATCACAACAATATCTTGGAGAAGGAAAGGTTTGTTTTGGTTCATGGTTTCAGAGGTTTCAGTCCATGGTTGTCTGACTTCATTGCTCAGGGCCTGAAGTGAAGCAGAACATCATAGCAGAAGGGTGTGGTGTGAGAAAGCTACTTAGCTCATGACAACCAGGAAGCAAAACTGTGGGGAGAAGAGGGGCCAGGAATAAGATACAGCTCTAGGGTCATGCTCCTAGGGACCTGCTTCTTCTAACTATGCCCTACATGCCTACAGTTTCCAACACCTCTAAACCTTGCTGTGTTGGTGAACAGCCTTCAACACATGAATATCTGGGTGATATTTCAGTTCCAAACTATAAGATCAAGCAATGAAGTACTTTGCTGTTTTTATAAAATTGCAGACTATTCAATCCTAGGACATAGAATACAAGCAAGGGAGATGAGGTTGATTGGAGGCAATGGGAAGGTGGGCATTAAATGCCACTGGGGGGAGTTTAGAATTCAGGATAGGAGAAGGATGCTAAGTATAAAAGAGGCATGACAAAGTCTATATTTTAGAAAGATCATGATAAAATGAAATGTGGGAAAACAGAAAAGGGCAGGATATTTCAAAATACAGAAGAAAGGAGAGTGTGATGGAGCAAATTTTTCACTGAAGTACCAAACTCAAGAGCAATGAAAGAGGTATGAGTCTAGCAAAAGAATCTGTAAATATTTTGATTAATTTATTATCAACGATCTTAGAAAATTCTGAGTCTTGATAGATAGATATGTTTTCTTCACACTAAAATGTATAGTTTAGTAGGAAATGATAGTTTGTTAACTTGGCAGCAATTGACAATTAAGAATAGTGATAACCTCTAATGATTTAAAAAAAATTTTGTAGTTGATAGATGCCTTTATTTATTTTATTTGTTATGTGATGCTAAGGATTGAACCCAGTTCCTTACACATGCTAGGCAAGATCTCTGCCATTGAGCCACAACCAATCCCCTAATTTTTAAGTAACTGGAATGTGCTGGATGCTATACCAAATTTATTACTATTCTCATTAAATTGATTTAGAAACTGAGCTCATAGTGGAGCTGGAAATCCCATCTAGTTCTAGTTGACGTCTGTGTCCTTAGTACTCTCTATCTCCTTTTCTGTCTTTGGTTTCACAACTGTGTATAAACAAGAGTCAAAAGCAATGTTGTTCCTTCCTTTCTGCATACTAAGTCACGTAATAGGAAAACATAGAAAGTTATGGATTCTTGCCAGGAATACTGATTTAATCTTTGACAAATCTCATTTTGAACTCTTCCTCTTCCCCAACTCCCACTATTGCACCATTTTTTAAAAAAGAAGTATTTTTCTTTGGATTAATAATCACTGGGGTCTGGTAGAGAAATTTGATATTTGTGGGAGAATTTGTTAATTGGTTACATAGCAGGACTTCCCTATTGCAAATCATGGAATGATTTGTTAAAAAGTATTGCAGCTCTTACTGGAGAAAAAGTCACTAGATGAGAGGGCCAGGAAAAATATTTACCATTTTCTCAGTAAAAATAACATGATTCGGTTTCCATACAAGAAAAAACAAAACAGATCAATGAATTGATTCCCTTTACTATATTTTAATGTTATAAAAGTCCCTTGTAAAATGCTGACAACCTGGAATGAGCAGGTTCACAATATTTCATAAAGAAATGTGTTAGAATAAACTTTATGTATTGTCAAAATGACATTATATTAACTAAGATGATTCTAACTTCTATAACAGGCAAATCTAAGATCTTAGCATCTAAGTATAGTAGAAATATATTCTTCACTCCTTTATGGCCCCATATAGTCAAGGGTCAACAAATTGGCACAGAGGATAAATCTAGTGGGGCTCATTTTATTTAGAAATAAAGTTTTTTTGTAACACAGGTAAGCAGATGGTTTTGTGTGTGTGTATGTGTGTGTGTGTGTGTGTGTGTGTGTGTGTTGTCTGTAGTTGCTTTCACGCTACAATGGTAGAGATGAATAGTCAAATAGAGAATATATTATCTGTGTAGGCTAAAATATTTATTAAGTTGCCCTTTACAGAAATAGTTTGCTAACACATTCAAATAGCAACCCTGGAAACCAGGTTCCTTCCAGCTCCTGGTCATTTCATCCCACTTTTAGCCAGTGTAAGAGAAAAAATGTGAGGTTTCTTAAGAGGCTTGGAAACTTGACATATCACTTCCACTCAATTCCACTGGTCAGAACTCAATCATATGACAGTAAGAAATGGCCAGGCAGGGTTGGAAATATAGACTGTGTGCCCAGAAATTAAGAGAAAGCATTAAGCATTTAGTTATCCACAGATAGATCAATTTGTCAAATGTTCAAGATGAAGCAAAAATTTACCTTATTAAAAATATATTCTAAGGTACTCAAGAGTGTTTTTCAGATTGCCCCTTCATTGTTCTGATTTGTAAGGATGTATATTGAAATGTAAAACATTGAATATGAAGACTCTATAATTTCTAAATACAGAAAGAAAAGACCTTGCAGTAAATCTGTTTTTTAAAAACTAAGCCAGAGGCTGGGCTGTGGCTCAGTGGTAGAGCACTTGCCTAGTATGAGGTGAGGCCCTGGGCTCAGTCCTCAGCACCACATAAAAAAAAAGGAAAAAAGAAAATAAAGGTTAAATAAAAAAAAGAGAGAGAGAGAAACTAAGCCAGGCTCATGTATACAAAAGTATGATACAAAAAGCTTGCTATGTTCTCCCAACATCTCCGACTCTTTCCTACCTCATGAATTTGATTGCTACATTTTGTTTTTCCTGTTTGAGCCTGTTGATCTAGACTCACACTCTGAAAGCAGCTCTTCTCTCTCTCTCATTTGGTACTACATCTTTGCTTGTACTTTGGTACTCTGTTTTGAGCTGCTTCTCGTTTTGGTCCTGTAAACACTCCATCAGATATGAGGACCAGAAAGAAAGAGCCAGTGTAAAATCTGGATTCTCCAAGTGATGTTTAAAAAATCAGAGTGGAGTGAGGTGTCACAACAGGAGGGAGACATTTGTTGCTTTCCAGATGTTACCAAACAGTGGCTGAACAATTGCCTAAGGGAGGATTCACTCTATGGGCCCAGAGAAACCCTGTGACTTCTGTCAGTGCATTGCAGATTGGTTCCAAGGAGACTGAGTGGGAATGAGTGAATTGGTCATCACAAAACCCACCATCAGTATTGAAAGAAACAACTCATTTTATAATACTTCTAGATCATAAAGAATACTAACTACACAGAAACTTCTTTCCAAAAGCAAGGTGACTTGCTAAATGATTTAATTGGTCTTTAGATTAGTTATGCATATGAGACCATACCTAGGTTTCATCTTCTCTTTGAAATATTTATTGTTTAGCTTTAGGTTGGATCAAATTAAATTGGTCACTTTTTAGACTAAAAAATCCACAGATTTTGTATTTCTCTTTATTGTCCCTAAGTGCTCACATTTTTTAAAAATATTTTTTTAGTTGTTCATAGATCTTTATTTTATTCATTTATTATTTATATGTAGTGCTGAGGTTCAAACCCAGTGCCTCACACATGCTTGGCAAGTGCTCTTCTCAGCTATAGCTCCAGCCCTCACATTTTTAATATAATCTTGCTATGCCTTTTTGGGACAATTTATTGAGTTTCTACAGAGTATATTGTTGCCAGAACTTTTTATGTTATTATTATCTTGACCCATATATTTTTTGGATTCTGTCTCACATTTGTTTTCCCTTCTAAGCATCTGCTTTCTATAGCTATCTCTTTATTCTTTGGCTTTGTGATATCCACACTGTGCATTACCCTCTTCAACAGGATTCAGGGTTTATCATATTCTCCCACAATGTGTTATCTTAGCTACTTTCCTCTGATTCCATCTAGACTTATTGTATTCTATGAAAGACTGCTATTTTGATAAGTGTAAATCCTTCTGTTATTAATTCCAGATCTACATCATAGATTGTAGGTGACTTTTCCTGTCTTTGTTGATTAATTGATTAGCAGATATCACATGCTTACTGTGTGTGCTTGTGTGTGTGTGTGTCTACATATGTATGAATACATGTAACAACTTCTCTCAACATTATAGGCATTATGGCAAATATACTCACAACAATTGGGTCTCTTTATAGGAATCTACATTCCCTATATTCTTTTTTTGTAGCATTAAATTCCTATTTAATATTACCTAGAAATATCATAAGTGATTATCATGCAGATTTCAACAATCATTACCTTTATTATGGGTTTGGAACGTGCTTATTTTATTTAGAAATGGGTTTTGCCTCTCTGTTGTGACAAGCAAGAATATTTCCATTTAATGCTGAATGTCACAGATCAGGTTGCCCTCAGTTTACAACCAAAGGTTTAGACTGTATTATTTGTAAACAATAAGTTTTTAGAAATTCTTAAAAAACTTTATTATAATCTGGATCCGGAATGTCCACCAAAGTTTCATATATTGAAGGCTTGGTCCCCAGTGTAGCAATATTCAGAGATGGGGCATTTAAGAAATGATTGGATCATAAGCACCCTAATCTCATCAGTGGATTAGGTTTTATAGATTGAATAGATTATTGGAAGGCAATGGAAAGCACAGGATGTGGGACCCAGTTGAAAGTATAGGGAATGATCCTTGGAGGCACACCCTTGAGGACTGTATTTTGTCCCCACACAATTCTTTTCTCTTTCTTTCTCAGCTTCTGGATGTCATGAGGTGCGCAGGGTTTTTTTGTTTTGTTTTATTTTTTCTGGCATGCCCTTCTGCAGTGAGGTTATGTCTCACCTCAGGCCCAGAACTATTGAGCTAGCAGACCATGGGCTGGAACCTGTAAAACTGTCAGACAAAATGAATACTGCTCATCAAGTTGCTTATCAGGTTGTTTACACTAGTTATCAAATTTTCTTTAGTTTTGTCTTTGATTTTATTTTAACTTTAGTAGTCTTATTATTCTAATTTTATAATTGTTGTAAATATGTATTTTGCAATTTAAAAATATATTATTACCCTATTAAAGATTTATTACCAGATGTTGTCACTTCTGTTTCAGATTTAATAGGATGTCCATTCATTAATCGTAGTTTTTCAAATTAGTATTAACTTTTGTAGAAATTGTAGTTAATGATTTATTTAAATGAGTTTCAAGTATAAACATCTATTACTCTTTCTTTATCTGTACCATTTTAACTAGCTATGAATATTCTAATTCCTTTTGTGAAAAAGGAATTGAATTGCCAATAAAACAAATATATCTTAGTTCCCTAATTAATCAATTTCCAACATGTCTTAGGGGCTTTGAGTTCAATATCATGGTATCTTGGGGTCCTACGGTGAATTTGTTTTCTGTCTAGTTTCAGAGACTGCACATGGAGGTTAGGACTTCCATTTTATTTCAAAAGCATGCTTCTTCATAAGATAGACAGGATGTGGTCTGAAGAGAAGTCCAGGCTTTAACAATAGACTATTGACAGAATAGGGAGTACAAAAAGGAAGAAACATTTGTCTAAAACCCAAATTACCAGAGGCATTTGTGTGTGAGAGAATCTTAGATTTTAGAAATATGTTTTGTAAGGTCACCCATTCTCCTTTTCTGTTTTGATTGAGTGAAGAAAAATCACCTTCAAGGTCACAACATATTTTACATTCAGGAGAGGAATTGCATCAGATTTTGTTGAGTTATCCTAAGTAAAAAATAAATTCTCTCAGGCACTGAACACATTTTCTTTGGCCTTTGTGTATGTTGTATGCATATCAAGCTCAGAGAATTAAAGGTAAATTACAACTGAAAGGTAATAGCAGAGAAACAGAAATAGGAAAGTGAGGAAGAATGATCAGAGAGTAGCCCAGGTACTGACTTTACCTATAGTTCTTTCTGCCTGATACTTTGTCATTCATTCTGCATAAGCAGATCTGCTGCACAAAGTATGGGGATCACAGGTGATGATACTTTCCTGTCTCTTCTTAAGCCTTAATGCTTATTTAATTTTGGTTAAGTTTAATTTTATAAGGAGATGTAAGAAATTTTCAGATGTCTTATCCCTGAATTCATTCAGCTGCATATGCAGTTTGTTTTAGCTTTTAGGGGACAGTACCCTGATATGTCACACTGTCACAGCATGAATTTGAATGAACAGATCCAGCTGGTGCAGCCGCCATTTGGTTTAGGACAGAGGTAGAGTGAAGCCCTGGCTTTTTTCATCCTTATTTTCAAATGGCATTCTGTAAACCTATTGTTTCTAATGTCTTGCCACTTGGGTTTGTGTTGCTACTCCCCAAAGGACTTGGCAGTGTGGACTTCCTGTTGTGTACCACGCTTTCATTTACAGAACATCTGTAAAACCACAACATGAATAGTCAAAAGAGAAAAGACAGCATTCTCCTGATCGTAGTAAAAACTTCAGGCCAATTTCTTTAGCCAGAAGAAAGTGTTGCAAAGAGCAGATGTGATTTAGGATGAGTGAGACCTAAGTCAAGGTGGGGATCCTTTGGTTTCCTCCAGAAAACAGCACTTGCATTTCCTAGCAATGCTTTTATGTAATGACTGCGGTTTCTTTTTGTAAACTGTGTCTCAGATGGGAAGGAAGAAGGAACCAAATGGATTGTGTAACTTTATAAATAGAAACAGCCATGTTAAAATAACAAGACTGTTCTTAGGAAAGGAGATGCTTTTTGCTACTAGCTGTAAAGCGAGGCCACTGAATGAATGTGAGATCCATCCTATGGAGTAACTTTGCAAATCTGCCCAAAATTGTTGAATGGGAAATACCAGAGAGAAATTCTTAGCCTCTTTCTACTGTACTCAAAGGATTGTAGTCCAAATAAATCAAAACCTCTTCTCTGCTGGATATGGTCATGTTGGAGACATCAAAGAACCTTGTCTTGCACTACAAATATTGAATAATGAGTTCCTACCATTTTTAATATATCACATAACTTCCTAACTATTTGGAACCATTTATTCTATGAGTGGCATAAGAGATAAAGAGGTACCTACCTAACTGTCTATCAAGCAAAATGTATGTTATGTTTGTGTATGTTCTGGAACACTAAATGATTTAAATTCTCTTGTTATTTATTTTAGAGGGTTGAACTAGGTAAAAGAAGAGAAATCTCCTTAATAAAGAAAAAAATCAGTTTTCTCAGTGTTATTCTATTGAGTGTGATATATATACTTGAAGAGAGTTATTGTGGTATGTTTGCCCTGTTAATCAAGGTTTGTAGAGCATAAGCTTTGAATCTCTCAGGGAAGGTTGTATGATTTTCCTTGATTTTGGTGGCTAGTCATTCCTAGGCACTGTTGACAAAATAGTTTCACCAACCACAGCTGTAGCACTGGCGATTTTTCAAGGTTCAGCCAGTGTTATAGAAATGAAATTTCTCATCTAAACTCTCCTTTTAATGAGAGGCTGACTTAATTCATGTTTATGTCTCCTGAGATTCCCTAAAATAATGTCTTATGTATGACAGGTATTTAGACATATTTGTTGAATAAAAAAGAACAATGATTTTTATAATTTTATTTCTTTGACTCATGATATACCTCATGCCTGTTTCAGAAAGAGTTATATTAAATTGTATTCATGATTTCTTGCCTATAAATATCAGCTCTGCTATTTCTGTGATCTACGGTCCATACTGTCATAATTTTGGCATTAGTCTAGTGTATACTATGTCCATCTTGAGCAAAACTACCTCAATATAGTGATGGTCACATGTGTTTCTAAACCTATCTCATAAAATACAGAGTATTGAGAGTGGAAGATCTCCTAATACAAGTATCTCCTTTTTGTACATGGACAACATTAAAACTTAGCAAATTGAAATGGGCTTATCTCAAATGGTCCTGTCATTTTAAAAAATGCATTTAAAACTCTCTATGCCCATTTAAAAAACTGGGTATAAAATTCTATGCCAGATTCCATTTGTTAATAATTACTTATGTTACTCTAAAAACCTGTTTAGAAAAGTGACTATGACTTTACTAAGAAATTCCCATGTTCACAGTCTTATAGAAAGTCAGACACAGCCTTGTGTTGGAGAATCAGTAAAGAGATTGTTTGAATCACATGCCCACAGCTGAAGGATCTTGGCCCTCTTTGCTTTCCTTGTCAGTTAGGATACAACTGGTGAGATGACTGGGTTTAGTAGCAGTGTCCATAATCCACAGCTACAGTGGGATTCCTGGATGTTAATTGAGTTATCTTGGTTCAGGGTGATGTATGATCTGGATCCTCCTCTAAGTAATCCTAAGTCCACTGTTGCATAGCAAATTCAGCCAAATATGTTGGATTTATATGTTTTACCTATAGGGATTTAAGACTCACTGCTCCTCAGATGTATAAGAAAATGTAACTGAGTATTTTCTATAATATATCTCTTCTTAAACTTGAATCTCCGTTCCTGTTAATGGTGCTAGGAAGGAAGTTTGTTGAGAATGAGAGAAATTTAAATTAGACTTTTCTTTTGATATAAGAAAGAAAACCTCTTAAAAGTAAAAATTTAGTAATTTTAAGATCCCCCACTTCTAGTAAATGCAATTTTTCCTTACTTTCATGAGGTTTCTTTATAAAATGACATTTTTGGGGGCTGGGACTGTAGCTCGGTGGTAGAGCGCTTGCCTCACATGCGTGAGGCATTGGGTTTGATTCTCAGCACCACATAAAAAATAAATAAAACAAAGATATTGTGTGCATCTACAACTAAAAAGAATTTAAAAATAATAAATAAAAAAGTAAATAAATAAAATGACATTTTTGGATGATGAAGCATGTTAGGGAAGTTTTCATGTCCTCAGGGTAATAGCAGATAGAGTAAGATGGAATCTGTGGTCTGCTTGCTGCCATCTGAATCCTTGCTGGTCTCTGTTGAGATGGCCTCATCCAACCTGGTCATCGGTGTGCTTTGTTGCTCTCTCCTGACATGTGAACCTCGGATCTTGCTAGCAACCATTGCTGGTATTCTGCATCTGCCTGGTCTCAATATGTGCTGTCTGGGCACAGTAGTCCTTGCAGTATTTCTGCATATCTCTAATGGGATAAGCAGAAGCTTCCAGATTCATGCATATCAGAGATGCTATCTTGAGCCTTATCTGCCTGTGTCTTATTGCCATTTTTCCTCTAAAGTGACTTACATATTAGCAAGGACACTCTTGACCCTCCTAGCTACTAAATGGCAAGTGGAGCACAAGTCCCCTTGGATTTTACCTTACCCTGGAACTTTCCTTGGAATTTTACTTATCAAACAATTAATCCTGGACCTAATCCTGGGGGCATAAAGGTACTAGATTCCTTCTTAGGGATTCTAATGTTATTTTACCTTGAGGTAAACTTTTCTGATGCTTCTTTCCTGCTATTTTTACTTTTATTTGTCCTCTCTTCACAATTAGCTTCTCTGAAAATATATCCTGTATACTCTTCATTGTGTTTTATGGTATGGAGACTCTACTCTGATCTCCTCGATTGTCATTTGATAGGTAAAGGGAAATTTCTGAATTTGGAAAATACTTTGTCCATCAGTATAACTTGAGTTTCAAGACTACTTTGTCAGTATGAACTTAAAGATATGTTTAAAATAAAGTTGAACAATGAGTTACTTCCTATAGAATTAATTCTGACTTTTGGAAATACTGAGTGTCATTGTTTCAATGAATAGATGAACTGTAGGTAAACTAAGCAGAATAAAAAATGGTGTTTTACTCTTTCAAAAATATACCTCCTTCTACATAAATATAATGAATATGTACATCATGATATGGTAGAGTTAGCAATTATTCATATATATATATATATATATTTATTTATTTTTTTAAGAATGTTTTAAATATTTCCTAATGTTAGTCTCATTGACTATGTTCCCACAACCTCATGGAATATCACTAACAATAATGGCTATCATCTGTTGAGAAGTACCTGTCAGCATAGCTGGGGATGATTTAAATGGATTCTCATTTAGTCTTCATGTGTTCTATTATTCTCCTTCACAGATATGGAAAGCAAGGCATAACAAGCTACATAGCATGAATAGGATGTCTTAGCTACTGCCTATCATGTAATTCCCACAGATTTAGCTTGAAAGAGCAAGCACTATGAATACAGTAATGAATATAACAACAACTTCATTTATGAAATCAAAACTAAAGTAGATGATAAATAATGACCCTTAAGAAATAGTAAGCAGTTTTAGAAAGTGTTGAAAGATGCGGACTGCTCATTACAGAGTTCGTGTGTGATGCTGGAATAACTCATCAAAATAGCAATTTAAATTATACGAATATTTATCACACTTAGCAAGCATAATAGAGTACATTATTTGCTGTGTGTGAAAAGTAAAATATTCTGCTCGCTACAAAACATTAAAAAATTTACTATAGTCTTAAATTTGTATTGGTGCATAATACACACCAAAAACACAATTATCATATATCTAGAGTTCATAAATTTACCAACAAAAACCATACCTATGCAACTAATACAGATCAGTTTGCAATGTCTGATATTCACAATTGCAGTTTAGTTTACTTACTTCCATAGATGTATATTTTTTCTCTGTGTGTATTTTTTCATCCTGTTATGAATGTGGACAAGTTTCAGGATCCATGCATCATGCTGCTGTGAATGTTATTGTCTTTTTGTGATTATAAGAAACAATATGTGAAATTGCTAGGTCACAGGTAGTGTATATACCCCGTTTGGGCAGCTCCTGACAGAGTTTCCCAAACTGGTTATACCAAATCACTTTCCTACAGCCTTGAATTTATCTGTTTGCTTTACATCTGTGTTCTCAGGTATTCCATTGCTATAAGGCCATTAACCATTAGTGTTTTCTGTGATGTGGGTTTTACTATAGTTTGATCTACAATTCTCTGATGATAAATGCAATTGGTCATCTTTCCATATATTTCATGATCATTGAATAATCTCCTTTGTGAGCTATATTGTCAGGTTTCTTACCTGTTGTTCTAAGGAGCAGTGAGTCTTTTTCTTTAATCATTTATAGAAATAGTCTCTATTTTCTGTATATGAGCCTTTTATTGTATTTATACATTTCAAATATTTTTTCTAATTCTGTGGATTGATTTGCCTTTTCATTTATTTTATTTATTTATTTATATATTTATATATGTATGTATGTATGTTGGTACTGGAAATTTCATTCAGGGACACTCAACCACTAAGCCACATCCCCAGCCCTATTTTGTATTTTATTTACAGACAGGGTCTTGTGGAGTTGCTTAGTGCCTCACTTTTGCTGAGGCTGGCTTTGAACACGCGTTCTTCCTGCCTCAGCCTCCTGAGCTGCTGGGATTATGGGCATATACCACCAGGCCTGGCACCTTCTCATTTCTTAATAGTGTCTTTTGAGAAACCAAAGTTCTTAGGTTTAAGAGAAATGAATATGTCCTTTTTTTTTTTGTCTTTTAAAAGAAATTCTGCTGTTCCAAGGTCACAAAATTGTTCTATATCAACAACTATTTCATATATGAAATTGAATGTCATATATTTGATAGTTACTTTAAACATGTATATTAAAACATGGAATAAAGAGATAATCTTTCCTATATTCTGAAAAGTTAATGTCACATTTTGTTATATATCAGCGAATTCTGAATTCATGAAGTAATTCAGTAAAACTTTTCACTTCATGTACATATCTCCTCAAAATTAGTTTGACAGAGTCCTTTCAATGACCAGGAGTTAGTATCTCATTTGGTATGTATTTTTGTTTATATTGATTTATAAAATTGCTTCTCAGTACTTTTAATTTGTTGTTTTTAGTTTACTAATGTTTTCTTTCACACATTTATTTATTCAATAATTATTATATGTCTCCTGTCACACCCCAGGCTTGTGTGATTTCGAGCCACACAAAGATGATACACTCAGAATTGACTTGGGAAAGCAAACATGTCCAAGGGTATGATTTTTTTTTCTTTTTAGCATTCACAATCATACAAGGTAGTAGGAAAATAAAAGCCTTCATCGTATTTTTTTCTGAGTAGAGACTTTCCATATTCCACTTGTTTGGGATTTTAGATTTCTTATTGTCCAAATTCTTCTTTAGACATAGCCTACTTAGTTACTGACATCTAAAAATTAAGATTAATATATAACAATAGTTCACATGATGTTTTGCCAACAAAGGGACCACAATTCCATTAGTTCCTACAAATGGATTCAGTATAACATACTTTTTGCCAATTCTCATACTATTTTCTTATACTAAATTTGAATAATTATGAGTTAATCCTATAGGTCTTATTGTTGTCAAGCAAGTGGCCTCTACCTTTTTAAGTTAATTTATAAATACAAAAAATTACTGATTATTAGAAACTTTGTTTTCCAGGAACATTTTATTATGTGGGACTATGCTTTTATATAATGGGAGTTGAAAAAGGCAGGATATAGAGATGTATGTGTATCACTTTAACTCAGTTGTGTGGGTGTGTTGTATGAGTGTGTATGCATTGAATAATTGGAAGCAAAAGCACCAAAATATTCATCATATTTATCCTGTATGGATAACATATGATTTAAAATCCATCAGTGCTAATCTCAAATATGTTTTATTTCCAATTATGCTATCTTTTTTTAGTATTTTTCCTCAAGTTTTAAATAACATGGAATGCCATCTAAATATTAATTCTAGACATGTATTACTTAGAAATATTGATTAGTATTGGTTAATATTTTGGTTGTCTTCTAAAAAAATTCAAAGAGACAATGATCAGTTAATTAGAATTTAAGATTTGTAATTGTCAAAATATTTTTAAAATTGACCCTCATGGGAGCCCAGGCCCAGGTCAGGCTCAGGAATGCCCCACCACATGCAGGGAAGCCCAGGTCAGGCCTAGGACTGCCCCTGCTGACCTGTGTGAGAGCCCAGGCCTAGAACCATCACCGCCAGTGCAAAGGACCACACTGGGGCTCCCTACTTACCAATGTGTTGCTCCCCCAGCCCATCTCCATCTTGAGTCACTGCAGTCATTGCCATATCCCTCCCCATGTAATATTGATCTCCCCCTTAAAGGAGAGGTATTCAAAACTTTCAGGGACACTACAAGTCTATAGGGTAGAAACTGAAATATCTTGGATCCATACTGCTAGAAGGGAAGACACATGTACAACATGAAAAAACAAGGGAAGAAAGTACCCCAAATAAACCAAGATACTAGATTATTAGAATCCATGGCCAGCATAGTAGAAAAAATGTCAGAGAAGTTCAGGATATACATGATTAAAATGTTTTGCAGTGTAAAGCATGATATAAGAAAGCAAACACAAGAAATAAAAGATCTCTTCAATAAAGAGCTACATGAACAAATATAGGAAGCAAAATATTGCATCAATAAATAGAGATTCTGAAAAAAATTCCTTGAACTGAAGGAAACAATGAACCAAATTAGAAACTCAATAGAAAGAATCACCAACAGACTAGATCACTTGGAAACAGAACCTCAGACAATGAAGATAAAACATATACTCTTGAAAATAAAGTTGACAAAACAGTAAAGATGGTAAGAAACCGTGAGCAGAACATCCAATAATTATAGGATAACATCAGAAGACTTAATTTAAAAATTATTGGGATAGAGGCAAGCATAGAGATGCAAACCAAAGGAATGAACAATTTATTAAATGAAATAATAACAGAAAATTTCCCAAACCTGAAGAACGAATTGGAAAAACAAATACAAAAGGCTTACAGGACACCAAACGTACAAAATCCCAACAGATCTACACCAAAGCACATTATAATGAAAATGCCTACCATATAGAATAAGGATAGAATTTTAGAGGCTACAAGAGAAAAGAATCAGATTACATATAGGGGGTGACCAATTCTGATCTCAGCAGATTTTTCAACACAGCCCTTTAAAGCCAGGAGTGGCTGGAACAACATATACCAAGCTTTGAAAGAAAATGAATGCCAACCAAGACTCTTATATCCAGCAAAATTAAGCTTTAGATTTGATGATGAAATAAAAACTTTCAATGACAAATAAAAGTTAAAAAAATTCACAACTAGAAAGCCTGCACTATAGAAAATACTCAGCAAAATATTCTATCAGGAGTAATGGAAAAACAATAGTAAAAATCAGCAAAGGGAGCACCTACACTAAAGGAAAAGCCAATTGAAGGAAAAAACCTAGTTAAATCAAAAACCAAGAATAAACCAAATGACTGGGAGTACAAACTACGTCCCAATAATAACCCCAAATGTCAATGGCCTAAACTCATCAATCAAAAGTTATAGACTGGCAGAATGGATTAAAAAAAAAAGACCCAACAATATCCTGCCTACAATAGACTCATCTCATAGGAAAAGACATCCACAGACTGAGGTAAAAGGTTGGGAAAAACATACCACTCATATGGACTGCATAAACAAGCAGGGGTTTCCACCCATATATCAGATAAAGTAGACTTCAAACCAAAGTTAGTCTGAAGTGATAAAGAAGGACATTTCATACTGCTTAAGGGAACCATGCATCAGCAAGACATAACACTTGTAAATATATATGCCCCAAACAGTGGAGCATCTACATACAACAATCAAACTCTTCTCAATTTCAAGAATCAAATAGACCACAACACAATCTACTGGGTGACTTTAATACACCCATTTCACCACTGGATAGATCTTACCACTGGATAGATCTTTACCAAAAAAAAAAAAAAGTAGATCTTACTAAACAAAGAAACTATAGAACTCAAAAATACAATCAATAATTTAGACTTAACAGACATACATAGAATATTTTATCCATCAACAAGTGAATGTACTTTTTTTCTCAGCAGCACATAGATCCTTCTCTAAAATGGGCCATATATTATGTCACAAAGCTACTCTCAGCAAATACAAAAAAGGAAAAATAGAGATACTACGTGCATTCTATAAGATCATAATGGAATAAAATTAGAAATCATTGATAAAACAAATAATAGAAGCAACTCCAATACCTGGAGACTAAGTAACATGCTATTAAATGAAAAATGGATAGCATAGGACATCAAAGTGGAGATTAAAAAATTATTAGAAGTAAATGAGAACACTGATACAACATATCAAAATCTCTGGGACACTCTGAAGGCAGCGCTAAGAGGAAAGTTCATTGCATTGAGTTCATTTCTTAACAGAATAAGAAATCAAAAAATAAAAGACCTAACATTATATCTGAAAGTCATAAAAAGAAGACTGAATCAACACCAAAAGTAGCAGAAGGCAAGAAATAATTAAAATCATAGCTGAAATCAAGAAACAATTAAAAAAATGACAAAACAAAAAGTTGGTTCTTTGAAAAAATAAATAAAATTGATAAACTTTTAACCATGCTAATGAAGAGAAGGGGAGAGAAAACTAAAAAATTACTAAAATTTGTGATAAAAAAGGAAGTATCACAATGGACACTATTGAAACATGGAAGATAATTAGAAAGTATTTTGAAAATTTATATGCCAATAAAATAGAAAATCTTGAAGATATTGACAAATTTCTAGAGTCATGTGATCTACCCAAACTGAACCAGGAGGACATAGAAAATTTAAACAAGGCAATTTCAAGCAATGAGATAGAGATACCATCAAAAGCCTACCAATAAAGAAAAGCCCAGGACCAGACAAATTCACAGTGGAGTTCTACAAGACCTTCAAAGAAGAACTAATACCAAAACTCCTCGAATTATTCCATGAAATAGAAAAAGAGAGAACCCTTCCAAACTCATTCTATGAGGCCAATATCACCATAATACCAAAACCAGACAAAGACACATCAAGGAAAGAAATCTTCAGACCAATATCTCTAATGAATATAGATGCAAAAATTCTCAATGAAATTCTGGCAAATCCAATACAAAATGATAGTAAAAAAGATAGTGCACCACAATCAAATGGGGTTCATCCAAGAAATGCAATGCTGGCTCAACATACGGAAATCAATAAATGTAATTCGTGACATCAATAGACTTAAAGATAAAAATCACATGATTATTTCAATAGATGCAGAAAAAGCGTTCAACACACACAGCACCCCTTCATGTTAAAAACACTAGAAAAACCAGGGATAATAGCAACATATTTCAACATTATAAAAGCTATATATGCTAAGCCCAACTCCAATATTATTGTAAATGGAAAAAAATTGGAAGCATTCCCTCTAAAAATGGGAACAAAACAGGAATGCCCTCTTTCACCACTTCTATTCAACATAGTCCTTGAAACTCTAGCCAGAGCAATTAGATGAAAGAAATTAAAAGGGTATGAGTAGGAAAAAAAGAACTCAAACTATCACTGTTTGCTGATGACATGATTCTGTACTTAGAAGAGCAAAAAAATTCCACTAGAAAACTTATAGAATAAATAAATGAATTCAGCAAAGTAGCTGGATATAAAATCAACACCCATAAATCAAATGCATTTCTGTTTATCAACGACAAATTTTCTGAAAAAGAAATAAGGAAAGTTACCCCATTTACAATAGTCTCAAAAAAATACCATAAAATACTTGGGAATCAACCTAACAGAAGAGGTGAAACACCTCTACAATGAAAATTATAGAACACTAAAGAAAGAAATTAAAGAAGACCCTAGAAGATGGAAATATCTTCCTTTTTCTTGGATAGCTGAATAAATATTGTCAAAATGACCATACTACCAAAAGTATTAAACAGATTTAATGCAATTCTAATCAAAATCCCAATGACAATCCTCATAGAAATAGAAAAACAAACCATAAAATTCATTTGGAAAAATAAGAGACCCAGAATAGACAAAGCA
Organism: Geosciurus inauris; assembly: GCA_004024805.1. Taxonomy (NCBI): domain Eukaryota; kingdom Metazoa; phylum Chordata; class Mammalia; order Rodentia; family Sciuridae; genus Geosciurus; species Geosciurus inauris. Next base: position 153,405 of record PVHX01001940.1, on the reverse strand, counting down.
ATCCTTAGCAAGAAGAGTAACAGCTCAATACTAGGCTTAAACTATACTACAGAGCTGTAGTAATAAAAATGGCATGGTATTGGCACTGAAACAGACATGTAGACCAGTGGTACAAAATAGAGGACATGGAGACAAACCCACATAAATATAGACAATATATATATATATATATATATATATATATATACAATAATATACTAGACAAAGGTGCCAAAAGCATACATTGGAGGAAAGATAGCCTCTTCAACAAATGGTGCTGGGAAAACTGGAAATCCATATTCAGCAAAATGAAACTAAACCCCTATCTCTCACTATGCACAAAAATCAACTCCAAGTGGATCAAGGACCTAAGAATTAGACCAGAGACCCTGCACCTAATAGAAGAAAAAGCAGGCCCAAATCTTCATCATGTCAGCTTAGAACCTGACTTCCTTAACAAGACTCCTATAGTGTAAGAAATAAAATGAAGAATCAATAAATGGGATGGATTCAAACTAAAAAGCTTCTTCTCACCAAAGGAAACAGTCAATGAAGTAAACAGAGAGCCAACATTCTGGGAACAAATCTTTGCCACACGCATATCTGATAGAGCACTAATCTCCAGGATATATAAAGAACTCAAAAAACACCAGAAAAGAAAGAAAGATCCAGTCAATAAATAGGCTAAAGAAATGAGCAGACACTTCACAGAAGATATACAATTGATCAACAAATATATGAAAAAATGTTTAATATCTCTAGCAATTAGAGAAATGCAAATCAAAACCACTCTAAAATTTCATCTCGATCCAGTCAGAATGGCAATTGTCACGAATTCAAGCAGCAATAACTGCTGGCGAGGATGTGGGGCAAAAGGTACACTGCTTCATTGCTGTTGGGATTGCAAAATGGTGCAAACAATTTGGAAAGCAGTATGGAGATTCCTTAGAAAACTTGCAATGGAACCACCATTTGACCCAGCTATCCACTCCTCAGTCTCAAAGGACTTAAAATCAGCATGCTACAGTTATGTAACCACCTCAATATTTGTAGCAGTTCAATTCACAATAGCAAAACTGTGGAAACAGCCTATATGCCCTTCAGTAAATGAATGGATAAAGAAATTGTGGTATATACATGCAATGGAATATTACTTAGTCTTAAAGAGGTATGAAAACATGGGCTGGGGTTGTAGCTCACTGGTGGCACACTTGCCTCACATGTGTGAGGCACTGGGTTCAATCCTCAGCACCACATAAAAATAAGTAAATAAAATAAAGGTATTGTGTCCATCTACAACTAAAAAAATATTTTTAAAAAAGAGGAATGAAATCATGACATTTACAGGTAAATGGACGGAGATGGAGAATGTTATGCTAAGTGAAGTAAGCCAGTCCCAAAAACCCAAAGGCCAAATGTTCTCTCTGATAAATGGATGTTGATCCATAATGGCAGGGGGCAGGGGCAAGAGAAGAAGAGAGGAACTTTGGATTAAGCAGAGGGGAAGCGGAGGATGGCAGAGGTTTTTGAGGAGAGATTGTGGAATGATATGGTCATTATTTCCCCTATATATGGGTACGATTGCATGAATGGTGTAACTCTATATCATGTACAACCAGAAAAATGAAAAGTTGTGCTCCATTTGTGTAAAAAATAAAATTAATTAAAAAAATTGTGAAATTATCCTGTTTTGTTTTATTGCCTGAATTTCAGTTTATTATTTGGGAAAAGAAAAAAAGCATTGCCAGGTGTGGTGATGCATGCCTGTAATCCTAGCAACTTGGGAAACTTAGACAGGAGGATATGAAATTCAAGTCCAACTCCAGCAACTTAGCAAGGTCCTAAGCAACTTAATGGAATCCTGTCTCAAACTGAAAAATAATTTTAACAAAAGGATTGGGGATGTGGATCAGTGGTTAAGTATCCCTGGGTTCAAACTCAAGTACCAGACGAAAAGTAGCATATCATCATCAAAAAATCTGCTGAAGGCTGGGGTTGTGGCTCAGTGGTAGAGCGCTTGCCTCGCATGTGTGAGGCACTGGGTTCAAGCCTCAGCACCACATAAATAAATAAAGGTATTATGTCCATCTACAACTAAAAAAATATTTTTTAAAAAAAGTCTGCTGGAATTAAAAGTCCATGTCTTTATTATCCCCTTGGCTACTAATTTAGTAATACTGTTGCAAAACCAGAGAAGATAGTGTGATAGAATCTGTTTCTAACAAATCTGTGATATCCATAAAGGATAAGTATTTTTCGAATTTTCATAAGTTCTCTGTTCAGTCACATTGTGATATATTATAAAAATTCTATAATACTTTGTATCTCCTCCTCCCATCAAGGTGAGATACTGACATCTATTTATTCTGATCTGGAATCTAGACTGGCCTTGGAGTATAATACAGTGGGAGAAATACTGTAGATATCTGAGCCTAGGCTATAGAGGCCCATAGCTTTTCCACTTGATGCCCTTGAGAAGACTACATGAATAAGCATGAGCTTGCCTGCTGGATAATAAATAGCACATGACCTAGGACTGCAACCAACAGACAGTTAATGCCTGATTTATGCATGGGTTCTTGCTTGCCTGCCCACTCTAGATACATGAGTGAACCTAGACAAATCAACAGAAGGGCCTATTGGGTGACCTTAGCCTAATTGTCAACCTACAGTATAGGGAGATAAAAAGTGATTTTTGTTTCAGATCATCAAATTTTTGACCATGTATTATGTAGCAAATGTTAGCTGATACAGATATGCACTCTTTTCATAGTAAATGCTATAACTTTTATGTTTTATTAGAACTTTTCTGTAAGTTTTAAAATAGTATTGTCTTCACTGCAATAAATTTTTTCAGAAATCCATTTTATCCTTAGACATATGATATGGAGTGAAATGGGACACTATAAAATTCTTTTTACCACTAGATATTTGCTAAGAACTCTAAATTCCATACTGTTTATTCTTTTTCTGCAAATAGTAGGGATTCTCGGTTTTGGCTGTCTGTATACTAAAATATTCTTTTTACTATTTGTTGTTATAACATGTGGCTATTAATATTTGAAAAAAAATAACACTTTCTGAAATGAAAATGAGAGGATGAAAACTAGGAGCACATACTGATATGTTGCTCACAAACGTATCAGTTGAAGCTTTAGACTAGTTTTCTCTCATAGAAAGCCCATCTGAGATTTGTTTCCTTCATTCTGATGTATAAAAATACATACCAAAAACATATATATATATATTTTTGAAGTAAGGCTATATTTGGCTGAATTCAACCTTTTGAATTAAGATTTTTTACTTACAAAATAATGGAAAACTATTACCTTCTGTTATATTTCTGAATGGGAAGAATAGCATGGTTTGAAACTGATGTAATCAAAAGGAAAACAATAAAAATGACACATTTACTTTAAAATTATTTTACAGTTAATTTAAAATATTAACTTAAAAGAGGGAAAATACAACTATCTGCATCTCTTTTATAAACAATATCTAAATATTATGAAATGCTTTAAAAAATTTTTCCCAGACATTGTGTATTTCATGGTTTAAAATTTGAATTTTTTTTTTTTTTTTTTTTTGGTACCTGGTATTGAACTCAGAGGTACTCGACCCCTGAGCCCCACCCCCAGCCCTATTTTATGTTTTATTTGGAGACAAGGTCTAACTGAGTTGCTTAGCACCTTGCCATTGCTGAGGCTGGCTTTGAACTCGCAATCCTGCTGTCTCAGCCTCCCAAAGTGCTGGGATTACAGGCACCACCACAACTGGCTAAAATTAGAATGGTTTCAATTTAAAATAAGGAGTTATCTTTTCTGAAAATAAGCTTTATAGATCTTCAGTGACTCTAAATTTTTTCTTACTTTTAACAATGAAACAATGATTTTAGGCTGATTCTCAAGATTTCGCTTAGCAATGTCAGGTATTTAAAACTATTTTTATGCTTTTGCATTGAATAAATCTTTAACTCTTAAGTTTTTATACCACATACATTCATTTGGATAATCAGAAAAGTGTGATGCTGGTTTAATCTCTAAAATGAAGACTACAATATGACCTTCATAGAGAGTTTTTGTAAGAGTCAGAAATCTTTTTTCTTTTTTCAATGCCTGCAGTAATTTGGACATTTTTTTCTTTTAAACTGGGATTGAACCCAGGGAGACTTAACCATTGAGCCACATCTCCAGCCCATTTTATATTTTATTTAGAGACAATCTCACTAAGTTGCTTAGGGTCTCGCTAAATTGCTCAGGTTGGCTTTTAACTCGCAATCCTTCTGCCTTAGCCTCCTGAGCTGCTGGCATTACAGGCTTGCGCCTAACATGGGCTTTTAATTTCCAAGATTTTAGTTTTTATTTTCATTTAAGGCATGTGAAAATTAGTTATTGGGGGCATTATTTTAGTAATAGCTGCATTGAATAAGAAAACTCAAACATCTTAATTATTAAAAGTTTTACTAATTTAGCTTCCAAAATAAAAATATAATTAGTTCTGTTTCATTTAAGTATTCTGCAATTCTTGTATTGATAAATGTTAAAATGCTATCATTTTGGTTTCTAACAGGTCCTTTTGCCTGAATTTTAAGCCATTTTCTTTATTTATATATGACATTTCTTAGGTTCTCTAATAAACAAGGGAAAATAAGATTTTAGAAAAGTCTGCCATGGGGATTACCTTTTCTCAAAGGAATCAGTCACAGTTTAATGTTTTGTAACAATACTAGTTAATTATTCAGATATAAAACCATGTTTGAAATCTGGGGATAAGACTGTATTATGTTGTTAAAATATTTAGATGAAAAATGATCCACCCAACACCCTTATATTTGCAATGGCATGGAGTTGATTATGTTTTATCACACAAAGTTCTATTGTTGTTTTATTAGCTTTTTTGCTATTGGTATGTTTGTAAAAACAGAGATTGCATATGGAAAAGGAAATCCACTTCAGGTTCCAAATGCTACCTCCCTGCATTTTGCCAAAAGTAAAAATACTTTTTGCATTTGAGACAAAATATAATCCATATTTATTTCTTGGGCTTAGGAATTTCAAGGGGTCACTTCTATAGGAGAGTTCCAAGGGAGTTAGGAATCTGGTCTGTGATTTTACTTTTGGCAGTGGCTTCTGAAATAAAACACAATCGCTTATAATATTTCAAAAAGTTATCCATCATCCACATTGTAAAGTATATTGCTGTATTTTAAGCTCTGGAGTATGACTTGAAAAATTCCCTATTCATGGGAGGTGGAAAACATGAAAAGAAGATGAAAATGGGAGACAGGGGGTTTAGAGGGGATTGGGTTCCATGTGGATGAGAAGAATTTGACTCAAAATACATATGTTCCAGGAAATGTTTGTTGAGGACTGTGTTGTTAATTACAGTTTTCAAGGTTTACCCCTACCTCAGGTTCTCAGTATGTAGTGCATAGAGCCACCATATTAAAGTTAGAAGACTCTGTTTACACGTACAATTTTAATAGAGATTTACCAGAAGAATTGGTGAGAAAACAGCTCTGTTGAAGACAGATGGAAACTCATGGCCATATTTTATTACACTATCTCATTGTGGTTGTTCACACTGTGGGAATTTGACTCCCAGAATGAGGGGAGACTCTCCACTTTCATTTCAGCCTGACCACTTTTCTTCAGGGAAAGCAAAGGCTCACAAATCAAAAGTTTGCTCATGTAAACCCCAAGAAAAGAGTTAAAAAGGTCTTGCTACATAAGCATGCCTATCCATATAACAATAGTTGTTCTACCAAAAACCTAGTCCAAAAGAAATGTAACAAATCTCACAAAGTATACAACTGAGTGTGTGCTGCTCAGCAGTGAAGTTTCTCGGGATAATTCAGCTGTGGTTTCCTACTTGGAAGATGTGAGGTTCTTTACCCCAGCCTAAGCTCATAAACCTTTCCTGTTGACTGAACTGGCATTAAAAGTTGGCAGGTATTTATTCTAATTTCTTTTTACTATAGCTATAGAAAGCACAGACCCTTATTCTTTTTTTAAATTAATAAGAGTGTGTCATCAATAACATCATAGCTTCTGTTACCCTACTGAAGAATGAGAATAAAAGTCAGTTCAAAACCAATTGAGATATTTCTTCAATCATTTTGTGGAGGGAAAGTAAAATTTCCTTTCAGCTGTGATTTTCTTTAATTCATGCAATTCTTAGTGTATTTTATTTTACTCATGGTAAACTTTCCTTAGGATTCAGTATTGTTCCCAAATTGTCACCTTAGAAACTACATTGTAAAGTACTGGCAACTATTACTACAAAAGGGTCTTGGGAACAATCTAACTATAAAATCCTACCTTAAAATTATTCATCTTTGTTTGAGAGAAATATATAGTCGTTTGGGCTTTAGCTTTTAGCCCCTAGGGCAAAGATTTCATGATAGATAAAGTAGTCTTTCATACTTAAAGAAAATCATATGTGGCTCTCTTAGAAGAACAATGTTTTGGGTAATGCAAAGACTAAATTGATAACCTTTTCATTATGTCTTTTTGCTTTTCAAGAAAAATGTATAAAATGATAACTTTGTCCTCAGTTGGACCCTGACACCTCATGGTTCTCTTATTCCTTTCCCTTTCTTGATCACATTGTCACAATTTTCATTATCCTTTTGCATTTGATTTTATTTAATCATAAACTGAATTGACTTTTGCTAGTAAGTTTTTTTTTTAATTTTTTTTTAGTTGTTGATGGACCTTTATTTTTTATTTATTTATATGTGGTGCTAAGGATCAAACCTAATGCCTCACGTATGCTAGGCAAGCGCTCTACCACTGAGCCACCACCCCAGCCCTGCTAGTAAATTTTAAAGCACATTTTAAATATTTCTCTTTATATTACAGTGCATGTGGTAGATATACATGCATTCATAATGAATTAGCCTCAAGATATTTTAAGTGGAAAAAGGCAAGTGAAAAATAGCATGTGGATAGTATGCTTTTATTTTTAAAATCAAACACATAAAACATAAATTTGTATGTATTAGTACATATTTTCTTATTTATGTGTAAGCCCTCTATAGAGGAATACATAAGAAGATGGTAACAATGATTGTCTCCAGAAAAGAAAGCAAAGCTGAGGCTTAGGGATCAAAGATAGAGGTAGGCTTGCTTTACTTCTCTCTCTCACTCTCTTTCTCATTCTTTCTTTCTCTATAGATATCATTGAGTTTTATTTATACATACACACATTTATATTTTATATAACATGTAATATATACACACATATACATTATAAAATATAAAGTATGCATATAAACATACACATATATGCATATACATACATACACCTACATATATTTTGTCTAAAATTTTTATTGTGTACATATTTAAGAATTGAAGAACTACTATTAAATTGTTGCTGAGACTTAAATAACTGTCATATCATTTTCACACTGAAGCATTTCCAAAGTAGTACTATGTCAAAAAAATAATAGTGAATATCCAAACCAAAAACAAAAAAACTGCTTAGATTTATTTTTCTAGTTGCTAGACAATATTTTTTTGTTATGTGCTATCTTAGTTTAGGGTGCAAATTGCCATTATTCAATAAAGCATTATTACTTTGGGGTTGGAATAAATTGCCATTATTTTATTGGATGAAAATACAATATTCCCAGTTCTGCACTTGACATTCAAGTAGAGTAAAGTTAGTTTTTACTGTCAAGATATTAGATGCAGATGTGAATGCCTAAAGTCAGGTTTAAAATCTTAAATAGAGCTCCATATGGTTTTAAAACCAAATGGAGAGGGTTGCTGGCAGTGTCTCATATGATTTGAATAGCAATGAGCTTAACATTTCAGTAATTCTTAGTCAAGCTGCTTTAATTGGTCCATAAAAGGGAAATACAGGACATGAAGTTCAAAACTGTCCTTCAAAGAGTGGGAAAACTAAACTTGATCATTTTAGTCTGAATTATTTGGCGATACTCTACAGTATTCATTTGACATATGCTTCTCTGTGAAGAGATACAGAAGAGGCATTTAAAGGTATAAAATTGGAAAAATCCCATTAATTTCTTTATCATGGAGACATGTATTCTGAGCATTCATGTGCTCAGCAAGGACTTCAGTTTAAAGTTATGACCATGGTCATTTCCTATGTAGAGAGAAAATTAGCAAGTGATTGCAAAACCATAGAGCCCTGTGTTATTTATAGAGTCAAAAGTGATGACAACATTTCCCAGCTTACAAAGAGGAACTCTCCATCTTCTTTCTTTTCTTCTTCTGTTTATGCAGTTGATTATAATGTATGTCTACAGGAAACTCTTAACCAAACCTGTTCAGCAGCTTTGTGACTTTTTGTCAGATGTTTTTATTATCATATGGCATCTGTCATGATTAGAGAGGGCAATACTCAATGTGATAAGTTAATGACATTTACATTCTGGTCAAATGCTAAGAAATCTGGAATAGTGAAAAAATAAAACCAACCTGTATGTCTCCCTTAAGAGCACATTATTTAAGAAATGCTTCAACGTTGCAAGTAGAGTTTCATGTTGTAATGTGAAAAAAATTGAACCAGAGACAGTTAAATAATAAATGAAATATGACCTGCTGTATCCCCTGCTACGTAAGCAAAAGGATGCATAAATTTGAGTTGCTATTATCTTCTGCAATAGGTATTCATAGCAGCAAGTTAGGTTTTATGTTGTTGAAGTTTGGAAAGGGTGGATTATGGAGAAAACAGAACTCTTACAGGAGCCTGTTAGAAACTTCCTGAAATTCTAAATAATTTCCCTGTAAGTTTAACATTCTATATTTTATCATATACTACATTTAGATTTCATGATTATAAAATTTATTTTGAGCCATTAGAAAAGGTGTCCCCCTTTTTCAAGCTTAATATCTCTGAGATATTACGTAGAAGATAATCATTTTTGTCAATTAATATATGTTATGTTTAAATGTTCCTTTAAAACAAATACCATCAAATGTAAAGAAGAAATTAATTCCACACACAAAAACGATACTTTTCTGACCTGTTTTCTAATTTTTCCAATAGATATTACTGTGATAGTTATTTTATTTTATTTTTTTAAATATTTAGTTATTTTTTAGTTGTATCTTTATTTTTATTTTTATGTGGTGCTGAGGATCGAACCCAGTGCCTCCCGCGTGCTAGGCGAGCACGCTACCACTGCACCATAACCCCAGCCCCGATAGTTATTTTAAATAACAGACAAACAGAGCTCTTCAGAGGTTTCTACAGATGTGGTACACCCATTAAAATAAATTCTTTTGGCTGAGCATGGTGGTGCATACCTATAATCCCAGCACTTTGGGAGGCTGAAACAGGAGAATCACAAGTTCAAAGCCAGCCTCAGCAAAGGTGAGGCACTAAGCAACTCAGTGACACCCTGTCTCTAAATTTAAAAAAAAAAAACACACAAAACAGGACTGGGGATGTGGCTCAGTGGTGGAGTATACCTGAGTTCAGTCCCCAGTACCAAAAAATAAAATAAAATGAATTGTTTCTTTTCTTGGGTCTTTGGAAGGGAACCAAATAATATTAACAGCCCTTGGATTTTCTTTTTTATATCATTAAAATAATGTTTTAAACACACTTTAATATATACAAAAGAAGTTTATCAGTTGTCTCTAAAAAGCATTTTGTCCAATGTAAAATTTTGCGTGACATTTTATTTATCTGACGTTTAATAAGGAATATAATGAGGTCCTTTGCATTCCTTGAATCATGTCTTCTGGTCAACAAGATGAATTTCTTCCAAGTTTTGTAATGCCTGAAGAGTTTAGGGGGAATATGAAGAGAAAGTTAGAGGATCATCTGTGGCTGATGTGCAATCCACTGTGGCCAGCCTGTAGAATCTGTGAAATAATTTGACGGTGTTTGTTTTGGCTTGATGTTCTGTTCTGAAATGGAATAAAAGAGAAAACATTTATTAAATTACTAATTCTTTTTGTAATTCTTCCTAGCAGGGTTTTAGTAGTGTCTCTAGCAAATAATAGCAGAAAATTATAAAAAAGCAGCAGCATTATTCTCTTTTTGTTTGGATTCATCAATAAATGAAAGCCCAAGGGGAAAGTATCATTTGATTGGTGGTGATATGTGACTTTTTTAAAAAAACATCATTTTGATTAAACAATAGCTTCTATAATGCATTCATATTAATCAGGCAGAAATTTCTTAGGTGAAGCAACTATTTATTTTAGGACTTGAATGGGGACAGAATGAAGGATACAGTCACTCTCAGTTATAGGTCATGAAAACTTCACCTCCCTTCTCTCATCTTAAATAACTCAATAATAAAGTATTTCATTGATTTATTTCTATGAATATTAAACTCTGCATGTGACCTTTTCAAATTCTTTTTTCTCAGTTAATGAAATATTTTTGCCTGTGATATACACTTAAGTAATCAATCTCTTCAAAATATTTGTTAAAGTTATTTGCAACTGCTCATACCAAATTCATCAGGTTTATATCTAAAGTGCAGGGGCTGGGAATGGAAACTGACCAAAGACTAGAGAAAGGGAATGCAATATAAACAATTAATTCCAATAAACATAAGTGGATCAGAATACATATTTGGATGATAAAGTTAATTTTTAATTTATTTATCTAAGAATTGTTAAAATGAATCATCTATATAGTATTTAAAGATGTGGAAGCTGAATTCTGTTCAGCAGATGTCAGAAGATAATGTTGTAGAGATATTCTTTGTTAGCTGGGCTTTTAGGGAAAATCAGTATTTTTGATTTTCCTTCTTTAGAGACTATGTGACAGAAAACTTTTGAAGTCTTCATAATTCCTTCAACTATTTTTCCTGAAATAAATATGAGCATAAGTCATTCTCTTAAACATTTTTTTGCAGAACATTGAAAATTTATTGGCATGTGTCTTGACATGTCTAACTTTCCAAGTTTATTTTTACTATGATTCCTTGAATTCATTAAGACTCATGTTTTAAGGATACATTCAGAATAAGACAAACCTTTCACACCAGGGAAATCTAGAGTTAATGCTGAACTCATTACTTAAAAATATTTCACTCACATTGCAGGGTCTTTGTTTGTTTTTATAATAGGTTTATCAGAAGATAAATAGGAAGCACATATCATTTAAGGGAATTCTGCAGAACAATGAAGTCAATAACAAGATCTTGAAATTCTCAAACATGTATAATTTAATTCAGCTTCAAATATAAATATATGCCCTTATGATATTATAATATAAACGAGGTATGACTGATGTGTATCTTTGGTACATCTTTGAAAATTCCTAAGCACAATGACCTGTTCTAATTCTGTGAAAAGGTAACCTCTAATTTGGTTTACACATTGACTATGCTGTGGCTTCTTTGTGTAACCCTTATTTAGTATTTTCTTTTTCCTTCTATTTTCAATCCTTTCCTGGGCTAAGCCAAGTTGTGCTTTAGCTAACTAACCTCAAGAGTCTCTCATCTTCTAAGCAGGAGGGCCAGTGATTTACAGATACATCCAGCTGTGACAGTCAAATTTGTTAGAACATAACTCATTTTGGCTTTAGGTACATTTTGTATTCAATAATTCTTATTTTAACTCCCTTTGAAGGTATTACATGTACACTAGCATATACCCATTGTAAAAATTTCCCTGATGCAATAGTTTGTAAAGCCTTGCTATACAAATCCCATTCTACAGAGTAAGCATTGATGAGGCTTTGATGCAGCAAGGTATAATTTATGAGATGGCAGATTGCATTAGTGTATCTTGCATTACTGTACCAAAATATCTGAAATTTGCCAAGTTATAAAGAACAAATTCATTTAGCTCATGGTATTGGAGGCTGAAAGTTCAAGATCAAGTGGCCCCATTGATTTGACCTTTGTCGAGGGCCTACTGGGGAATGCTGTCATGATGGGAGCTTGTGTGGGAGCAAAGGATCGCTAGACAGAAATTTGAGTGCAACTTGGGTCTCTCAGTTCCTCTGAAGGCAGGTATCCAATAGATCTGAAGATCTCTTAGTCTGCCCCACTTCTTAAAGCTTCAGTACTCTCTGTCAACAAAACTATTGCTAGGGATCTAGTGGTTCTAACATATGAACTCTTGAGGAACAAACCACACCCCAGCTATAGCACTGGGGGGAAAATACTGTGTTAAGTTCTTGAGGCTAACGTGCACAGAAGCAGACCACCCTCAGGACTGTGTTCCAGTGGTCTCTTCTCACCTTTCAAGCAGCTCCTTTGCTATAAAACATCATCTCTCCCTATCTGCTATGCTTCATATTACCTTACCCAGTTTTATTTTCTTCATAATGTGCACATCACTCTAAATTCTCTGATTTGTTTAAGCTTTTTATTTTTATTTTTAATGTATGATCAATGAGGGTAGAATCCTCACCTGCTTTTTCTTTTTGACCCCTGGCAACTGTGTGTGTGGAATAGTGTCTTGTACTATTTGTACTCAACAACCATCTACTCAAAAAATGGATGAAAGAATAAATGAGCTGACTCAAAAACCCCTAAATGTTCAAAGCATTTACTCTTCTCTAGGGCTAGCCTGCTGGCATCAGACATCTTTAATGATCTTATAATTCATTTAATTAATATTTGATCCCTTGAAATTCATTTGGTTAGTGCTGTTGGTAGTAATAAAAAGTCAATTTAATTTGGATTTTATACATATTATAATTTAAGGTGATATTAAGTCTTAAGTCCAAAGATAATGTATTTAAAATTAAGCAAATGAACAAAACTTCAATATATCTTGCTACATTACAAAAAAATAAGTTACTTCTGTTCTTCTATTTGGTCATTATAGTCAGTTTGCTTATAATGACTATTTGAAACAAACTTTATTGTATCCTCCTTTTCTTCTTCTCTGTCTCCAACTTCTCTGTATTCATTTTTATCCCCAGCCTGTTTTATATTTTATTTAGAGACAGGGTCTCACTAAGTTGCTGAGGCTGGCTTTGAACTCATAGTCCTCCTGCCTCAGCCTCCTGAGTTGCTGTGCTGCATGTGCCACCACACCCAGATCCCCCTCCTGCTCCTTAGGATTTTCAGTTCCTTACTTTGCATGTAGTTGGAAATCAGCATTTTTTAAATGCATGAATACACAGCTTTCTGATTTTAGGAATGGTGCTCATTGACCTCACATTATACAATTTTTGTCAGCCTGACAAAATTAGATAACATTTTCCATTTTTGTTTACCCAACTTATTCTAACCATACAGTTGAAAACATATTTTAATTTTACCAAAAGCAAAAATCCAAACCTACAACAGAAAAATAATTCTTGAGCATAGTTATAATAATGTTGAATGGCCAACAATGATAAAATAGGAATAATGGTAGAGGAATTATGTGGGTATTGGAATATTTTCTTTCTGTATTATATTGTAGAATTGACTACATAAAGCTTAAGTCTTAATTGGGATGATTTTAAAGATTCATTAAATGATATTAGATATGCAAAAGCAGTTTAAATAAATTGTTTCAACACAGTCTCATGCAAACTCCATACACTTCTGCTCTGGAGTTGCATCCAAGGGGCCACTTTGATTTGAATCCAAAAAGTCACATGTCTCAGTAACCACCATGTGATGAAGAATACCTTCTATCCCACATCAAATCCAATAACTAAGAGCTTACAGTTTAGCTACAATCACATTGAACATTTTGAGAAATAATTTGTGAAAAAGTAGCCCATAGGTTAGTTGTAAGAAGTATGCTTTTCATTAGATTTAAAATGTCATGTTTGAAGCATACTGGGTATTTCATAGCTCTGTATTCTTGAATTACTTGGGGGAATAACTGTACTTATTGTGTTGTGTTAAATGGAAACAAACCTTACACAAACCTTCAACCACAGTTGAAGCTGTGGTCAACAAATTCCTGAAATAACATGAAACATCCATTCACAGTGAAAACCTTTTGAAATAAGGTTTCAAAACCTTTTGATAATTTTTGAAAACCTTTTGCCTATATTTACCATCTTCCACAGTGTAATTAGGTAAAACTGAAAAAAAGTGTATTTACTCTTGAGAAAATGTAAACAACTTTGTGAAAATCAAAAGTAGCAACATGACAATCAAAATAAGCAATAAATTGTACTAGTTTAAAAGATGGCCAGAGTTTAGAAAGGATAAATGTAATTATCCATCATGGAAATGGACTAAATCTGAGATAACATTTATTCTTTGTTATTCTTGACTATTGTATGTGCTATTTTATGATTGATTTCCAAACTTCATGTATAGGACAAAAGTATATTTTTAAAGTGATTATTATTAAATTATAAGTTATTGTATAATTTCTTATGGGTTAGAGTGAAATTAGTATGTAACTGAGCTAGTTGGTAACAGGGAGAAATATTGAATGTTCCTTGATGAGTATCAGATGGATGGGTATAAGGCAAGATCTTTAACAGGTTATATGCTTTTAAATAGGATTAGACATCTGGAATGTTCTAGAGTATTAGAATAAAAGGTGAAAGGTTTCATGCATTGCAGGCAGACCATTGCTAGAGCTATGACACTAAACCCTTTTGTAGATATAATGATGTAATTAAAACTAAAGCACTAGAAATGGGGTTGTAGCTCCCCAGAAGCATACACGTGTGTGTGCACATGTGTGCACACACATATACACACGTTCCAACTGGCAACAGCAACAACAAAAACTACAACACTACAGTAACTAGTTTGAATAACTAGCAAAAATTACCTGTCATGATTCTAGAATATCCGAGAGTATGTTGTTGTGTTCCTACTTTTCAGGTCAAAAACAATGTCAAAAAAACTAACCACCTACAGACCTAGTCTGCACTGACCTAGTAGATTGTTAGATGTCAAGGCCATTCAAGCGTGGGTGGGTCTAGGTTAGTCATTCTCTAAGGAGGACTAGAAGGTGTAGTGGGCCCTCACAAGGTGCTGTCCTACATTTCAGGAACATACTGTGCATTGTGAGTTGTAGGTTCTATTACAGACCAAAATGGAAGTGATCTTAGCCAAGTTGGAGTCATTTTATTACAGTTTTCAAACCTTGTTTGTGGCTCTAACTTAAAGAACTATTAAAATTAAAATTTGAGAATACATAACAGCATGCCAAGATCACTGGATTATATTATGCAGAAAAACAGGGGATATGTGTTCCTATGGGCTGAAAATGGCCCTTCTAAAAAACAAAAATAAAATCAATACAAATCTTTCATGAAATCTGCTTAAACTTGAGGATGAGTGTTTTAAATACCCCCATGTGGAAATTACCGCTGCAGACTGGTGTGAGCCATTGAAAATGATTATTTAAAGGAAAGGAAGTGAGAATACTGTGCTTCACTGAGAGTCAAGTCCTAATTCATGCCGGGAAATGAGGCCAAGTGGAAAGAAGCTGTGCCTTAGAGAGGGCCGATTCAGTTTTTAGGTTTATCTTCATTAGTTTTGTGACCTTGAACAAATTGCCTCACTTCTCTCTGCCTCAATTTTACAACTGTCAAGAGGATTTGAAGAATTAATGATATATAGTTGTTATTTTGTTTTTGATGGTGCTAGGAATTGAACCCAGGGCCTCATGCCTGCTAGGCAAACTGTTCTATCATGGATCTGCATTCCCCACCCCTGATATATATTCCTGATAACAGTACATAAATACTCTATGTGGGGCAGGGCTTTTGAATATTTAATAAATAACAAGTAAAAATAATTTTGAATTGAATATATTCGTAATGGTTTTTTTGCAACTAGTCATCATGGTAGTGATGTATTATACCTATGGTCATGTATTGATTAAACAAAAATTTGTCTTAATAGATGTGGTCATCATCCCTTTAATATTATTATAATATTATATAAAACTTTAAATTGTTGAATATTTCTTTCCCACTAGACCATAAACTTCATGGGGTAAAACCTTGTGAGTTTTTGCCTACTATTGCATTTCTAATATTTGATGTATATTAGGCATGCAATAACTATGTATTGAATGGATGAGTTAATTTATTATACATATATTTGATTTTGTCTTATGTATCATAAGTTATAGCCACATGTAAGGTTTTTTGTCTTATATATCTCTAAGTTAGAGCCACATGTAAGTTTTCCTATTGGGATAGGATAAAAGTAAATACATGCTTACTTTTGTTATTATCCAACCTAAATTTTAAGTCTACAAAGATTTACAAAAACAAAAACATCCAAAGGCTACTGCAATAGAAAAGAAAATGTAGAAATAGTTGTGTAAAATTTCTAGTAATTATGACATGCCTATAATGTCAAGTAATAATATGTAGGAATCCAGCTATTAGACTTAGGAGAGTTTAAAAAATGTCTAAAAAGGGAGCATTTGCATTTTATTAGTATGATATTTAGGAATCACTATCAGGGAAAGATATTAAGGTGGAAAATGAGATGTTAGTACATCAAAGAGCCATTCTTGTTGATTCTGTTACAGAGGTTGGAAATAGGACAAAGATCTAACCTACACTCAGGAAATGGAAAGAAGTAAGCAGAATGGGAAAATGAAATAGTGTTTAAGGAGAATTAGGAAAAAGAAGACAGTGAGGTCAGACAAGACGACATTAATATGTGAGGATCTAATGAACTAAGAGAGGAAGTATTTAAATTGAATTCCTAAGTTATTGCCTACTTTGTGAACAGACTGCCATTTCATTAATTGACCATGAAATAAAGTAGGCCTGCATTGGACCCTAGGCCGTTTTTCATAAAATTCAAGTATATTCACCATCCATAGCCTAAAAGCAAATTTATGAAAGTCTAGGTAAACATTGTTTCATTTTATCACCCAAAATTTGAGGTCTCCTGGAGACATTAGGGGGACACTGGAATGTGTGCACACTTGCACATGCATAGGCATGCACACATACAAGTGTGGGAATGCTGGAATAGTCTACCACATGAGAGTAGCTGGAGATAATAGCTCAGGGGTGAAATGTCCCTGAATTGAATCCCCAATAACAAAACAAAACAAAACAACTTTTATGCTCAGCTGGGCATGGTGGTGCATGCCTATAATCCTAGCAACTCAGGAGGCTGAGGCAGGAGGATCACAGGTTTAAGGCCAGCGAGTTAATAAGGGAAAATAAATGCATACATTGCCATTGCTAAAGTAGAATGGAATTTGTGTTAGGTTCACATGTGCTACAACTCTACTCTAAGCGCT
Organism: Geosciurus inauris; assembly: GCA_004024805.1. Taxonomy (NCBI): domain Eukaryota; kingdom Metazoa; phylum Chordata; class Mammalia; order Rodentia; family Sciuridae; genus Geosciurus; species Geosciurus inauris. The sequence goes on along the minus strand of PVHX01001940.1, from coordinate 136,285 downwards.
AAACTTCTAAGAAGCATGAAAAGGAAGAAGGCAGGCATGGAGGTGGCAGATAGAGGAAATATAAGATTTATATTTTGTATATATATATATATTTTATGGGGTTATTGCATTATTATCGATTGTTATATTGAATTATTGCATCTTATATTGTGTTATGTGAAATTTTTCTCTAGATATATTATACCAATTTGTTCTTTCAATAATGGTGTGCAGGCCTGTCCACCTCATTTACCAAGCTAACACTAGGGTTAGCATTCTTTTTAATCTTTTGGAAAGGCACTGGATAGATTTTTAAAATATCTAACCTTCATTATCTTATTACTAATGAATATATTTTCATGAATAGTAAAAATCTAATTTTAGTGTTTATTATTTTGCTTCTTAGTAAATTGTGTAAAGTGTAAGCTTTGAAATTTCTCAGAGTGAGTTTTTTTTACTATAATTACTACTGGAGAGCTCTTCTAGAGCAAGTTGCACAAATCTTTGATGCTCTAGAATGCTGGTCATTAAAATAGGTTTAATAATACATACCTTACTATATATATATATTTTTTTATAGATGGACACAATGTCTTTATTTTATTGGTTTGTATGTGGTGCTGAGGATCGAACCCAGGGCCTCACGCATGCGAGGCAGGCACTCTACTACTGAGCTACAATCCCAGCCCCCTTACTATATTTTTATAATGAATAAATGAATTATTCATGCAGGCGCACTGGGCACAATAAGTGATTGTTTCATTTTCAGATTTTGTTATTCTGCTTGAAATGAACAACTTCCCTGAAAAATGTACAGGTACCTAAACTGGAGCAAAGCAACTGAAACAGCACATTCCATATTTCACTATAGGAAAAAATACATTTATTTTAATTAAAATACAAACCAATTGGTGACAATAAAAACTGTTTGTTTGTTTATTTATGTATTTATTTATTTATGTGCCAGGGTTTGAACCCAGAGGTACTTTACCACTGAGTCACATTCCCCAGCCATTTTTTTTTTAAGTTTTATTTTGACACAGGGTCTCACTAAGTTGCTTCAGGCCTCGCTAAATTGCTGAGGCTGGCCTCGAACCTGTAATCCTCCTGCCTCAATCTCTTGAGTTGCTGGATTATAGGCATGTACCACCATGCCCTGCTGAGAATAAAAGTTGTGTTATTTTGTTTTGTTTTGTTATTGGGGATTCAACTCAGGACACTTCACCACTGAGCTATATCTCCAGTCCATTTTATTTTATTTTTTTTTATTTTGAAACAAGTTCTCAAATTTCCAAGTTGCCCAGGCTATCCTTGAACTTGAAATCCCTCTCACCTCAGCCTCCTGAGTCACTGCAATTACAGGCATGTCCCACTATGCTATGCAACAATAAAATTTTATATGGCAATACTTTAGCCACTATAAGTACAGGCCAAAGGGAACTCTTTGGGGCATTTAAAGAGAAAAGGAAAGAGAGATGAAGAGGAGGACAGGAGAGGGGAGAGGAGAGGAGGCAAGATCACAATTATCCATTTTCTGAGGATAATGTTAGCTCTATGAAGACAAAGACTGTTCCATTCACTGCTGTTATCTCAGTTCATAAAATACTGCCTAACAAATAGAACATGCACAATAAATATTTGTTAAATGTATGTTTATGAATGATTGGACAAACTGAGTCTATTAATGAGAAAATAGTTATGACTTGATTATATACATATTTTTATTACATTTCTATTCATATTGTAACTGAACCCAATGAGTTTGCTCCTTGGGGAGTGCAAAGCCAATAATCACAACAGGGAGGTAAGAGTCAAGAGAGGTTTATTACTTTTACAAGCAAGGAGAGCACTGGGAATAACTCCCAAAGCAATGTCTAACTGAGAGGAAGAAGGAGCTTTTATTGGCCAAATTTGTGCTCATACATATTGGACACAAGGATCATGAAATGTAGATGCTGGCATTCCTGTACATGCTCAGTTAGACATCATGTTTTGCATGTTCATAAATGGTGGACAGGAACACCTCCTGGGCAGAGAATTTAACATTATAATAAGCAAATACACTACAGGTAACCTAGAATAATAAGTCAGAGTGACTCAGGGATTTTCTTGCTGATTCCTTATGGTTTTCTCTGGAAGGCCTTACCTGCAACAAAAAGTCAACTTGAAGGAGGGTTCACAGTCATTAAAAGGGGCAATGGTTTTTTCCCCTTGCATATATAGAACTTGCCCTTGAAAGTTTCTGCCTAACAGCCAGCAGTATGTTACATATTTTATTCATTATATATATTTATACTATATGTAAATAGAATGCTAGATAATACATTTCAAATGCATTATTTATAAGTAATCTGTGATGTGCTTTGTATGTCTCCAGTTATGTGTTCATCAGTCACTAAGCAATATTTAGAGTTTCAGTATATTTTCCTTCTTGCCTTTGCAGTCTCTTGAGATTGACCAGGTAAGCAACTTAGTGGTTCAGGTTCTCAGGCTTTTTCTAAGGCAGAGAGAGAGAATGGTAGTGTGGTCTGTTACTATCTTTACTTCTGTCAAAATATTAAAAGGAATAATGTATATATTAAAAGTTAGAAATCTAATTGGTTTGTGTTTCTATATTTTATAGTCATAGTTTTTTGTGTATTATATAATTTTTGTGTCATGAATAATTTCATAGTTAATCATTTGGGATATGAAAGTTATACTAAATTATCAAAGTCTACATGAATACTCTTATCTTATTTTTTGATTGCATGAACAGGTATTACCTTTCCATTTCTTCAGTACTGATGGCAGGAAAGAGAACAATGTGAGATAAATTGCATGGCTCTAACTTGAAGAGAACTCAAAGTACTCAAGGACCCCAAAGCACCCCAAATAATTCTGATAGGAGGAACTCAAGTTACCCTGAAGGGAGAGAGTGACTCGTTTCATAGACCAGATCCTGAAATACAGGGAGATAAGGGTAATCCCTCCTAACCATAAAATTTGTAAGAATTTATGGTTGAGAATCCAATCAGAGGCAGGAGAAGTGGTGCACACCTGTAATTCCAGTGGCCAGGGAGGCTGAGGCAGGCAATTTCAAAACCAGCAAAAGTGAGGCACTAAGCAACTCAGTGGGACCCTGTCTCTAAATAAAATACAAAAAAGGACTGAGGATGTGGCTTAGTGGTTGAGTGCTCCTATGTTCAATTTGCAGTAACCCCCCCCCCCCCAAAAAAAATACGTTAGAACTGGAAAGCATGTACGAAGAGTGACCTAGAGTTGTCATGTAGGGGAGACTTGAAAGTGTGATGTCATCCTGCTGTCAATCAGAAGTCAAGAGGTAGACCTGGGGGCAACTCTCTAGAGACTTCTCTGGAAACCCCACTAAAACTGGAGTGCAAGAGAGAAATGCTCTCTCTCTCCTCTCTGAGAAGACACTCTCTCTCCCTTGAGAGTCTCCTCTTTTCCCCTTTTGCATCCTTTCTTAAAAACTCATGCCTATTACTCTGGGTGACATGTCTGAAACCTTTCTGACTTGATCTCAAGAATCAGGGTTTGAAGGGGGCCTTCATGCTGCCTCAGGTTCCCAGAAGGCCCAAAGCCCTGTGACATTTGTAACATCATTTAAGCAAAAAGGAAGGGTTTGGTTTTGTTTTCAAAGAAATGACAATAGTAAAAATCATACAGCCTGTAGTTTGAAACAAATATGTTCCAGTTTTATTTTCCATGGTGAAGTATAATAAGATGTATTGATGACTTATAAGACATCATTTTACTTTTTTCATTGATGTCTGAAAGTCAGTCTTGCTGATCAGATCTTAAGACTTTCAGAACATTAAGATTTGGCTGCATATTTAAATGATTCTGCCTTATATGCTTCTGATGGAGTCATTTTTTCTCCCTCATTTCTCCATCAAAATGAGCATGAATTCTCAGTATGCATTTGAAAGATATGAGAGCAGACACTTTCCATGTTTTTAATGACAGTACTAAAGAATTGTCTTAATTTTAAATGTGAGAAGTATATCAATAAACATTTAGGATGCTTTCTAAACATCTGTATCAGTTCCTCAAAAGAATGCAGGAAGCTTTTAGGCAATATTTTACAGTTACTTATAAAAATTGTAATTTTCTATTTAAATTTCATAGGAAATAACAAAATGGCAAAAAGTTCAAGAACTATATAAAAAGGCAAAAATGAGAACACTCCTCTTTTATGTTTTCCCTCCCTTGCCGATTCCTTCCATGTGTTTATATCATTTGGAATTTTTAATCTAATTGTGATTATTTTTAAAAGTGATTTTAAATGTAATGACGACAGTGGTCTTTAATTACTGGTATTTATTTAACTGTTAATGAATTATTTTTAAAATCAGAATAAATACTAATTTTTTTCTAATATAGTATGTGAGTATATTTTGAAACTTTGCATATGTGACATAACTTTATTTTTCCTTTAAACATAATTTTTAGCTTATCTGGATATAAAAGCATAGTTTATAAACATTTTTCCAGACTTCTGTTGATATCGATTGTCTTCTTACATCCAATTTGGTTATGAGAAACCTGATACCAACCACATCCTTGCTTCTGTTTAAATAATCCACTTTTTCTCTTCAGAGATGCTTAAGATACTTCATGTATTCTTGATGTTACCTTTCATTCTATGCATTTAATATGCTACCTTATTTTCATTGGGGTAATATTATGACTAATCTCACAAAGCTAAGCAGTTTTTCCTACTATGTTTTCTAGGACCAGATTACTGCCCATTTGCTTTTTAAAAATTTCTTAATTTTTTACTTTGTTCTAATTAATTACATATGACAGTAGAATGCATTTTGAAATATCATACATAAATGGAGTATAATTTCTCATTTGTCTGGTTGTACATGATATAGAGTTACAAAGGTCATGTAATCATATATGCATAGGGTAATAATGTCTAATTCATTCTACTATCATTCCTACCCTTATGCCTCCTCCCCTCCCTTTACTCCCCTCTGTCTAGTCAAAAAATACCTCTATTCTTCCTGCCCCCTCCCCCATTGTGAATTAGCCTTTACATATCAGAGAAAATATTTGGGCCTTTGGCTCTTTAGGATTGGCTTATTTAGCTTAGCGTAATATTCTCCAGTTCCATCCATTTATTCTTCTTCAAGGCTGAGTAATATTCCATTGTGTATATATGCCACAGTTTCTTTATTCTTTCATCTGTTGAAGGGTACCTAGTTTGGTTCCATAGGTTAGCCATTGTGAATTGAGCTGCTATAAACATTGATGTGGCTGCATCACTGTAGTATGCTGATTTTAAGTCCTTTGAGTATAAACCTAGGAATGGGATGAGTGGGTCAAAGAGTGGTTCCATTTCAAGTTTTCTAAGGAATCTCCATATTGCTTTCCAGAGTGGTTGCACCAATTTGCAGTCCCACCAACAATGTATGAGTATACCTTTTTCCCCCACACCCTTGCCACTGTTTATTGTTGCTTATATTCTTTTTTTATATATTAATTAGTTTATTTATTCTAATTAGCTAGATATGACAGCAGAATGCATTTTGATTCATTGTACACAAAGGCAGCACCACTTTTCATTTCTCTGGTTGTACACAATGTAGCACTGTCATACATGTACCTAGGGTAATCTAAGTCATACATGTACCTAGGGTAATGAAGTCCGTCTCATTCCACCATCTTTCCTGTCCCCATACCCTCTCCCCTGCTCTCCCTTTCCTTTGCTCAATCAAACTTCCTGCATTCTTCCCATGCTCCCTCTATTATGAATCACATCCACTTATCAGAGAGGACATTTGGCCTTTGGTTTTTGGCAATTGGGTAACTTCACTTAGCATGATATTCTCCAACTTTATCCATTTGCCTGCAAATGCCATAAATTTATTCTCTTTTAATGCTGGGTAATATTCCACTATGTAGATATTACCATGTGTTCTTTATCCATTCATCTATTGAGGGGCATTTAGGTTGCTTCTCTAGTAATTAGAGAAATGCAAATCAAAGCTACTCTAAGAGTTCATCTCATTCCAGCCAGAATGACAGTTATCAAGAACGCAAGCAATAGTAAATGTTGGCTTGGATGTGGGGGAAGAGGCACACTCATACATTGCTAGTGGGACTGCAAATTGTTGCAGCCAATCTGGAAAGCAGTATGGAGATTCCTTAGAAAACTTGGAATGGAACCACCATTTGATCCAGCTATTACACTCCTTGGTCTGTACCCTAAAGACTTAAAAACAGCATACTATAGTAATACAGCCACTTCAGTGTTTATAGCAGCACAATTCACAACTGCTAAACTGTTGCTTGTATTCTTGATGATTGCCATTCTGGCTAGAATATGGCTAGATGGAATATCAGTGTAGTTTTTTTTTTTAATGGAATGATGTAATGTTTTTAAAAAAATATTTTAAATTTTATTAATTTGTTCTAAATAGTTATACATGACTGCAGAATGCATTTTGATTCATCATACACACAAGGAGCACAACTTTTCTTTTCTCTGGTTGTACACGAGGTAGAGTCACACCATATCCGCAGCCATACAAATACCTAGGATAACGATGTTCATCTCATTCCACCGTCTTTCCTGCCCCCATATCCCCTTCCTTCCCTCCTCTTAGCCCAATCAAAGTTCCTCTGTTCTTCCTATGCTCCTCCCCCCATTATGGATCATTACCCCCTTATCAGAGAGAACATATGGCCTTTGGTTTTGGGGATTGGCTTACTACGCTTAGCATGCTATTCTCTAGCTCCATCCATTTACCTGCAAATGCTATAACTTTCTTTTCTTTTATTGCTGAGTAATATTTCATTGTGTGTGTGTGTGTGTATATGTGTGTGTGTGTATATATATATATACACACACACACACACACACCACAGTTTCTTTATCCATTCATCTATTGAAGGACATCAATTCATAATAATAGCTATACTGTGGAACCAACCATTTGATTTTTAAAAATTTTTTTAAAATTGTAGATGGGCACAATACCTTTATTTTATTTATTTTTATGTGGTGCTGAGGATCGAACCCAGTGCATCACACATGCGAGGCAAGTGCTCTACCACTGAGCCACAACCCCAGCCCTCAACCATTAGCTTTTTGTTTGTTTGTTTGTTTTTCTACTTTGAATGACTCCCTTCTAGTACTGCTACAAGTACAGTTGCTCTCTATGGAATATAAACAAGGGCTACTTATCTTCTCATATTCCATTTGTTAAAAATTGATGCTAAAGGTGTCTGTAATGGCTGTCATCATTGCTAATGATCCCAGATTCTATAAATCAGACTAAATAACTAGCTAATGTTAATTTGCTAGGAGATTTGTAACATAGCGAGGGAACAGTTTTTCCAATTGTGAATGTGCCCCATTAGCCAATGGAACTTGAGAAAGAAAAGAAATAACAGAGCAGATCTCATTCACATTGTGGCTGCACCTGCACACCCATTTGTAGGCACCCTGTGAGACTCCCAGAAGGAACCTGAATATACTTTAAAAAAAGCTGTGATCATGTTAGATGAGGGGTGGGCTTCTAAAATTTGAGAATTACAAATTAATATGATCTTGGTAGAGTAGGAATTTGCAAATAAACAAGGAGGTGAGGCCAGAATGATCCATGTGGTACTGAATTAGTGGAGGATACCAATGCATGAACTCATGTTTACTTTAGATACAAATTGTTAAATATGGAATATTTATAGGTACATGTAGGTACATTGGGAGATATATATATATGTGTGTGTGTATATACATATATATATATTTTTTTTTTTCTTGCTGTTTTAGCTGAGAATGGTGAAAAATAAGACACCCTGGTAGCAAGCAGCATGCCTAGGATGGTGATCTTGGTTTGTTAATACCATTCTTCAATAAAAGAAACCAGAGTTTCTTAGAAAAATGACAGATTCCAGAATGAAAATGTGCAAAGACTATCCTGGAGAATCTTGTAGTGCCATAAAAATAAAAGTAATACTGAAAACAGAAAAGTAAAACACATTGATGGAAATATGTCAAAGTGACACGGAGAAGTTAACTAAAAGACCTCCCGGAAGCTAAACTTGGAACCATCTGAGTGAAAAAACAAAGTAGTATTGGATTATAGTCCACCTTACAAAATAAATACCTGCAAATCCTTGCTGACATAAATAAATGATTAAATAAACAGACAAATCTCTCCTACATAACAGTTCTGGATCAATGATGTAACTGTTCGCCTGCAGGAGAGGACTATAACTGCCACTCTGTGAGCTGTACACACTGCCAGTTAAAGAGTGTAGTATAGAAAGTGGGTATGGTGGAGAACCCCAGCACACCCTACCCTCTGCCAGGTGACTCAGAGCAACATCATCAGTAATAAGCCATATTGATAGTATTTATCTTTACTATGATGTGAAGAAGATAGTACTTTGCCTCTGTGGTCTTCTTCCTAAAAGCTCAGGGCCCCAGTATAATCATGAGGAAAATGTTAGACAAATTCCAGTACATGAGCATCCTACAAATATCTGACCTGTCCTCCCCAAAACTGTCCAGGTCATAAAAACAATGGGAGTCTGAGAAACTGTCATAGTAGTGAGCCAAAGGAGATGTGCTAACTAAAAGTAATGTGGTGTCCTGAATTAGAACCTAGAGCAGAAATGGACCTTAGTTAAAAACTAAGGAAATCTGAACAAAATATAGGCTTTAGTTCATATCATCAGTTCATTATTTGTAACAATACTTCTTACTAACAGCAGATGTTAATAGGAAAGCAAACTAGGGTCTGTGTTTTATATAGGAATTCTGTATAGTATCTTCTCAATTTTTTTGTGAATATAAAATGTCTAAAAAAGTAAAGTCAATTTTTTTAAAATAGTGTAATCCAAGGTCCCTTGTGACAGGTAGAAGGATGTGTTAATTATATTTGCTTTCTTTTAATTATTTAATGGTTTCCAGAGTTCCCATTGTATCTATTCTTTGCTCTAGAAAAAACCTTTGGCCAATATATTTTAACATGAGCCACTGTTCAATAAGGGATAAAAATGTTAAACTTTATATCAGCTTCACACAGTTTAGAAAGATATTTATAAGGAGAACTGAATTTGTGCATTTCATTTCCCAGTTGAGTGTATTTGTGTCTACTGCCTACACACATTTTGTCCCAGACAGCTGTTTATTTTTACTTACCCTTGCAAGGGTAGGAGATCTAAATATAAGGAACATAACAGTGCCTGGACATTGGTAGCTCATACTACCAAATGCAGCTGATGCTGAAGGAACTATTTATGCATTAATAACAGGGAGTTGCACCACAGCCCATATTTGGTAAGGAACCCTGAAAAGTCCCAGGCTCAAAATCTTTTCCTGTACATCTTCAGGGAACCATAGGATTGTAGAGCAGGAAGTTATATTAAAGATACCTAAATCAACTCTCTATACAGGACAAGATTCACATTCAATGAGTTCTTATTAAATGGTTATTAAAATGATATCTGATCTACAGGGTTATATAGCTTGATCATGCATATAAAATTATTTTACTACTATAAAGTGATATGTGTATGAATGTACCAAATTATTACTTGTAGTTATAAAGTCTACCACCTAATAAGCCAGCCTGTGATTTAGCTGTAACTTTTTAGACAGTTTTTTCTCAAGCCAAAGTCATCTTCTCTGCATTTCTGTAATACAAAGCGATGATAATGAAGTCTAGTAGGTGTGAGTTCAAATGCTGTCCCTTCTGCTCACTAGCTGGAATTGGACTGATTATCTAAAAGGCTCTTTTTGTTTTCCTCATTGATACAAAATTACAGGGATGTTGCATTACAGGGATGTTGTAAAAGTGATCATATTTCTAAAACCATGCCCAGGTAAGTGTTTTAAAAAACAGCAGTAGTTATTAGCGTGAGTTTTCCTTTTAGGATTCAACAATAGGTTAGAGTGAATAGGAGCCCCAAGGTTTCCCAAATTCTCAATGGCACATCATAAAAATCATTCTGAACCTCCATTTCAAGTAATAAGGTAAGGAGTGGAACAATTTTGCTCCTATTATTTTGTTCCTTACTCTGGGAAGACACCATCAGAAAACTCAAGGGATGAAACCTTTCTTTGACAAATAATGTATGTGTTATAGTGGAATCACATATAACACGTAACTCCCTGTCAGAAAAACAGATGATTCTGTTAGCATGCAGTTATTTTTTAAAGACTCCATATTAAGTAGAAAGCAAATAAACCCTGAAGCAAAAATCCCTTACATATCTCTATTGAGACCCTTGGTGAAGCATTGCTCAGACTAATCACTGGACAACTTCAGTAGATACTGAAATTTTAATGGATGTTCCTTAATGCTGTCTCCACCTGACAATGACTAGAACTTTTATAATTACATTTAAGGTAGATGCCCATGTATCTGTTCTTTCATTTTTCTTTTAGGCTAATTTAATAGACCTCAAACTTAAGCATGCAAAAGTGTAAGATTGTATTATGGGAAGGATGTTTTTAAAGGAAATCTTACTGTAATGATTTTGACCTGATTTTAACTAACTTTAAGATTACTCTCTGTCAACCCACTTCAGTATTTGACTTGATTGTGTTTAGAAGTGAAACTTTAAATCTGCAGTGTTTGCAAATGGTTAGTATCTTTCTGTATTCTTTTTGTTTTGTTTTGTTTTTGGGGTGGGGAGTACCAGGGATTGAACTCAGGGGCACTCAACCACTGAGCCACATCTCCAGCCTGTTTTTGTATTTTATTTAGAGACAGAGTCTCACTGAGTTGCTTAGCACCTTGCTTTTTCTGAGGCTGGCTTTGAACTCATCATCCTCCTGCCTCAGTCTCCCAAACCACAAGGATTACAGGTGTACACCACCTCACCAGGCATTGGACTCTCTTGAAGTATGTATTAAGATCAGATTAATCATTCATTAGTCTTTATAGAATTGATAGTCAACCTTGTACAGCTTTACAACTGGCTAGTAAAATCATTTAAAATTATAGTTGGTGTTTTAGTCAGCTTTTTAACTCCTATGACAAAGACATGACAGGGCAATTTTAGATAAGGAAAAGTTCACGTAGGGTTCACAGTTTCAGAGATCTCAGTTCATAGATGGGTCAACTCCTTTGCTCTGGGCCCAAAATAATGCACAATATCAACAAGACAGAAGGGTGTGATAGAGAAAGGCAACTCAGGACATGGCAACAAGGAAGCAGAGAAAGTTCTCACCATGGACAAAATATATACCCTGGGGCTGAGGATGTAGCTCAGTGTGGAGCACTTGCCTCGCAAGTGTGAGGCACTGGGTTCTATCCTCAGCACCACATATAAATACATAAATAAAGCTATTGTGTCCATATACAACTAAAAAAAACTAAAAAAAATATATATATACCCTGAAGGCATACTTCAATGACTCACCTTCAGTCACAGCCTATCTGCCTACAGTTACTACCTAGTTAATCCCTATCAGTGCATCAATGCATTGATTAGTTTAAGGCTGTCAAAGCCAGTCGTTTCACCTCTAAGGTTTCTTGCCTTGTCTCACACATGAGTTTTTTGCGGGCACTTCCTATCTAAACTATAGCACTTGGTGAAAAAGATGATTTCTTCCAACATGTTTAGCAACAGAGTATGTATGGTAAAAGAGAGCACACTATCTCATAGTATGACTTATGTCATAGTAGAATTTTTAAATTTTAAATATTTTTTCAAAGACGGTCTCTGCTTATTACCTGTAAATATTGTATTAGATTTTTGGTTTCTCTTTCAACTGTTAGTTTTCCATGGAGACATCAGAAATCATGTATCCTGATGGGAATCTCCTAGAAAAAACGATTATACTTTTCTTGCCATTATTTTATAAAGGAGGTACAAAAATTACATCTGACTACCTGAAATATTTGTTCATGTTATCTTGTAGTTATTTAAAACAAAACAAATTATGAAAAGTATTACTTAGAATAAAGATGTTACTGCCCATGGATGGGACGCTTACAGAATCTTGCCTTTTTTGTTGGAAAAAAAGTCCACATAAATGGAACACAGTATTCATTAGAGATATTATATCAAATTTTGTGTCATTTATTTTAAGGTCAAGAAGTTAAACCTTTTAACAATCTCATACTTGTTTCTGAAAATTAGGCTATCCTTACGGGAAAACAATTATTATTTTCTAGGAGTTTATGTGTGTTTATTTTACTTAAATGTGTTTGATTCCCCTATTTATCTCATAGAGTTACAGAAACCTTTAAAATTTAGTAGTCTAACTCAAAAAGTCAACATTGGTTATGTTTTCCCTCATGTGGAAGCTAAGAGAAAAGTGGGGTTGGGAAGGATCTCCTGAAAATGTAAGAGAGTAAATAAAAAAGAGGATGGGTATCACAAGGTGGAAGGAGGGGAGAAAAGGAAAGACATGGAAGAATGAAATAGATCAAATTATGCTATGTGCAGGTGTGAATAAATCACTGTGAAGCTACTATTAATAATAATTATAATACAATGTTTTTTAAATTCAGTGGTCTAATTATTACAAATGATTCATATGAAATCTGAGGAAACTAGATAGATTGACAAAGGTTACATTGAAACTTTTTTTGTGACTATGTGATATGTCTCTTATTTTCAGAAAAAAAAAAAAAAGGCCGTGATTCACAAAGTACTTTGTGCAGAATAAGTACTTAATACTTGTATATTGTTTCAGTAAGCACTTACAAGAAAAATTAAATTTGTGTTGTTCACTTGGAAGTTCTTTGCTCTTATTGGTGGTATCAGCCCCAGGGGAGCATTTTTTGAATCAAAACTTTTAATTATCTGATCTTAAATTGGAGGTGACATATACTATACATTATAAAGTTCTCTTTTTATACTGCTTAGTTTGTCTGTGGAGAGGTGATCTGTTAACATGTACTTAAATGAATCAAAGTGGCTACATACTTAAAAGAACATTGCTAAATCAAAATAACTCATTTGCAATTAGAGTCATTCCCTAACTGACCTGTTGCTTAAGACTAATTTTTAAAAATTTTTTATTGAAGCTGGGCGCGGTGGCTCAAGCCTGTAATCCCAGAACTTAGGGAGGCTGAGACAGGAGAATCGCGATTCAAAGCCAGCCTCAGCAATGGGGAGGTGCTAAGCAACTCAGTGAGACCCTGTCTCTACATAAAACACAAAATAGGGCTGGGGATGTGGCTCAGTGGTCGAGTGCCTCTGAGTTCAATCCCCAGTACCAAAAAAAAAATTTTTTTTTTGGTTTTTTAAAATATGATTGTAGGATACATTTTGATACAATTATACATTCATTGAATATATCTTATTCTATTGAGGGCCCCAGTCGTGTGGATGTATGCAAGTAAGACATACATTTAGATCTATTATTGTTCTCACATTTCTTGATAATGGGAGGAACTAAATCTTTCCATTAAAGAACATTTTTATTTCAACAAATAACACACTTTTTTTTTTGGTAATTCCTCCTCCACATTAAAAGCACCACCATTAAACTACTTAAGCCACATGTCTCTCTTTCATTACTGATATCAAATCAAACACCATATCCTACTCATGTTATGTCTTAAATATTTCTTCAGTTTCCCGTCCATCTTCATTATCACTGCCCTACTTTGTCATTGTCATCTCTTATCTGTATCCTCTAGAGACAGCTTATTGATAGCTGATAGTCCCAGTGCTGTCTGACTGCCTCTTAAACAGTCTTTTAACTGATGCCTGAGAAATGTAAATTTGACCATGCTAAATCATGTGAATGCTTTCTTGACCACAGGGTGAAATTCCATCTGCACAGCATGGCACACAAAAATGCCATGATCTGATCCCCACTTTTCATTTACAGACTCATTTTTTTGCTCTAATAACACGGAATGGCTTCTGCTCATGTAACCTGCTGCTTAGTGTTTCAGTTTTTTTGTTTTTTGATTTGTCCAACAGATACAACTTTTCATTTCTCTGGTTGTACGTAATGTAGAATCACATCATATATGCAGTCATACATGAAGCTAGGGCTATGATGTTCATCTTATTCCACCATCTTTACTGTCCCCATGCCCCTCTCCCCTCCCTCTCCTTTAACCAAACTTCCTCCATTCTTCCTGTGTCCTCTCCTCCATTATCAGCATCCACTTATCAGAGAGAATATTTGGCATTTTGGTTTTTTTGGGATTGGCTTACTTTGCTTAACATGATATTCTGCCACTCCATCAATTTACCTGCAAATGCCATAATTTGATTCTTTTTTATTTAGTAGTTCAGTTTTGCCCCCAGCTCCTTTTAATTCTCGTACTATCCTCCAATGTCACCATGATGTATATGTTTATCTCATACTTAACATGTTATATTGAATATGTGTCATACATCTCCCAGTCTAACACATTAGGCTGTAAGTACCTCAAGGATGGGGCCACATCTAATCATATTTTTTCAATGGGTGTAACTCATTTCAATATAAAATTATCTTGGATTGGTCTTAGATGTCATTTAAGCATTTTGTTGTTTCCTCTTCATTACATCTCATTGCCAAACTTTTCTTTCTCAAAGAAATAAACATATACAAAATGTTTTCAGATATTCTTGCTTTTTAACTATGATGGCTTCCTGAATAAAAGCAGCTAAATTTTATATATGTTTAATATCATGTCCTTCATCTTCCTGGACTTGGACATACTTTTAAAAAATTCATTTCTTCTCTGCTCCTTTGGCAGCAAATATTCTAAAATTTGAATGATACAGAATGGATTAGAAAGGCCCTTGTGCTAGGATAACAGGAAAATTGATGTTTTCCTTATTTCAGTCAAACAAATCTCCCTTTAAAATATACAATCCCTCAACAAAGGATCTCACTGATAGTGAGGTAGATGAAAACCCAGAAAAAGATTATAAAAAACTATTAAAATGTTTAGTGAACTAAAAGAAGACCTAAGGAATAAATTAAGACAGCAATTACAAGAGTGGAAGACTACATTAATAAATTAATACAAATAGTGAAAAGAAACCAAGCAAAACCACTAGAAATGAAAGACATGATTAATCAAATTAAAAAACTCACTCAAAGGCATCACTAACAGATTAAATTGCAAAGAAAACAAAACTTCAGCCCTTGAAGACAAAACGTTAGGCATTGAAGACAAGCTATATCATCTTGCATATACCAAAATAAAGGGGAAAATATAGAACATGACCAGAATATATAAGAACTCTGGAACAACTGTAAAGGACCAAACCTGAGAGTCATTGGGATAGAATAGAACATAGAGATACAAGCTAAAGGCATAAAGAACATTTTCAATGAGATAGTTATAGAAACGTTTTCCACATCAGAGAAAAGATAGACATTCACATACAGGAGGCTTCCAGAACCCCCAAATAGACCTAGTCAATAAGAAGCTTGCTGAGACATATTATAATTAAATGCTTAATACAGAAAATAAGGAAAGACTAGAAAAAAAAAGCCACAAGAGAAAAACATCAGGTCACATTTTGAGGCAAATCAATAAGTCTTACTTCTAATTTCTCAGCTCAAGCCCTAAAATCAAGGAGGGCTTATAAAGAGATATCTTGTGTCAGGTGTGATGTTGCATGCCTATAATCCTGGCTACTTGGGATACAGAGGCAGAAGGATCATGAGTTTAAACCCAGCCTCAGCAACTTAGAGAGGCCCTAAGCAACATAATGAAACCCTGTCTTCAATAAAATATGAAAAAAGGCTGGTAATGTCAGTCAATGGTTAAGCACCCCTGGGTCCAATCCCAGCAAAACTCAGTTTCCAATTTGAGGGGGAAATAAAAACTTTTCATGACAAGAATAAACTAACAGAATTAATGAACACCAAACCAGGACTACATAAGATACTCAAAACTAACCTTTACACAGAGGAACTGAAATACAGTTCCCAAGTCTCACAAACAGAGAAAATTCAATAGAAGAATAATCCATTAAATGAGTATCAAGACAGGATAAAGTACAGCCAAAAAAAAAAAAGGCAGGAAGAGAGGAAACCACAAAACTACAAACACATATCCATATTGACACTGAATGAATGTTGATGGATCTCACTCTCCAGTTAAAAGACACAGATTAGCAGAATGGATCAAAAATAAGATTCAACTTTCTGCTGTATGTACGTGTCTCATCTTACAGGCAAAGACATCCACAGGCTGAAGATAAAAGGATGATGAAAAAAATATTCCAGGCATATGGTCCAAGTAAACAAGCACAAGTAGCTATTCTCACATATCACAAAGGAGATTTCAAGCCAAAAATACTCAGAAGAGACAAAGAAGGCCATTACATCCTAGTAAAGTGAATAATCCAACAAGATATAATGATAGTAAATATTTATGCCCCAAATGTCAACACACCCAATTATACAGAAAAAAAAAATACTTCATAAGATTAAAACCCACATAGACCCCCCCCAAAATACAGGTGGTTTCAATATACCTTTATCATCAATAGACAGGTAATCAAAACATAAAATCAATAAAGATATCTCTGACCTAAACCACACAATAAATCAAGTGAACCTAACAGATATCTCCACTCACCTGTAATTGAACCTTCTTCTCAGCTGGGTGTGGAACTTTTTCCAAAATAAGATATAGTCTAGGCTGCAAAGAAAATCTCAGCAAATACCAAAAGAAAAAAATATATATATATATGGATGTGTGTGTATGTGTGTGTGTGTGTGTGTGTATATATATATATATATATATGTATACATATATATATATGTATTCAGGTCATAATAGAATGAAACTAGAAATCAACAGCAAGAAAAATAATATAAAACACGTAAACACATGGAAATTTAAAAAATACTGTCTTAAAGGAAGAATGGATCAAAGAAGAAAAGAGAACAGAAATCGAGAATTTTTTAGAAAAAAATGAGAACAGAGATACAACACATCAAAATCTCTGGGGCTGTATGAAAGAAGTTCTAAGAGGAAAATGTATAGCACTGAGTGCCTACATTATAAAATTAGAGAGATCCCCATAAACGAGCTAATGATGCATCTCAAGTCCTTAGAAAAAGAACAAACTAACTCCTAAACTACCAGAAGATGGGAAATAATTTATATTAGAACCAAATCAATAATAAGAGAAAAATGTAACAATAATAAGAGAATCAATGTAACAAAGAGTTGTTTCTTTTAAAAGATAAATAAAATTGACAAACTCTTAACCAAACTAATCAAAAGATTGAGAAGATTCAAATCAATAATATCAGAGATGAAAAAGGAGATACCTCCACAGACTGTTCTGAAATCCAGAGTATTATTAGAACTTACTTTGAAAATTTATATTCCAACCAAACTGGAAAATATGGAAGATATAGACAAATTTCTATACACATATGACTTGCCAGATTGAATCAAGGAATGTACAGGAAACCTAAACATACCAATATCAAGTAATGAAACTGAAACAGCAATTCAATGCCTTGTAAGAAAGAAAAGTACAGGACCTGATGGATTCTCAGCTGAGTTCTATCAGACCTTTATAGAAGAACACACACCAGTCTTTATTAAATTATTCCAGAAAATTGAAATGGAGGGAAAACTCCCAAATACTCTTCATGAATCCAGTATAAACCTGATACCAAAACCAAAGATGCATCAAGGACAGAAAACTATAGACCAATATCCCTGATTAACATGCAAAAATCCTTAATAAGATATTAGCAAACTGCATTCCAAAAAAAAATCAAAATGATAATACACCCTTATCAAGTGAATTTCCTTCCAGGGATGCAAGGTTGGTTCAACATATGCAAATCAATAGATGTAATGCATCACTCAACAGAATTAAGGGCAGAAATCACATGGTCATCGCAATAGATGCAGAAAACCCCTTCAAATTTGACACTCATTCATGTTTAAAGTGCTGTAGAAACTAGGACTCTAAAGAACTTGCTTCAATGTCCTAAAGGATATTTATGACAAACTCAATGCCAACATCATATTAAATGTAGAAAAACTAAAAAGCATTTCCTCTAAATTCAGGAACAAAACAAGGCTGTCCACTCTCATCACTTGTATTCTATATAGTCCTTAAAACATTACCCAGAATGATTAGGCAAGAAAAGGAAATCAAAGGGATACAAATAGAAAAAGAAAAGTCAAACTATCTCTGTTTGCCATGGATATTATTCTATATGTAGAAGATCTAAAACACTCCACCAGTAGATTTTTAGAGCTTATAAATGAGCATAGCTAAGTTTCAGGATACAAGATTAATACACATAAATCAATAGCTTCCCATACTCCAACAGTGATACAGCCAAGGAAGAAATCAGGAAAACCATCCCATTTACAATAACCTCATAAATTTCAATACTTGGGAATTCATCTAATCAAGAAGATGAAAGCTCTACAATGAAAATTAAAGGACACTAAAGAAAATTGAAGATCTTTGATAGCAAGACATCTATGTCCCTGCATAGGCACAACTAATATTGTCAAATTGACTATACACCAAAAACAATATACAGATTCAGTGCAATCCCCATCAAAGTATCAATGACATTCTTCACAGAATTAGAAAAAAAAACAATTCTTAAATTCATTAGGAAGAATGAGAGATCCAAAATAATACTAAGCAAATAATCCAAAATAATAATAATCCAAAGCAATACTAAGCAAGAAAAGCAAAGTAGTATGCATCGCAATACTTGATATGAAATTATACTACAGAGCTGCAGTAACAAAAACAGCAGGGTAGAGCTGGGCGCGGTGGCTCACGCTTGTAATCCCAGGACTTAGGGAGGCTGAGACAGGAGAATCGCGAGTTCAAAGCCAGCCTCAGCAACGGCGAGGTGCTAAGCAACTCAGTGAGACCCTGTCTCTACATAAAACACAAAATAGGGCTGGGGATGTGGCTCAGTGGTCGAGTGCCCCTGAGTTCAATCCCCAGTACCAAAAAAACAAAAAACAAAAAACAACAACAACAGGGTATTGGCATTAAGATAGACATGAAGACCAATGGAATAGAATAAAAGACACAGAGACAAA
Source organism: Geosciurus inauris (assembly GCA_004024805.1). Classification (NCBI taxonomy): domain Eukaryota; kingdom Metazoa; phylum Chordata; class Mammalia; order Rodentia; family Sciuridae; genus Geosciurus; species Geosciurus inauris. Next base: position 117,311 of record PVHX01001940.1, on the reverse strand, counting down.
TCTATATGCCTATAGCTGTCCGATAACTGACAAAAGTGTCAAAAAAATATTCTGGAAAAAAGATGGTCTTTTTAACAAATGATGCTGGGAAAACTGGATAGCTATATGTAGAACAATGAAATTAGAGCCCTCTCTCTCACACTGCCCAAAACTCCAATCAAAATTGTTCAGAGATTTAGGATTTAGACCAGAAACTTTACAACTGCTAGAAAAACATAGGGTTGGCACTCCATCATAGAGGTGTTGGTACCAGCTGTCTTGACAAGACCCTCAAAGCACAAAAAATAAAATGAAGAATCAATAAGTGAGATTCCATCAAACTAAAAAGCTTGTGCACAGCAAAGGAAATGATTAAGAGCATGAAGAGAGAACATCCAGAATTGGAGAAAATCTTGGCCAGATACTCCTCTAATAGGGGGTTAATATCCAAAATATGCAAAGAGCTCAAAAAACTTAACAACAAAAAAACAAGTATCCCAATCAATAAATGTGCAAAAGAACTAAAGTTAAACTTCCCAAAAGAAGAAACAAAGGGCCAACAAATATATAAAAAAGTGTTCAACATCTCTAGCAATCAGGGAAATGCAAATCAAATCTATACTGAGATTTCATTTCAGTGTAGATTCAAGAATACAAACAATAATAAATGCTAAAGAGGTTGTGGGGAGAAAAGAACACGTGTACATTGGTGGGACTGCAGACAAGTACAAGCATTCTGGAAAGCAGTATTGAGTTTCCTCAAAAACTAGGGATGAAACCATCATATGACCCGCCTACCTCACTTCTTGGTATTTTCCCTAAAAATCAAAAATCAGCATACTACACTGACACATCCACATCAATGTTTATAGCAGCACAATTCACTACAGCTGAATTATGAAATCTACCCAGATGCCCATCAGTAGATGGATGGATTAAGAAATTGTGGTATACACACACACACACACATATAAAATGGAATTCTACTTAGCTATAAAAAAGAAACTATGGCATTGGCCAGTAAGTGGATGGAAATGGAGAATACCATGCTAAGTGAAAGTAGCCAAACAGAAACTCAAAGATCAGTGTTTCCTTTCATATGTGGAAGCTGGTGTAAAATAAAGGAAAGGAGGAGGAAAAAATAGGATAACATAAAGAACCAATTGAATAAAAATTAAGAGATCAGTAAAAGGAAGTCTGTTAGAGTAGAGGAAGGAAAAGAGGAGTGGGGAGGGAAGTCGGGAGACAAAGGAGTGAGAGAAAAGTGGGAGAAAATCATGAACTGAAAACTACTTTCATTCATCTGTGAGTTTGTCAGAATGAACTCAACTACTATGTATTACTATAAAGCTCTAATACAAAAAAACTCCTTCTTAAGTAAATATTTGAAACAGTGCCTAACAATAAAAATTATGGGCCTAAAGTGAGCAATCTAATTGTGATTCCACTATGATGGTATCTTTTGCCAATGTTTATATAGAGCTGTTACTTGACTTCAGTCATTTTAGTCAACGTTAAATGCCTTTGTATGAAAATTTTAAATTGCTTATATACAGCAGAGTATGGATTCCAAGGTCTTTGAAAAAGCAACATACTTTCTAGGCTAATAGAGTTTAACATTTTTTTCCATGCTCTTTAAATAAATATATGTTAGGGTCCAAGTATAATGTTAGATGGAATAATACAAATTTATTCCTGCCTTAGGGAATATCTATCTGACTTTAGAGAAACAGAGGAGCCATTTATAGTAGTATTCCATAGTTGATACATTTAATGAGAAAACTTAATTATAGGATTTGGTAAGAAAAGGGGTGAATGAGGTAGAGATAAAGAGAATAATGCTATAGAAAATTCTGTCTACCATTCCAAACCAGTTATACTTTTTGGTGATTATAATGTGGATAACTTTAATCACTCGCTTGGTTTCAATTCCTATGTGATTATATACAGTTGTATATTTAAAACTGTATATTCTACATTAGTATATCTTCTATCATACATCTACATGTATCATACATCTAAATGTATGATAGAAGGATAAATAAAATGATTACAAATTAATTTTCTTTTCCTAATTTGAAATATTTGTGTAGATGGTTCCATTGTTTAATTCAGATCTGTTTCTGAATTCATTTTTCCATAACCTATAAATTAATTTTTACAATTTGATTAATTCAGTATATTTTGGTTAATTTACTTAAAACTAAATGAAAAACTCAAAGAAATAAAACACTTCATCAGAAATACTGAAGGTTAGAAAGAGGCTTTTTAAGGGATTAAAACACTGTTCAACAAAACAATGAAATTTTTATTATTAAAAGCTATGAACATTACAATTATGCTTTAATTATTTCAGTTTTCAGATATTTGAGGACCTTTTGGATTTTACAGTTATTATGTAATAAAGGAAATAATAAATCATCTAAAGACATAAAAGATTTGTGTTATTTTTCTCTGTAATGAATTCCTGTAGTGCTTTCTGGTCATGGATTCTTTAATGAGAAATGTGGGGTAACATAATTAATGATGACTTCAACCACAGTGTTTCAAAATTTTAGAAATGTTATTTAACCTATTATGTCCCATTATCATACATGCACACACACATATGACACATATATACACATATATAGATATATACATAAATATATGATACCTATAGAAACATATAGAATTTTATAGAACACTTAAAAGAATGCTCAGTTTAAGCCGGGCGCGGTGGCTCACGCTTGTAATCCCAGCACTTAGGGAGGCTGAGACAGGAGGATCGCGAGTTCAAAGCCAGCCTCAGCAATGGCGAGGCACTAAGCAACTCAGTGAGACCCTGTCTCTACATAAAACACAAAATAGGGCTGGGGATGTGGCTCAGTGGTCGAGTGCCCCTGAGTTCAGTCCCTGGTG
>PVHX01001940.1:0-114331 GCA_004024805.1 Geosciurus inauris | reverse complement strand
GCTCAGTTTAATGTGTTCTATACATAGGCTTTCTTTATATAGGACAATGGGACATTTGAGGTTAAATGTACTTTTATGTCCTTACATTGAAGTGCTGATGACTTTATAAAATTATTCAATAAATTTCTTCAGTGAGCTCAATTGCTATGACTTTGTTTTGAAATATTTTAATATGGGAATATGAAGTACTGAGGAAAAGCACAAGTTAATAACTTCAAAGAACATGTGACTTTCAAGTGTTATGCCCCAAGTCAGTCTTTGGGTTATATGCAATTTCTGACTGACTTAGCTGAAGGTTCCCAAGTTTGCATGGATAAGGAATGATCTGTACACATTAAGCATGGTGCATGTTTGATACAGAACTGGCAGTCCCTGAGTATTCCAGAACACCACAGACTTTTATCTGTATTTCCTCAGAAAAGTTGATCATATGTGCATGCATGTGGATAGGGCTAGTGTTCTGCTCAAGAATTTCTGAAACTCCATCTTGTTTACTGTGTTATGAGCAAATGATTTCATCAACAAAATGTTTTAGGGCTGACAGACCCACATTAACCTCATTATATCCTCCAACCCCTCTTAGCATCCATTTGTTAGACCCAGCAGGATTAGTTAACATCTTCCTTTTGGATGGTTTAATGGTTAATTTTATTTGTCAGTTTGACTGGACCACAGATTTTTAGTCAAACACTGTTCTGGGTATTTATGTAGGTGTGTCTGGATGAGATTAACATTTGTATTATAAGCTGAGTAAAGCAGATTGCCTTTCTTAATGTAGGTGGCCCTCAGCCAGTCAACTGAAGCCCTGAATAATAGGAATTTTACCTGACTGATTTGCTTGAGCTGAGACATCTCTAGTCTTCTGTCCTTGAACCACAATTTACACTATAATTTCCCTAGTTCTCAGGCCCTTGTACTGGGACTAGAACTATCCCACCAGCCCATCAGCTCTCCTGTGTCTCCAGCTTCCTGACTGCACATCTTGGGGTCAGAGGCTGATATATGTTTATTACCTATTGGATCCGTTTCCTTGGTAAATCCTGGCTTATATAGGTAGATTTAAGATCTAGGATTGAAATACTATACAATGTTTAATAAATGTAACTATTTTAACTCTGCTAAATTATTTCAGTAATAACTCAGTTAATATTCTTTTGTTCTACATTGATTATGTTATACCAAACTCATGATGATTCATATGATTTCAAACAGAAAAACAGTGACTAGTTCAGCATCAGCATTAGATTCAGTTTAAGATTAACTGCTATTGAATAGTTGAAGTACAATTGTTATTAGAGATGTAGTTCAGTCAATACCGTTGGATTCTAAGATCTCAATATCATTCCTAGGTACAATTAACATCTGTAGAGTAAAAGACACTAGTCCTCAGATTAGCATAAAAAAATTACCAATAGTTATATTTTATGTTTTCCAGAATATACATGCACGACTATTATAAATTGGGACTATTGAGGCTCTTTATAAATACATGCAGTAGTTACCATTCTTGCCTTATAGCTGTCTGAAGCCCAGATTGGTAACTATTCAAAACTAAGCCAAACTCAGTTAAGTGCAGAAAATAAAGAAAAAACTGTAAGAATTAGAATTCAGTCCTTGAACTTTATCTTAAGCTAGTCTCATAATGCTTTGTTTTATAAATTTTTATTCTAAACAAATTGAAATTAAATTAAATTTTAGTTCTCAAATATTGTGATCTATGAACAATCTGAAAACTTACTGTTTATGAACAATTTCAATTTCTTTAGTTTTAAAATAATTATGAAATATAGAAATATGATAAATACACTTTCTGTGTACTAGCTTGTATCTAGTTCATATTTGATTATCCATAGTTTTTAGAAAAACACATCTATGTCTTACCCTTTCTTATTAATTTAGTGAGAACATCTATTTTGTTTTGATATTTATACAACATCTCATACGATAAATGAGTTGCTTTATTTTGACTTAGAAACATATCCCTAAAGCTTGCTGGGCACAGTGGCACAAACCTGTAATCCCAGTAGCTCAGGAGGCTGAGGCAGGAGGATCCTGAGTTCAAAGCCAGCCTCAGCCAAAAGCAAGGCACTAAGCAATTCAGTGAGACTGTCTCTAAATGAAATACAAACAAGGGCTGGGGATGTGGCTCAGTGGTCGAGTGCCCCTGAGTTCAATCCTCCGTACAAAAACAACAAAAACAAACAAAATCCCTAAATCTCAATATAACAACTATTCAACTTAGATTTTAAAGTATATAAATGACTTCCAGCACAAATAGGGACTTCATACTAGCATTAATCAACTAGATCCAAAAATGCCTCTTACAGCTATCTTAGCTGTACTGGAAAGCCTCAGACGATCTCCCCAAAGTAGCTTCAAGTCACATCAACATCCAAAATGCCGATCATGTTTCAGAAACTACTTCAAAAAGGGAGGAGCTGTGCCCCATATTCTAATATAATAAATGATTTAATAATTTAGGCACAAGATAATTCTTCAAAGTAGTTTGTGGTTTGGCAAATAGTTTCCACCCTTTCTTCTTTTGAGCAAGACGATCCCATTTCATAAGTAGGACTCCCTGCTAATTTAGTGTTCATGGTGAAATATCAGAACTCTTCCTTGGTATTGCTGCCTTACATATTAGTGAGTGGAAAAAACTAAAATAGCAAAATAACTTAAATGTATTTTCCCAGTGATTTAAATATGAACTTCTCTATTTATGCAGTGATTCAATATGAATCTACTACCAAAGATTATTTTTATACTAATTCAGTAAATGTTTTGGGGTCAGCACTGTTGACATGTAATCTTGAATTCAAAAGTATTCCATGAAGGGCTTTGTCTTACACCCCCTTATTTATATCCTTGGCAGATCAATCCATTTGGGCCAGTGGCCACTTTGTGTCTCTTATTTTCAAATCTAGATATTTTTTTCCAGATACTTTAACAAGTTTCCAATTCTATTACTTGTGGTTTATAACCTTTTGTGTGTTTTTTTTTTTTAATAGTAATCACCTACGTTAAAGTGACTTAATATAATGCTCTGCATCATATAAACCACAAACACAGCTAACAATTTAACAAACACTTGGCCAGTGAAATTGAAGCCTAGAGAGTTCAAGGACCTGTGCAAGTCCCCAAACCAATACTTTTAGATATGACATTAAAGTGCTGCTTTCCACTCTAATGCATTTCCATTACACTCTACTGTCTTCCAGAGAGGAACTATTCATCTTAAGTGCCATGTTCTCTTGTCCATTTATTTTGCTCTACGTTGAGGGTGTGATTGATCCTTTCATTCTGTCCCCTCCATTGTGCTGTGATGGACAGATTCGCAGGTTTGATTCCTCATGCCCTAGTCCAACAGAAGCCTCTGGGAAGGGAACTCATCTCATCTTAGTTTCACGGTTTTAGAAGAATTGGCCTACACAAAATCTTCTCAAAACTATTTGACAATTGGACCACTTTTTAAACATTTGTTCATTTTAGTTATACATGAGAGTAGAATCTCTTAAAATATGTATACAAACATGGAATATATCTTATTCTAATTAGAATCCTAGTCTTGTGGATGTACACGATGTTGAGCTACATTTACCTAGGAAAGCTATGTCAGATTCATGAACTACTTTTATGATTTTTATCTGATTGCTATATTAGAACGATACCCAGAAGAAATCATTCAAACCAAGAGTAAAATAGAAAGTAAAATAGTCTCATAAACTAATTAATAGCTAAAACAACTGATCAAACTTGACAGGTTTAATATATAATAAGGGTGTTGGAGTTATATAATAGAATCCATGAAATAACCAGAAATCACTGAGTGGAAGTATGTGATGCAAAAACAGACTTAATTTTGCCTACGTCTCCCTGATGGCCAGTGCTTTCCTAAGTTTACAGAGGAAGCAAACTCTAAAATCACATGGTCTAGATTACATTTCACTGTTACTATTTACTAGCAGCAGTGTTTGTTTGTTTGTTTGTTTGTTTTTTGTTTTTTTGGATTTTTTTGGTACTGGGGGATTGAACTCAGGGACACTCCACCACTGAGCCACATCCTTAGCCCTATTTTTGTATTTTATTTAGAGACAGGGTCTCACTGAGTTGCTTAGTGCCTCACTTTTGCTGAGGCTGGCTTTGAACTTGGGATCCTCCTGCCTAAGCCTCTTGAGCCACTGGGATTACAGGCATGTGCCACTGTGCCCAGCCTAGCTGTGGATTTTGAGAAAATTATTTAAACCCTTTAAGCCTCATTTTCTTTGTCTTAAAATGGATATAATGATGGTAAAATAGATATGAAGTGCTTAAATACTAGTAAAAAATAATAAGTGTGTGTCAGCATTTAAAAGGGGAAGGAAGAGAGGGGTATTGGTTATTAGATAAATAACTTTATTCATTGAGTGAAATAGCAGTGTCCGTAACTGATGAGTTTCATGATAATCATTCAAGCTAATTTATTGGCACCAGTTCATATTTGACTACATGTTCGTTTTCTGAAGAATGGGCTGGAAATATGAACTTATGAATAAGAACTTCCTCTACATCTAACAATAGGATGTTTCCTTACATTGTATAAAAAGGGTGCTTATCCATATAAAATAGGACACAAAAGAACATAAAGACAAAAAAAAAGGAAGTTGGAATTTTGGGGAGCTTCAGGAAGGAGCTAGATAACCTTGGCTTACATTATTCTGTGGATTCTCTAATCTCAGATTCTATAAAGGACCCATTCTACTAAATTAAACATTTTCTTAGGAGTGTCCAGCTATGTAAGAATTTCTCTGCTGCTCAAAATGATGCTTTTCCTCAAATATATAGCAGACAAGTAATTGAAATTGTTAAAAAAGGGGAATGGGATTGTAGCTCACTGGTAGAGCGCTTGCCTCACATGCATGAGGCCCTGGGTTCGATCCTCAGCACCACATACAAAGCAATAAAATAAAGACATTGTGTCCATCTACAACTAAAAAAATATTTAAAAAAATAAATTGTTAAAAAAGGAAAAAGTGACCCAGTTGAAGCCCATAATACTGATATATTTATATTAGAGATGAACGGCATAGAGTACTTACATTGTCATATGCATCTGTTAATAGACAGCATACTATAAAAATTGACCTGATGATAATAGATAAAATGTATTAATATTTTTAGAGAACAAGATAAACAGTATAAAAATGGTGTGTCGGGACAAGAATGTGTAGGGAAGCTTAATCTGACTTTTAAAGAATAGATTTTGCACAGAGATAAAAATCAAGTGTTCAGAATCATTAATAGGGTTTGGTGAGAAGAATAATACCTTGATCAAAAAGAGCTTTGGAATAGAGACTACAGCAACTTCCGTTCTGAATCTTTCCAGTGTTGTTTAAAGCCAAAGGAGGTTGTCAGAGCTAGTTGAAGCATCTTTGAGGTATTCTAAGAACCACCTTTTAATTGTTAAGGTTAAAATAAAAACTGCTCTTCTCTACGCAGTTATACTAATGTATTCAAAGAAAACCAAGGTGCAAGAGCTTATTTATAGTAGAAAATACCAAAGATGATGCAAAAATAGTTATTTTTGCCCATCAGTGCTTTTACTTTCTTCTAATTTACTCCTTCCCCCTTAGTTGGTTTCCCTCTTCCAAATGCATGATTTGATCCACTGTATTCTAAAACTTCAGGTGTTCCATTACTCTGATTTCCAGCAACCATAGCAGCTTGACTTTGCTTTGTTGATGATGGAATTTTGCCCAGCACTTTCCCAGAATTTTTTCCAAATGATTAACAAAATAATGCTGTCATCACCCTCCCAGCATAATAGTTATAAATATGGCCTACAAAAGTTTCTGTCTCTAAAGTAAGATCCAGAGTAAGTTCACATGCCACAATAAAGGTTAGACAACATGTACAGATGTTATATATATGTAAATCTTGTTCTAAGTGATAGTTCATGTTAATAAAACAGTCATTTGTTTTGGAAAACAACTGATAGTAAAAACATGATAGGCTTAATTTTTAGAAAGAACGAAATCTTTGAGATTTCATTATTTCAACCAAGCCTATGAGCTATCACCAGTAAAATTAGAAAGCAGTAACTAGAATCTACTATAGAAGTTGCAAATTCAGATCAGTGTTTACTTAGCTCAGGGAAGAGCCCTGTGTTGAAGAAGAGTAGTGAGTGAAATGTGCTGGGTATAAAAGTGACAGGGTGTGGTGAGGACAGCTGGTTAACTCAGGGGCTGAGGCTCACTATCCACATGAAAGACTATGGGCCCCCTATAGCCAGATCATCTAATTTCTCCAGAGAAGCATAAGTGTAGAATTTAATGAGAAATATTTTGAGTTTTAAAAACTGGCTAAAGTCTTCATACACGTTTTTTAATTGGTTTTTTAAGTTATACATGACAATAGAAAAAAAATAGAAATGGAATCCACCGTACACTCTTCTTGCCAAAGAAAACATCTCTAGATAGCTTGATCCAGTTTAGTACTCCTGTGATTACAGATATTTCTCCCAAATTCCTATTTTTTTGATGCCAAATGCCCTACCTGCTGAGGAGTCATTTGTTAAAATACTAGTGACTTAAAGAACATTCACAAGAGTTTGGTGATAATGAGTTCTGACAGAAGAGAGACAGGAAAATGATAGAAATGTTTGCTGAAAAAGGTGTGTTTTCCTATTTATCCAGTATGGCCTTGCATGCCTAGGACTCCAGTCATAGGAAAGGGGATATCAACACCAACAGAGTAGTAACAGGAACAGATGAAAATGGAAAGCCACCAGACCTGCTGGTTTGTCCAGGGTTACCTCTATTTTAAAATGGGTTTGGAGCAGAATGGTGGTCTGTGTGCATGCATGTGTGCTTTGGGAAGGAGGAAATAGTAGACTGTGGATGATAAAATTGTCAAAATTTACTGGGAAACCATTTCATGGTACACCAAAAAGGGAACATGTTTTGAATCATGGGCAGGCAGCAAGATATAAAACTTAGAATGTACTCTCTAAGTACAAGATAAGATTTCAATTAAAAACTTTTTCTATTATTTTTAGCCTTGGACTTTAAATTGTTAATGTTCTGTTAATGTTCCCAGCAATTCTATTCTCAATGAAAACTTTTACTTTTGAGCTATACATAAAGCATAGTAAATTTCACATTTTTTTTTTCTTGGTACCAGAGATTTAGTATCCATGGATGCTTAACCACTGAGCCACATTCCTAGCCACTCTTTCTTTATATTTTATTTTGAAACAGGGTCTCACCAAGGTGCGTAGGGCCTCACTAAGTTGCCAAGGCTGGCTTTCAACTTGCAATCCTCCTGCCTCAGCCTCCTGAGCTCCTGAGATTACAAGTATGCACCACCATGCCCAGCTCACATTTTTAAAAAATATTTAAACCTGTCTGATTTAAGTTGGGATCATGATTCTGTTTTGAATCTGCTTTCCTTGATACCAGTCCACCCTCTACTGCATTTATATATACGTATATAAATATGTATGTATTTATATACATATATTTATTTATATTTATATATATTTATATTTATATATGTACATATATATAACATAGACCTTTATATTTATATATGTATATAAATATAAAATAGACCTTTTCCCTTCTTTTGTGGGGAGGATGTGGGGTAATCCTGTCTGGAAAATTTACCCAGGTTTCCCCTTTCAAACAAAATGACAGATCTGATAAAAGGAATCGTGTTTCCTACTCTTTCATAAAGAACTCATATAATAGTATAAAGTATGACTTAAACCACTGAAAGTGGGATTTAATTATAGTCTTACCTTTTGTGGCCATTTAGTTTGCAATTTGATCTCAATTTCCAGTAAAAAGGAAAAGCTCCTTTATACTATTTTTAAGACAGTGAAAATCTGTTACCAAAATGAGAGAGTGCCAATGTCCACAAACTAACAAATTAAGCAAAGTAGTAAGGTTTTATTTTTAATTTTATTAACATTTCTCACACTACTGACCAAGATCTTTTTCAAGAAGGAGATCACTACAATTCCATCTTAGGTTGTCAGTACACATATAAAATCAATCAAATATATTAACTGTGAACCTGTGAGTTTGCTGTAGGTAGATATAGCCCATGGGTCAGCCTGACATTAAAACCAGTGGAAATATTAACATAACACAACAGGGCTGCACTAAAGGATCCCAAACAAAGGGCTCTTCTTAATCCCAAGCTTGTTTTCCTTAGATGTCTTTTGCATTAGAAATTCATTTCACGTACTATATGCCAGGCTCTGCTTTAGGTACTGGGAATGGGAGATGATTAAGACCAGGTGTTTCAAAACAAAAGATTTAAAAGGGATCAGTCTGTAATATAAATGATGTGGGGAAAGTATAAAACATGATACGACCTTATTTTCTTAATTTTGACAAAGACATGGGTTTAAAGAAACCCATTCTGTAGTAAACTAAATCAGTGTAATAATTGCATGGTAAATAGCAAGTGGGCTCTGCCTTCATTAGAGATGTATTTGTAATGAGAGTGTCTATGGGGATTGGAGAATACATATCTCCTCCAAAGGGGTAATTTTCACTTGGCCACAGTTGATGGGGTCATGTAAAACCACAGGCCCCTTGGTGCCAGCTCTCCTAAATATTTTAAGAGAAACAGGAAACCCAATCTTTTTGTGAAGCTCCAGCTCCTTAGATGCCACAATCTATACTGTCCATGACAAACAACAAAGCCATAGGTCATGATCTGCAGGAGGTCAATGAGTAGTCACAAAAGATCCATGCTGGGCTCTCAAATCATCACACTTGAGAACCTCCATTTTCAGAGTGTAATCTGTGGACCAGTGATGTGAGTATCACCTGAGAGCTTGTTAAATATATAGGCTTTGGGAGGCTGAAACAGGAGAATCGCAAGTTCAAAGCTACCCTCAGCAATGGCGAGGTGCTAAGCATCTCAATGAGACTCTGCCTCTAAATAAAACACAAAATAGTGCTGGGGATGTGGCTCAGTGGTTAAGTTCAATCCTCGGTACAAAAAAAAAAAAATAGGATCTCAAGCCATGTCCCAGACCTGCTAAAACAAAATATACATTTCAACAAGCCCACAGATGATTTTTGGTCTAAAATACCTGACAAACACTGGTCTAGGAAGACATGTAGAAGAACAAATTGATTTTTCTTTCAATTCTGTGGCTTTCAAGTTTTGGCCTTTCCCTTTTTCTTCGTGTGATTTCTCCTGCCTGTTCTTGACTATGTCACAGATATTGTCCTAGACAATAGCTTTATCTTAACTTTCATGGACGTATATCTTTAGAAGCTATACTGCCTGGTGTTTCAGTAAATGGCTAGTGTATACCATCAAATCACACTACTCCTTTAATATGATAGGAGGTTTGAGTATTTACTTGCATTATCCATGGGATCCTAGAACTCAGATCCCATTCCATATTGCTTTTTCATCTCATTTCTTTTTTCATATACCCATGAATGAAGGAAATTTTGTAGGGAGGCCTTCAGTTGGCTTTAGTTACAAATCATTTATCTCAGTGATTTGAATTGCAAGCCAGTAAGTGGTCCTTGGTTTACTAATCATTTGGGGGGTATTGCCCTTTCTTCAGTTTTTTCCTCCATTAATTGTACCTATTTTGTCCATCAGTTCTTGTTTTGTCCTTTTGTTTTTATATTGTGTGTGGAGGGGAAGAGGGAAGAGATTATTGGCAGGTGTATGGGGTTTGTATGTATAATTTGTCTGTATTCTTTCATATATTTGCTCTTCAAAGCCTTGTGAAAATTACAAGAATTTTAATGAGGTCTCCAGCAGATAGCTATGTATTTACTATGGATACTGCTCTTGTTAAAACCAACTTCCGATTTCACATTCCTTTGTTTCCTTTATAGTTCTGCCTTCAAATGGTCTGCCTCTCAGCTGACATAATACTAGACCACTGTAGATTACCAATAATTTTATTTTTACTACCTACATTTGGGGAGGAGAATACCAGGGGTTGAACTCAGGGGCATTCAATGACTGAACCACATCCCCAGCCCTTTTTGTATTTTATTTAGAGACAAAGTCTCACTGAGTTGCTTAGGGCCTCGCCATTGCTGAGGCTGGCTTTGAACTCAAGATCCTCCAGCCTTAGCCTCCCGAGCCACTGGGATTATAGGCATTTGCCACCATGCCCGGTGCTTTTTATATTTGTATTTCATTTGTTTCATAAACAAACATTACAGATCATGTATTTATATCCCCATTTTATAGAAGAGAATATGATTATGGAAATTAACTAATAACCACACACTTTTGAACGAACACTGGATTTCTAGTGTTTGGCATTAGTTATGCTGCACCATGATTTCTCTCCTGAGCATGAATAAACCTCTTCTGATACAATTGTATTGGATTTCACTTCAAATCCCATTAAACTTGTCAAATTGAATGAAGATGTTTTATCATAAGTTCACACATTATCTAAAAGAGATTTCAAATTGGCAAAAAACATGATATATATAACACAATCCTACTATGTTTGTAATAAGTAAGGGTGAATAAATTCTGGTGACAAAATATATACATGTATAGAAATTAAAGTAACTCAAATTTGTCAGAAAAACTAGATAAATGGGCTGAAAAAGTAAGTGCCTCAAACTAAAGCAAATAATTTTATGAATAAAATATGGTGTATAATCCTTTAGGATCTAGTTATCATGTGCTCTCGTGCTGGTCCCTGTCTTAGACCCAGGATGGAACAGTCAACTTAACTTCCTATCAAAACGGTTATCCTTTCCACAAGCAAAAATCACTGTAATTGCCTAAAACTTGGGTAGAATACATGAGCTTATCATAGCTAATAAAATACTCATTCTGTTTGCTCTGTCCAAAATCCAACCTCTTTATAACCTCCAATGCTACCATCTCCATCCAAGCCCAGTAATAACTCCTTGGATTCTTCCTATAGCTTTGTACCTATCTCCCTGCTTCTACTCAGTCTATTATCAACACAGCCTAAGTTATCTTACTAAATAAGTTAAATGTAAATTAAAGCATAAAGTTATCAGAATTTTCTGACAGATCAAGCATAGAATATGAAAGAGAAAGAATTCAAGGATAACACCTAGGTTTTAGCTCTGCAAATCAAGAGGATAGAACTGTTGTGAAATGAGTGAGGAAGAATATAGGAGTCACTTTGGATGAGGTTAAGGATCAGCAATGCAATCTTATAAATGCTGTTTGACAAGCTTTTTGGAGATTCCAGCAGGCAGGGATCTTGGGTTAACAATTGAATCTAGAATTCAGGAAAAGGTAAAAACTATAGTTAATAATTGTAGAGTCAGTAATTTAAAACCACAAAACCACAAAAGTTGATGAAATCTCCAAGGAAGAAAGTGTAAATCCAAAAGAGAAGAGGTCTAACTACTTAGTCCTAGAGGGAAATTAATGTTCAGAAGTCAAGGAGATGAGGAGGAAACACCATGGAGACTGAGAGGGAGAAGCCTGGGAAATGGTATAAGGAAGGAACTGGAGACTTAGGACCCTGGAAGCCTGCTGAAGAAGGGTTTCAGAGGAGAAAAATGATTGAGCTACATCCAACACTACTGAGAAGTTGTGTAGATGAGAACTAAAAATTGGCCAGCGGATTTAACATTTGAAAGTCATTATTAACCTTGACAAAAGCAGAGTATGGGGACGGAGGGAAGTTGGAGTCAGAAAATGCAATGGATTTTTTAAAATAGGTTTATGAGGATGAGATTCTGGGGCATGGAGAAGACGGGTCCATGTTTTCTTAAGAAAACTGATATGATTCCCAAAGGTGTAATATAAATTTTGAAGTATGGAAGAGTGAAAAATCTTAATTGCTAATATCTGAATCATAAAAGGACATAATTTCTTTGTTCAGAATTTACAAGATTGTATGTTTTTTTGTTTTGAAATAAACTGCTCTCAGTAGCTATTAGAGATTCGTGGTTTGATCAACTTAATTTATAATATTTCTTTTTCTTCAGTGTGCTGTGATGTTCCTTCTGCTATATAATAAGTGTCCTTTCTTTAGCTACTCTCTTGAATTCTTGAAGGTCCTTTTGCTATATTCACCTCTCAACCTGGAAGTAGACTTCTCAGTTAAAAAGAATATTTCATTTTCATCCAATTTCTTCTAAACTAAAATCCCATTAATGCTTCTGGGCAGATGGGACTAGTGTCTGCCTCTTTGTTTTGTAGAACTTGGCAGTTTTATTGAGTGGTACATTTTGTCTTTATCAGTCTGCTATCCTTAGCACTGCACTCATGGCCTAGGCTTCCTAAGGGCAGCAGAAGGCACACATGCTGGGCTTAAATAAGTTTAAGACATTGTAATTTCAGCAGTTATAAAATTCATCTAAATCTAATATGAAAATGAAACACACCTGGAGATTGCTCTCTCTACTCTCCAAATCTGGACTATTCTTGCCTGCCATATGCCTCTTTCTCTTTTTCTGAGTTAACCATATATATTTTTTTACTCCATTTTCTTACTCTGACTCAAATTCAGACTCATCTGGCTTTCTTTATACCAATTAGAGTTGAGCTACCTCAGTTCCTTAAACAGGAGGCTTTTATTCTTTTTTAGTTTTTGTTTGGGGTCACTGAGTTTGTTCAAATATCAAACTCTGAGACTTCCCTAGTATTGTCTTTCTGAGTAGCACATAAGAGGTGCCCTCTGGATGCAGCAACAGTTGTCTACCATATGTATAAACATTGGTACTTGGGGAAGAAGTGATAACTTATTTAATAATAAATGAAGAATAACTTATTTCATAATAAATGTGTTTACATTTATTTGGATCTGAAACAAGTGATTTATATTCTTAACTTTTATATCTGGCATTAAGTTTTAGTCATTATGTATTTTTTTTCAAAAAATATCTCCTGAAATCTTAATTGATTAATATTGATTGGTAGTGTATCTTCTCTTAATGATCTCTTCTACTTAATCATATCTAACAGGAGTGCTGCTTTACTTAAGATTGGTTCCTAGACCAATGATTCTCACTGTATAAACCAGAGATTTGTCAGACTGGCAAGCTGTTGATTAAGTAAACTTTTTGGTGTTGTTATTTTTAATGTTATGTGGACAGGCCTTGATAATGAAACCAAGTGTACAAGATTATGCCAAAAGGTAAGTGGTCATGAATCCCAACACAGAACAGAATAGAAAGGCATTGCTGTACTTTTAATTTTATTTATTTGTTTTTTAAATTTTATTTATTTATTTATTTATTCTACTTAGGTATGTATGATAGAATGCATTTTGATTCATTGTACACAGGTGGAGCACAATTTTTCATTTCTCTGGTTGTATGTAATGTAGAATCTGTACTTTTTATATTTACTATGAGACTGTTGCCAAGTTTTCTTAATTCCAACTAGTTTTGTACTTATGACTAAAAGTTGTTTTCATGATTATTTCATTACATTTATGTCTACTCTAATTTTTCTTCTACACTTTATGTGAACTCAAGTTGATGTTCATTTTCTCTAGTGTGGGTCATGCCATATGGTTGTTTTAATTCAAGTAAATACTAAGAAAGAGATCTGAAATGAGTATAACAGTCAATGCACATACCAAGGAATGAGAAGTGATTTTCTTACTTACTCCCCAGTGGTAGCAAAGTCCATGTACTCTCTCCATAGTTTCCAAATCGCTTTGAATGTATCTTGTTATTTCATGAAAACTTGCCTCTTTGCTGTGTGTAGTGATGCATGCCTATAATCCTAGAGATTCAGGAGGCTGAGATAGGAGGATCACAAGTTCAAAGCAACTTAGTGAGGCCCTAGGTGACTTAGCAAGACCCTGTCTCAAGATAAAAAATATAAAATAAAATAAAAAGGGCTGAGGATATGGCTCAGGAGTTAAGTACCCCTGGGTTCAATCCCTGGTATAAAAGAAAAAGAAAAAGTTGCCTGTTGACACAACAAAGTATAATATATGTTTTCTGGGGACTGGTTCTTTTAAAATACCAGTTGGAATATCAAAATTTAGATTCAAGATGTGTAGATGTTTTGCAAATTGTGGAGATCATTTTGGTGGAAAAAGTTCAAATGTACTATCTTTATCATTGTTCCTTGTAGTAAACAAGGGGAAAATGCTTTTCTTTCCTGTGTGTGTCTTTATATCATTAGTGACTCATTTCATTTGAAAAGAATTTCCTTTATGTTTTAGATTGTTGCCTTAACTACTCAATTTGTGGGTGAAAAGCAACACCATATAATTTTGAAATTAGAGAAGACCTTCAACATATATTATTCAAATGACTTCAAGTTAAAAGATTGATGAAAAGCTAAAGAATATGTGTAATTTAGCCGGCGCGGTGGCACATACCTGTAATCCCAGCACTTAGGGAGGCTGAGACAGGAGAATCGTGAGTTCAAAGCCAGCCTCAGCAATGGCGAGGCGCTAAGCAACTCAGTGAGACCCTGTCTCTACATAAAACACAAAATAGGGCTGGGGGTGTGGCTCAGTGGTCAAGTATCCCTGAGTTCAATCTCCAGTACCAAAAAAAAAAAAAGAATATGTGTAATTTATCTAGGGGTATGGGTATATGGTGGCATAACTTCTTATATTTTTTCCCTTTTCCATATTTACTTTCAAATATAGTCAATTAATAATCTGTTTATATAATTAGTTATATAATTGCATATACTGAATTTTATGTCCAAATTTAATGCATTTCTCACATTTTGGAAGTTTCTTGGAATTAACCATAATGTGTTCCAAATCTTGAAATAATGTTTAGCTTTAAGAATATCAATTAATTTATATTTTTATAGAAGCTCTTTTGACTGAGCAAACCCATAGAAATATTAGTACAAAATTTACTGTGGTAATGTGCTACTGTGTTTTGATCTCAGTGGAAACGTTTTGGCCTAGCAAGAACATTTAGATTTCTCTTAACTTCTCGGACTGGCTTGCCATGGTTTCCTCCTTTCACTTCTGTGAGAACTGTTCCCACTCTACTGAGTGGTTAGCATGCAAGGAGACCTTGCTGCCTGTGGTCACTTCTGACTAGATCTAAGCTCTACCATCTCTAGTGCTTCTTCGTGAACAATGTGGAGCCACGAGTACAGATAGCTATAAGCATGGATCAATTAACTCAGAAATATCAGTCCTGAGGATTAGTGATGGATGGGTAAAGCTGAGAAGGCCAGTTTATCCACAGTGAGAGAAGGAGGACAGAGAAAAGCAGGTATGAAATAAATCAGAAACAAAATAGGTGCAGAGGAGAGAGCAAAAAAGCATTTGTTCCCAAGAGATTCCCAGTTAATTTCCAAATACCTGCTTATGGCTTTTCTAGATCTAGAAGAATGGCCTTGGTACAGAAAAACTTCTGAATCTTTACTGTAAACCCCTTTTGGGCTAAATCTTCTTTGCATGAATTTATATTTGCTGTGATGGACATTTAAAATACCTGGTTTTTATATTTGAATGGCACATTGAGACAATCATTAATAATTACAGGGAAGGAAAAATTACTGGTGAGAACGGAGTAGGTTTGAGGGATTAGGGAATGTCCAGGCAGCGCGGCAAACTGTTAAAGCTATGACTGAGACAGTCAGCCTGAGTTCACATTCTAGCTCCACCACATACTAGCTGCGTGATTTGGACAAATTTCTTCACTTCTCTTCCTCAGTAAAATGAAAGAGCCCTTCCTCACAGAGTTGTCGTGAAGACTTTAAGGATG
The DNA here is from genome assembly GCA_004024805.1 of Geosciurus inauris. Taxonomy (NCBI): domain Eukaryota; kingdom Metazoa; phylum Chordata; class Mammalia; order Rodentia; family Sciuridae; genus Geosciurus; species Geosciurus inauris. Next base: position 98,654 of record PVHX01001940.1, on the reverse strand, counting down.
GTGCATGGAAGGGTTCAGATGAATGCCTGGCACATTGTAGGTCTACCTAAGTGTTAGCTATTCAACCACTAACATTTTTATTAACTAGAAGCAAAGCAGCTAATCCTATAGTATAGACATTATTATACCTGATTTTCTGTTAAGAAAGCTGAGAAGCTGGAAACCATCTTCGAACACTATAAACATCTAAGACCCAGTGAATGTGTCAATATATTGGACACATGCATAATATTGAATGTGTTAGCTTTTGGGTACTATGACAAAATAATTGAGAGAATCAACTTAAAGGAGAGAAGATTTATTTTGGATCAATTTCAGAGGTTTCAGTCCATGCTCACTTGCCTCTATTGTTTGTGTCTGTGTCACATCAAGGAGCATGCAGAAGAACAAAGCTGTTCACTGCATGGTGGCCAAGAAGTAGTGAGAGATCACTTGTCTTATAACAAAACCTGTCCCCTGCACTATGAATCCATGAGCAAATTAATCTATTCGCTAGGTCAGAGTCCTCAGGATCCTGTTAACTTCCAAAGACCCTACTACTAAACCTTGCTGCATCTGGACAGACCTTGCCTTTGGGGGATATTTAAAGTCCTAACCATATCACTGGGCCAGTGAACAGGCTCTATTTTAACTGACTGCAACATTTCTTATCTGTCATGTACTTGTAAATAGGTATAAACGTTTATAAACTTTTCTTAGTGCAAGTAGCTAAATAAAGTCGGTGGCCTGTGTATTAAGCACAAAGTTATTGCTATATAATTTTCTTCCATAATATTCTGGAAAGCCAGAAATAAACTACTCTCATATAGAAACTATAGAGTTGTGGTTGATCATGGTTTTTAGCAATTTTCTTATATTTTTTTAATTTTAAAACATAATGAACTGCTGTATGTAAGTAGCAATCACAAATTGCATGTTTGTGAGCAGGATGTTCCAAAACAACTTATATACAAAATTGCTTATTTCCATATAGACTTCTAATTACATATTGGGAAATAAACATAAATATTAAATTTACCATATGGTAAATATAATATAAAGCCAACAGCATATGCCTCAAAAAAGTATTGAAGCTGACATATGGTTTATAACTTCTTATGGGCTAAATATATTCTACTTTGCTGAAAAGCTTGGAAGTCTTACATAAAATGGTTTCCAAATGGGCATCACTTACCAATATGCATACAAATATATTTGTTAGGAGAAAAAGAGACAATGATACAAATATTTTTAAGAGCAGAAATGCACTTTGAAAAGACTATATACTTGTTACTCTTTTACTTTTGGTGTCTAGACAGGTTTTGGTAATATTAATTTCATTTTACAGTAATGTTTGGATTTTCCCCTATTTTGTCTCAAAATACTATTCATCATAAAAGCACATGCTTTCTTTGATTACCATCTTAGATATACTTAAAATACCCTGATTAATGGGTGAGTTTTTCTACTGTTTCACTTTTCACAATATTTCAGAGAAACATTCAACATACCCTTCTAATAGATTTTCTTCTTTTCATAATTTATAGATCAGATTGCTTTTTCTGTGTAATAACAGTTCTTTTTCTTTGCCTATGAAAATACACTGAATAGTTTATATTTTAAGAATTTGAAAGTAATAATAAACCATAAGTTCTGTAGCTCAGCAAAAAGAATATGAGTGGAAATATGTGGACAGGACATAAACCATGACCTTTTCATCTTCAGGTGACACTGCTCAAAATTATTAATTTTTCTCAGCCTCAGTTTTCTTATCTGTAAAACAGGAATAATAATATCTTATAGTCATGGAATAAGTTGAATTAGCTTGTTATTTCTCTTCTAAGTGAGACTAGTTCCTTATTAAAACACTCCTAGATGCAGCATACTTTTGTCTCTCAAAAATCAGCTACTGTCATGAAGTTTAGGCACCTTTTGAGTGCTTTACTTATTTAATATGATTCCATAGAAGTAGAAAATTTTTATGGTTTTCTTATATACATGATTTTTTGAATGCTCTACATATTGTGAGATAATCTCTTTAATCTTTACAACAATCAAAGATTCCATTGAAGTCATTAAAATCTATAGTTAAATGTATTTTTTAAGAATATCACATTTTACTTTAAACACAAAAAATGAATGTCTAAATATGAGTTTAATATACATTTTCCCTGGTGGGATAGATACCCATTAGAGGACTAAGATATGTCATCATATTTAAAGGATCATGTAAATGTCTTTGCTATTGTCATTTTTGAGATATCTTTACAATGTTCTTACTGTTTTTATGTTAAAGTTCTTGTCAGAATTGCACTATCGTACTATCAAGGCATTCTTAAGCTATGTCCCACAGGGAGTTGAGTTAGAAAGAAGACGGGTGGATGAGGGTGTAGTTTAGTGGAGGAGTACATGTTTAGAGTGAGCAAGCCCTGGGTTCAGTCGCCAGCAACAAATGTGAAAGAAATGATAGAAAAAAGGAGGTGAGGGGAGAAGCAAAACTGGGGCATTCTTATTTTAAACAGATTGCTAAAAAAGATATTTTTACCTAAAAGTGATTCCTTACATGTATCTTAGTTTGTGTTTGACCCGTACTTCAGCAACTGGCTACTATTTGGCTCCCAGAAGTCTTCCTCCTTTTTGAGAATCTAGAGTTCCAACAATGTCTTCTTAACCTGAAGTTGGTGACATAGAAGGCCCTCTGGCACCTAAACAAGTGACATCTATGGAAGAATAGGGTATACCCTCTATTCTACGTTCAAAAGAATATCCTTGAGCATAAAGAAATAGTGCTGGTGGTATGCCTCCAAAGTCATTTTGCTAAAAAGCAGAGATATGAAATAAAAGATGGGAGCTAATAAGGTAAATCAGGAAAACAATGTGAAAGCAAGTTCCCTGAGATAGTATACATGATAATCAGTAACAACACTATAAGAGCAGAGGGAAAACTCACAACACTTTTTTGTATTTAGGAGAGGAGTAAATGGCCATCTTTTTATCCCTCTCCCAACCTGTGTAGTACAATACCGAGAAAATACTCTGTGCACAATGAAGAGGTTCGTGTTAATGAAAGCAGCAATGAATGCCCTCTGAGAAGTGCTGCATCAACCAGCCACTAGCTCTAGAATAACAGAGAGTGCAGTGTTGGTGGAAGGACAGAGTGCCATCTCCGTTATGAACAGTAGCCAAAGGCCTCAGGACTCTTAGGTAAAAGAATGCCAAAACAGGTGATCTGTCCTAGAGTTCCCCTGAGGGCATGCAGTTCAGTCTAGCATTAATCATAAAATTAGTCTATCCTGTTGACCAGTGAAAGTATGAAATTTTTCTACCTCCTCAAAATTTATGGGAGTTTCTTCATCAAACCTGAATTGTTCCAGATTTTGACTCTCAATCTTTATCTGTGTTTCTGTTAAAAGATAAACTAAGATAATAGAATATTTTGGTTTATTGTCAATTAGGACTCATAGAATTATATTCTATACTGAATTTTTCCACAACATTCTGGCAAATGATCACTTGTTCTTTATATACAAACACCTAGAAACACATCTCTAATTTGTTTTAACTAAAAAGTATCTATAGCCTCATGAAGCAAAAAATTATTCCAAAGGGTTCATCAAAAATCAGTCTTTCAGACTGAGAAATGTATGTGAAGTTTCAGTTATTTTTTAAAATATTTTTTTAGTTGTAGATAGACATAATATCTTTATTTCATTTATTTTTATGTGGTGCTGAGGATCAAACCCAGTGCCTCACGCATGCGAGGCAAGTACTCTACTTCTGAGCCACAATCCCAGCCCCAAGTTTCAGCTATTTATAAGAGTCTATGTGAACTTTGAATTCTATTACCACATGGTTATTTTAATATAAAATTATTGTTTTAATGCACTTGTCATTTGTTCAAGGAAGTTGAGCCACGTTAATTCGAAAGATTATTACATCATTGAGCATATATAATGTAACTACATGATGTTTATATTCCAGTGTCAAATGTGTAGCATTTATAATCAGTTTTATATTTAAATAAAACCTTTTGTCTCTTACTTTGTGTTAGTTGAAAAACTGGCTTAACCTTAGCAAGCCTGTTTTTCATCTGTTCAAAGGCTATTTTCTCCAATTGAGTTTATGTCCAGCACTGAGGTCTTATGCTATAAATTGTCTACAATGTAGCACTGTTGGGAATTGAATTCTGCCCCCAAAAAGACATGCTGAAGTCCTACCCTGTATGTGCGAATGTAACCTTATTTGGAAAGAGGGTATTTGCAAATGTAATTATAATGGAATCAAAGTGCCTTAGGGTAGTCCTAATATTGTGACTGGTACTCATGAGAAAAGGGAAATCTGGACACACATACAGGGAAAGTACTTTATAACTCTTGAGGCAGAGAATGAAAGGATGGGTCTATAAACTGAGGAGTGCCTAATAAACCTGTTACAAAATATTGTATTAATTTGCAGTCAAATACTCCACCTCTGAGCTATACCCCCCATTGTGTTAATATGAATTGACTTATTCTCAGTGAATAAGATGAGTACTAAAAAGAAAAAAGTTTTAATTTGCAAATCTCACAAATCTATTGCAGTATAGTGAGCAGCTCAGATGCCCACCCCCTTCCCTAACACTTGAAAAGCCACATCTAGCTTTTGATTTTCCCAAAACTTAACTAATAGCCTGCTGTTGACTGGAAGCCAACTGACTAGTGTCTGTTTTGTATGTTATATTTATTATGTGTGGTGAAAATAGGTGAGAACCATGAGAGATCACTTTTTACTGCAACAGGCAATTTACTGGGGAGACTAAGTGCTCAGACTGAAATGATTAGCATCATGTAGCATTTTAAGCAGAAGCTGGCAAAGCTTGAGCTCACCACCATTGCAACCAAAGGTGCCTACAAAATTATGACAGTATAGAAAGTAATGGAGTTAATTTTGTGGTTATGATTTAGTACTGCAATTTTACATTTGTCTATATTTGACTATGAATGGTGCCACTTAGTCTATGTTTGTACATATAAGTTTTGATTAGCTTTTTATAATAGATTTGCATATATTATATGATAGCAAATGAGCAAAATAGAATAGCATCTACACGTATGAGATTTCTTTTCCAATTGTTGCAAAATTTTTTAAAAATCTGCCTAAAAATGGATCCACATTGTTCAAATCTGTGTTGTTCAAGAATCAACTGTAATTCATACTAGAACTTTTTCATAAATCAATATCATGCTGGTGATCTGCCAATACACATTTTCCTCAATTTTGAAAACTGTTGTATTTTGGTTTCTTAACAGCATATTATCATTTTCTCTATGATTTTTAAAACATGATTTTTTTAGAATGTTGGAAAATAAGTAGTGTCCTTGAAGACTTCAGCATATTTAAAGTATCTTGATAATTTTTATTACCTTTTATCTTCAGTTATTTCAGTGAACTTTAATAATGTTTCTTGTTATCAGGTTTCCAGTGACTTTAGAGTCACAGTTTTATTTAGTGAATCCTCTGAAGTCCATGTATGGGATGAAACAAATATGCACAATTGAAAAAAAATCATTTAAAATACCATATTTGGCCTTAATACATAGTATATGTGTTTTTTTATATAGTTACACACACACACACACATTTTCTTTTACTTCCTATCTCATATACACTGCAGGTCTTATGCTCAGAAGAGAGCCACTTAGCTAGATTAAAAGAACAAACCAAAGGTACATGCTTATGCTAACACTGGTTAAAATCACTAGTCATGATTGGGGTATGAGTAGAGAATTCTAAAGAATTCTTGCAATATTTACTCTTTAATAAGCTACTGTGAGTTTAACATATTTTAGCAATAAGAATGAAGATTTTAACGATGTTCATGGTTAATATTTGTCAAATATTTAATTGTGTACCACACATTATTCTCTGAATTTCATATGTATTGCATTAACATGGTTTGGCTTTTTTGAACAGGTATCAGGCTAATTTGACTGTGAAAGGTTATAGTTTATTGGAAGATTAGCTCCTGAATTCTGGGAGTATATATGTAAATGATGGTAACTCTACTATGCTATTCTTGGTTGAGAGGCTAGAAATAAAATAAGAGTTGAGTTTTTTTCCTCTCTTTCACTTACCTAAGTCCTCTCCTTAAAATATAAGTTACTAAAATGTTCACACAATTCTTAGCATGTGCTGGGCTCAGAGCTTTTTCCATAGGATTTCAAAAGTGTATTTACTTAGTCATGTGCACCTTCCTCTTTATTTATATTGTACAAATCTTTTTTTAGTCTGGCCTATATCTTAAGATTTTTCATGCAGCTTTTTAATTGTTTTTTGTTTGTTTGTTTGTTTATTTTCGTAGAACACTGTGCCTGGGCTGTAATATAGGTTCACTGAATGTTTACTTTTTAAAAAAATTTTTTAATTCTTTGTGGATCTTAATCACAACCAGAGCAGAAGCCCCCCACCCCATCTGAGCCATGACATTTTAAGGAAGCCAAGTTGAGGTTTTATGGGATGCTCTGCTTTTAATTGAATCAGAATTTCAGCAGATGTTTAGCTGGTTAATGCTTCCCATAAATTTTACATTTTGTCTCTATGCCAACTTTTAAAACTGCCTTAAAAGAGAATCATTTAGCATTCTTCAGCAAACTAATGCTGTTGGTCTTACTGGCACACAAATAGATCATGGCTTTGATTTCACTGTCAGGAGCTTCATTCATTCATTCAGTCATCAAGCTGTCAATCAGTCAATTATTTGAGAATGTGTAAGATGATTTTAGCGGCACACAGATGATATATGCTGCTTGTACTTCATCTGGCCCCTGAGTGCAGCAGTCACTTTGATATTTTAGTCAGGGGTGCTCTCTAGTGTTTTGCTGCAGATGTTTCCACGTCATGAAATTGCAAGATAAATGATTTTGCTTTTATTTAAAAATCACATTTGAAGGGCAACTTCTTTGTTTTGGGGATTCCATTAAAATAAATTATGATCACAGGCATGAATTGAATTCTCTCAAAGGGTTAACTACTACACTGTGGGATAACTATGCTTCTTGGTTTTTCTTCCTTATGTGGATATGGAGTGAAAGATCCTTGGGATTTTGTCTAGTCTATTGTGGAATAAAGCAAATATTGAATATCTTGAATATCCTGTGAAAACCAATGTTCAGATACCTATTTTTATTCAGAAAAAAAGTAAACAGCTTAAGCTTATTATAATCAATTAAAACTTCTATCAGGTTAAGAAATGCATAGTTACTTTGTTCAGTGATCTGGTGTTTTCTATTTAATACCAAATATCTGTTTCAACATGGACATTTTTTGCAAAATAAATCAGTTAAATGGCTTGTAAAATAGCTAAGCCAAAGTAGCTCCATTAATTTCTGAAGATTGTTTTGTTTGCTTATATATGTTTGGAAGATATGCTGCATCTTTTGGATTCCAATTTTCAAATCCTCGAAAACACCCTAACAAAACCCTAAATGTCTTTCTTCATGCCTTTTAATGCTTCTCTTTTCCTTCTCTGCAAAATTTTCTCCTCCCTGGATTACATCCTGACCAGCTGCAAATTTTCTTTGGCTTTTACCCCTTCCCAGAGTCAAGAGAGCCTAATTTCAATGTGTAATATGTATAATTAGTTTTAATTTTTAAATACAATAGTGAACAAATCACTAATTCCACATACTTTATTCAAGAATGCATCAGTAGCCATTGTGTGAGTGATTAATTTAAACCCAATACTTATATTATAGTTAAAAGCTCTTTCTGTCATTGCACAGAGCCAGGAAGTTTGTTTAGGATTTCTCTGAAATTTCCACTCATATAGCCCTCTGGAGATCTGTCAAATAAATAACAGATGTAGAGATTATCAGTTACTGTTGAATGCTTGACAAAAACAGACATGCAAGCCAGGGATTTCCCACTGGATTTTTTCATGTTAAAAGAAAGAAAAGTTATACCAGCCACAACCATGTAATCCATACAGATAGTGTATTCTTTGCATCCTTTTTTTTTTTTTTTGTAATTTTCCATTCTATATCTCCATAATTTTGTTGGGATCAGGAGGGTACATTTTCTGTGATCCTTGAAGATAGTCACTCTATCTTTAAGGAATAAATTTACTGCATTATTTTTTTTCCAGTAGAGCTGTAAAGAAAAGGAAGTTTTAAAATTGGTAATATGTTTCCTATATGTACTCTGTGGACTCAGGCATTCCTCAGTCATTCATTTGATCCCATCAATATTTATAGAGCATTGCCAATGAGCTTGACCCTGTCCAAGCCACTAGTGATGCAAGAGTGAACCAGACAGAGTGGTGAATGACATGAAGCTGACATTTTAACGGCTGGGGTGCTGGGGGCAACTGGAAGAGAAAACTGTGGTGTATCAAGTGATGATAAACTCTTGAAGAAAATAAAGCAATATATGGAATGAGGAGTGACGGCATTGCAGTGGGGGGCAAACCATTTTATCAAGAAATTTAAGGAACCCTGCTCTGACATGGTAATGTTCGAGCAAAGACACGAATGAAATGAGAGAGTGAGCTATTTTTATGTTTGTAGAGGAACATTATGAGCAAGGGAACAGAGAATACAGTGCCCTGAAGTTGGACTGGTGCTAAAGGAGATCTAGATTGCACCCGATTTTTAAAATACCAAGATAAAAGAGACTGTATATTACTCAAAAAGCATTCAAGTAATTAGATATTACTTGAATGAATAAATTACATTGGACAATATGTACAATTAGCCCAATATTTCATTCTGAGAAAAGAAAACCACAACTCCTGATATTGTTTTGAAGAAAAAGACTGAAGACCATTTCTGGTTGTACCTTCTACAATCCAGCTTACTCAATCACAATAGATGCTTATTATGATAGACATTACAGTTGACAGACTACATTACTGTAAATCATGATATAAATATTGATTGCATCTCAATGTCCAAACCATCATTGCTTTATTATTGTAGTAAGTTCTAGAAATGTAATATTCCCAGAGTGATAAGAGTTTTAATGCATAATATTTTAGCAAAACACCAAAGACACAGAAGATAGAACTCAATGCTAGAAGACCAAAAACAAAATAATACCCAGGCTATTCTCTAACAATAACACAAGTCAAGATGATATTTGCTGCTAAGTCTAAATAGTCTTATAAACAGAGTATTAGTTATTATTTGAAAATTACAGTGAAAAAAACAAAAGCAACGGTTTAATATATTATATTGTTCCTATAACTTGCAATACATAATAGCCAATGCTTTAATATCTACCATTGATGTATTCCATGATGAATGCTGTGGGAAGAGATTGACTTGCATTATCACTTTAACCTTCAGTGTAAATAAATTACACAAATACTGTTCTTACCCAGTTCTTTGTATGAGAAAACTGTGACTTAAGTTATTAACTTACCCACAATTACAAAGTTATTAACTGCCAAGGCAGGGATTATAGCCTAAGTAAGATGTTTCTACATCTTATCCTCTTCATTATTTCAAATATTAACTTTAAATTGAAAATACTAATGATAACTTTTATCAGGATATTAAAAAACAGTTTGAATGAGCAATAAAAGGATGAAGAGGCATCATTTTTGTCATTAGTCTTGTTCAATTATTTAAGTGTATTACTGACTTTATTTACCTCCTTGGGATTATATAATTTAACATAACTAATGCTTTGCATGTTTAAACAGCTCTATTTTCTTCTAGTGTCTTACTTGTGGTACCCAGGTATTGCCAGTTTATACTCCCATCTATAACCTGCCCTTCAGGAAGCTGTTTTATAACTCGCTTGCCTATGCAGCTGTGAAAGTTGCTATGGAAAGTTGAAGGGGCAAAGGCTGGAGTGTTTCTTGGTGCCTGCCTTCTTCTTCTCTCTCTCTCTCTCTTTCTCTCTCTCTGTACTTTGGGGGAGTGAGTTGGCATTTTATACAGGAAGAGTGACTCCTCCTCAGTGGCATCAGAGCTTCCCTCCTCTGAAGTCTGATGTGGCTGTCACTCCCTTTTTCCTCTTGCTGTAAAGGTGATGGTATGTTCTTGTTCTTGCTAAAACTTGGTTTACTTAAATATCCCTGTTTTGTTCATTGCCTTCCCATCATTTCCGGCATTAGTACCAAGTTAAATTCCTTATGTTTAAAATACCAAGAAGGGCTTCTTTTTCCTGACGACCCTGACTCCTACACTGACTTTTCGTATCCAAAGGCTGTGACAATGTGGATCCTCATAATTGATTGTTTCTGTTCTTAAACTTGAAAAGAATGAAATGGAATCTAGAAAAACTAATTCACCAGTATCTAAATTTGCAGCATTGTTTTCTACCAGAAAGCTCAATAAATGATAAAAAATCTATATTGAATAAATCATAGCAAAGCAGTAAACCTTGAATTTGTATCAGGCACCTGTATTTCCATATGGAATTGTTATGATGTTACTCTCTTCCCTCTAGACTCTTGGGATTTTACTGGCTGACATTTTTAGAGCTCCTCCTAAATAAAATACATTAAATACCACTTTGCGACTCTTTCTTTGCTTACAGCTATTTTCATTTAGGAAAATACCACCTCGCATATTGCAAATGCATAATGTTAACCAGTGATCCATAAAGAAAACCTATTTGGCTGAGTATCATCACTGCCGATATTACAAAGACCATTTATGCCAATCAGTCCAGAGCTGTTACCTATGGATTCTTTTAGCACATCCACACCTGTTCTATTTTCTGGAAAATGTGCCAAGTAGCTTTTGCTTAAAACTGACCAAAAACTCTATGTCTTAAGACAAGGACCATTTAGTTCACAAATTTTTGAATTGACTATTTGGACTGGATTTATCACAAAAGTTCATCTGTGCTCCGTGGACTCATTTATGCTTGTGATCAGCTTCTGATCAGTGAGATAACTGCTTCTGTGGATTATATGGTCCTCAGCAAGCTGGTTTATGATGATCTCATCTGATACCATGGGGTGACTGGAGCTTCTCTCCAGATGACTTCTTTTTAATCATACAATAGGATTGTCATGCTTTTTCACATGGCAGCTTAGAGTTCCAAGAACAGCAAGTAGGCAAGAACCACTGTATAGAAATCTTCCCAGGATCTGTTTGCATTATGTTTGCAAAGGTTGGAATGAATAAAGCTAGTTAAATGGCCAACCCCAATTCATGGTTGGAGAAATAGATTCCATTTCATTACAGGAAGAGTAGGCATTGTGAACATGGTTACATTTTACTACAGAGAGTCTATGTACAACTGATCAGGTGTTTCATTCAAAGAAAGACAAAGAATAAACAAGAAAGCTTCTCTTAAGGGACTAGATAGGGAAAAAATATTTTAAAGACAACAGAATATGTTTGTGATGAGTAGGAATATCACAGAATGAGAACAAATGTTTGGTGCCTGTGGTGGAGAAATCAGTCCAGAGCTGTTACCTATGGATTCTTTTAGCACATTCACACCTATTCTGTTTACTGGAAAATGTGTCAAGTAACTTTTACTTAAATCTAACCAAAAACTCCATGTCTTCAGACAAGGACCATTTAGTTTACAAATTTTTGAATTGAGACTGGGTTGCATAGGAGAGCAGACTCAATCATGGGTTAGTGTAAGGTGAAGGCCAAGCTTTGGTCAAGGCTTTCTTTGCTGACTCTTGACAAAGCATCCACAAGATTTCAAGTATTGGTTATACCAAATGAAGTATACATATGCGATTTAATGTATTTACAACTTCTTATCAGAAGTCCCACATATAGTAGTCTTTGACTCCTTAGGTATATGAGTTAGGTGTCCTGCTTTACTTCTGAAAATGCTCACGGGGTACTGTTGCAACTCTGCATTGGTGGGCATGGGGAGAGGAAGTAAGATATGTCAAATTAAGCCTTTGTCTTATGTATTTACCTACTTTCTAATTTCCTATTTTACCAAAACAAATATATATACATATATGAATTAAAATTCCAAAGTCTGTAATTTAGCTTATTCCTTAAACTCAAATATGTTACCTAGCAACCACTCAAGGACATCTTTATATCTTTCAGAAAAGACAAAATAAATCATATTAACTTAACAAACATCTGTTTTCTTATGAGAATAGATATGTTTTCATTGAGACAGTATGCGTGTACACTGTTCTCAATGTCAATTATACTCCCTTTGCTTATATAGGATCAGATCAACAGAATTCTGGCTCTCAAAAAGCCACTGTTTATTCAACTTTATTGAAAACCCAATTAAGCTTTGATTGTCTGGTGGCCTTTTGTCATTGTGGGGGATATGTGATTGGAATTTGAAGTGAATAACCCATGATTTCTATAGAGAGCTGAATAATCACTTACATTTTGGTGTTGGAAATGATAATAAATGTGACAGATTTAGAACTTAGCACTATTTTAGGCAGTATTCATCAAATAAATTTAAAGAACAAATTTTAAGAACTCTAAGATTTTTTTTTCACTCACTCTGGGCTTCTGTGAAACTAGTTCCCTGGTCATCTTCTTCCAGCCACAATCATGATCATCCACAGGGACCTCATCCACCATGGTGAGACATTCTGATGACATTTACAAGTTCATGAAGATCATAGATAGGCTGTGCCTGGAGGTAGAGGACAAGATGGTGTAGGAGAGAGGGTACCACTGATATCTTGTTCATTGGAGGAAATGTCTCTGGTGAGGATTCTAAGAGAGAAAATACCAGAAGTACAGTCATCACTAGTGTCGATATTGCCCTGAAGGATCACTTGCAGGAAACCAGCTTCACCAACGATGCCTACAAGAAGTATATCAAGGTTGCATGAAATCAAAGACAGACTTGAAACACAGGGACAAGAGAGACTTGCAAAACAATCAAACACATTCTCACTAATTTCTAAAATTACCAGTTCTTTACTGGGAAAAATTTCAATCAAGATGGCAGGGTTGTTCTCAGACTATTGTGAGGATGGTGTGTCATGTGTGATTTTTTTTAAGGATGATTTATAAATGAAAAGATGTTAACAAATCTAACAAATCTGGTGTGGCAGTGCTTGTGGATCTATCATTTGTCATCATAACTGCTGTTCGTTATCCAGACACCACCAAGACTTAAGACAAATGGGACTGATGTCATCTTGAGCTCTTAATTTGTTTTGACAGTGATTTATTTGGAGTGGAGACATTGTTTATAAGGGGAAAAAAATGCCATTTAGGTAGTCTAAAAATAAAACACATTTAAACTCAAGCAAAGAGCTCCAGAGTTTGTTAGTCTCTTTAAATAGTCTAGTCTCTGCCAGTTACTACGTATGTGGCTGCTGACATATTGCTTAGTATCCCTAAACATTAGTTGCCTCACCTGTAAAATAAAAGTGATAGTAATACTTTCTTTAATGTGTTGTTTTGAGAATTGTGTTAAGTGTATCTGTATAGCGTGAGGCACACTCCCTAGCATATGGGGAGATCTTAACACATCCCACCGTATAATTATTACTGTTATTTAAATAAAAATAATTAGTACTCTAAACTCATAATGAATATTCAAATAAAGACTGCCATGCTGTTTATTTTGTCACTTTATCCAGATCAAAAATATTCTTGTGTTTGAAAAACTTGGATTTTGTTTAACCAGTGGTCTAATATTAGACATAAAGAAAATAGAAATGATAGATTTAAGAAGCCTAATTTTAAAATCCCCAAACTATAACATAAATCAAGTTCTAATTGATCTTTTTACATATAAATTTTATAAGTTGTGTTTGGAAACACATTTTGCTTTCTTGGAAAATTAAATTTTTACTGAAGTGTACATATGAAAATTACAATTATCAGAAAGACAGCATTTGAACTTCCATGTAGGTACTAATATCATTTGATCACATGGGAAGAGCTCATATAGCCAATTATTTGCCATTTCATTCCACTGGATTCTCAAGGGTAAGTCCAAATGTTAACCAGCAATGTTTAGCACAAAAGAGAAGTGATCAAAAATGCATATTAACTTGAAAAACCTCTCATTTGGGGAAGGAAAATATCAGAAATAAGGTGACACTGATGACCATTTGTGTTGACATTGTAGATGTGTAGTATACCCATCAAGATACATTTGGTTTATCTAAGTCCATATCCTTGTCACCAAAGGCAATAGAATGGCTATAGAAAATGTTGGGACTATGTTTGGAGAATTGGCTTTTTAACTTTTTTATCAAATGAGCATGGAAAGGATACATATTTCCAAGATTCATCTGCTATTGCAGAAGCTGAAATTTAAGCTTGGAGGTGTATGAAATATTTATCAGACTATTTTTAAAGGTCTCATCTTAAATTTAGGCTATTTTGAAAAAATATGGGAACTTTTTTTGTCATAAATCTAGTGATGGAGGAGATATATAGTATATATTCAAGGTATAAAATTCTTTAAATGTTAATGCTTATTCAAAATTTGATTTGTAATTTTTGAGACAAGATGTTCTTTAGCTAGGGCAATACCAATGGCAATATAGCTTTTGGAACCAGAGGGATGCAGATCAAAATTCTACACTTTTTGTCGATAGATGTATTGAGAATGTGTATTAACCATGTAGCAACAATACAATTAATAATCCTGAAACTCAGAATTAACCATAAATTCCCAGTCATAGACACTGGTACCCTGGAATAATCAACAAATTGTGACTGTTATTAACCTAAGCAAGAAAACAATGTTATTGTTAAGAACTGCAGCTTGAAACTGATTTGTGTACAATGAATCAAATTGCACTCTGATATCATGTAAACCTAAATAGAACAAATAAATAAATTAAATATGAAAAAAGAATTTTGAGAAAGTTAACATAATTAAATGGTTTGTAACAAAAAAAGGATATGATAATAAACTCTATAAATATAAAAAAAAGAAACTGATTTGGAAAAAACTGTCTTACAAATTTTTCTCATACATGAATACCTTTACCGTGGGGTTAACACGAGCCATCTAATGTGAAAAGTTGAAAAATCTAGTAGGGAACACGGGGTTAAAGTTACATATTGTTAAGAAAAACAGTTATTCTATGGGAATACAAGCTAGTATGAGGCCAAAAACTTTGCAAAATTTTAGTACTACCCTTTTTATTGTTTATACCAACAGAGAAGATGGTATGGTATTGTGGAAAATGTATGAATGGGTATTAGAGAAAGAGAAGCAGTTTCAAATCCAGCTTATTCATGCTGACTTTGGGCAAGTTAGTAAATTGGTCTGATCCTCTCTTGTTCCATAGAACCATGTCCATGCCATAATGTCCTTTGGAGGAGAAATGAAATAATACCTGTAAAGTAATCATCACATGAGGAGTAAGTGCTGTAGTGTGGGAACCATGGCAGTAAAATCTATGAAGGTAAATCTGAAGTGTAAGAGTTTCTGGTCATTTGCTCCATGGAAGCTACTGCTTCTGTCAGCCTGAAAGCTCTCCTTAATCCAGCCCTCAGTTCCAATTACCTGTTCTTCCAGAAGATGCTAGAGTAGCTATCCTGGTTTTAAATTAAAAAAAGAAAAAAATGTCTACCCCTTTGAGGCCAGTCCTTCCCTTGGATATACTAATTACTTTTCTGTTCACTCCTGCTCCTGTGAATGTCCTGCTTCTTAACAGATCTCTTGATCTTTTAGTTAATCACAGGCCTCCACTCTTCTAATTTTGGGGAAATCCCTTATCAACAGTGTTTACCCCAACATCCATGGTTCCCATGCGCACACACTCTCCTTGCAGAGGCCTTGGTCTATTTTCAGCACATGAATGGGCCACCCCATGATGCTTTGCACTTTTGGAGTACTCTACCAGCTTTGGCCCCTACCTTTGTCCAGTATTGACTGGACTCCAGTCCCTTTGGCCAGCGCCCCTCAGCTGAAACTCCTTAAGGCACCTGTGGTTCTCTCTATGAGAATAATAGCTGAGAAGTGTTCATGTTACCTACTTGGATTCTAAGTTTCATTATACTTGTAATATAATATTATGGAATTTTTTAATTAGAGAAAGATCTATAATTGAATCATTCTCATTATAAATAGTATTCCTCCTTGCATTTACTTTGAGGATTTTTTATGTACACCTTAAGATTGTTTGATCTTTTTTGCATCATATTTTTCACTTTGCTACATAAATATCATAATTTTTTATAATTCTTCATGGCTTCTTAAGTTTTATAGAATGAGTAAACCATACCTTGATAATAAAATTTACCTGTACTGGCTATTTATTTTCATTCTGACTTTTAAATACTGTGATTAATATAAATTACATTTTCTTGGCAAACAATTGCACATAAAAAAAAGAATAAAGGAATGCTACAGGAGTATGTGTTGAATATAAATTTAAGCCATTGAATTTAATTATATATACACATCAGAGCTGAAATAGAAGAGAGGGAGTGATAGATTTAGAAACTGATCATCTTCCATATTTTTTAAAAAGAATTACTGAAATTTTTAACAACCATTGCCATAGAATTAATGCCATAAATCACGTTTAGTTTTCCAGAACATTTTATGTAAAACTATATTGCTCCATAATTGTAGGACTATGTTTATGATACCTGTTGTACTCACCTCAAACAAGTCGTGAAAAACAAATGAGATGGTCCATTTAAAATTGTAAAGTAAAGCTAGGATATCAGATTTTGGGTACTTAATTCTATTTTCATCATTGTTTCTAAGGGCCAAAAAGTTTGTGTCACATTCCAAGTGTCCTGGCCAGGGCAGTTTGACCCTCCTCTTCTCACACTTAGTCCCTAACTAGTATTAACAAATTAAAGTACACTGCACAGGGTCCAATACAGAGCTTCAAAATAACAGAAGGGACTTTCTAGTGATGAAGAGCCCATAGTAAGTGTTCAAAGATGTTATTAAATGAATTAATGAAAAGGGACCAAGTTTACACAGCAAGAATTGTGGATACAGGTCAATAATTTCTGTAAATGCAACAGGAATATTGGAAATTGGTTTCATCCCTCTGCTGGAGTCATAATTGAATTCTTGTGTATAGAGGAGTTCTGTGAAGGGCCTTTGGCTACGCAAAGAATGTCTCTGTAATTTTAATTAACACCAGCTGCTGTAACAAACTCCTGGATTTCAGTGGCTCTACATGGTAAACATTGGTTTCTCACTCTCACAGTCCAAGGTGTTTCCTGGTTGTGAAGTTGGGATGCTTGGTTTTATACAGTCCCTCAAGAGCTCAGGCCAATGGAAGCATACATATTCACTCCTGGCTGCTTTATTCCACCTAGATATGTACTTCTGATTGGCTTGTGGGCAAAAAGGATCGATAATAGAGTATGGGATATTTTTTATGGGTCAGGCTTGAAAGAGTTCAAATTACTTCAGTTCATAGTCCATTGGTGAGTAGTCCACATTTTCCCACCTAAATGCAGAAAGATGAGCTTGCAATGAAGATTCTGTGTGAGAAGCTGTTCTGCTATGGAAGATAGAACACACATTTTGCTGAGCAGCAGCTGAACTGTAATAAGGTCTCTGATAAGTGGTATGGTAGAAGGACTTTATTCCTCTGGCAACTGGAAGTGTGTCCCCATTTGGTGTCAACTCCTCATAAAAATAGAATTTTATGATCTTCTATTTTCGAAATATGTAGCTGAAGTTTAATCCTCCTTGGACTGTATTAGGTAATACATCAGGTATGGACAGAGAAGAAAATCAAGATAAGGATAGTCTATAGAAATAAATTATTTTCTGTGTCTTATTAATGCAATTAAAAAACAAAAAATCTCTATCAAAATGTGTGGTAGTTGGAAATAATTTTTAATTGAAATAACTTAGAATTACTTATATTATTTTAGGAGAATATGTTTTAAAATCTACTTCATAGGTACCATATTCCATTCATTATTATAATGATGTCTTATAGTCTATAACACATTCTATTATTGCAGATGTTTTTTATTATATTAATCCTGTGAGATAGGGTAGATAAGGATGTGATCTCTGCATTAAAGAGAAGGTAATTCAAGACCAAGTAGTAAGTGGTGGGACTGGGAAAGGAGCCCAGCATTTCTGACTCCAGGCTCCATATTTTCCACTTCTGAAACTCTCCAAAAATTGGATTTTACTTTTTTGGGGGTTTGTGGGAAATGGCAAGGGTGAGGGACTGGGGAGAAAATACATCAAATTAGATCACCTTCCCTGCCTTGTGAGAATATTTGCTTTTTTTAATCTTCCATGTTGAAAGAAGGTTTTAGACTGCTGAATGTATTTCTTGAGGAACATCTTTGATCACAAAAATAGGTTTATAAGGAAACAAGACTCTAAAATTTCATCTGGAGGCTTGAATGTGAAATATTGGCTGCTTTAGAATCTTTGATTTCCATTTATTACTTTATATATCAACAAAGCATGAACTCATACAGTGAGCATTCTTTTGATGTTTTTTTTTTTTTCCTATTTATTTAGTTATTTTTCTTTTACTTAACATGGTCCAGTACTTTATGAGGGATTCAAATAGAATCATTAGCAATTTAGCAGTGTGGCACATATAAAATGAAAGAATTTCAGGATGAAATTTGGAGGTTTATAAGGTGGTTGTTAATGTGATGACTTTTAAAGTCTTGGTTCTTGCTTGTGATCATGTGGTTATCTCCTTAGTTGAGCAGTTCTCCTTTGCAGTGTGACAGAGCTGCACAGTAGCAGCCCCCGTTGCCTGCCTTGCAGTTATGTGGATCTAGCCCCTCCCCGTGGTGATTTGCAGGTATAACTTGTCACTAGAGAGAAACTACTCACAAGAAGTCAGTATGTTGTGTATGATTGGAATAAAAATTAGATCTGTCAGGGAACTCTTAGCAAATAGCAAATTAGATGGCAGATCTCACCATGTATGATGCACATACATAAATATATTATTTGTTATAATTTATTAAATATTTTAAAATGTCTAGTATTTATGAAAATAGGATGTCTTCTAATGGGGATCAAAATCTTCTCAATATCTTAGTTTTGCTTAGATCTTATGTAACAAGAAGGAAAGAAAATTGGCAAGAAAACGCATCTATCAATTTTTTCCTAGAAATTCCACTACTACTGCCCATTAGTAGGTGTATTAGTACTCCTGGGGTGCTGTGTTTCTATTTCCCATGCATTTCACTGTGGGTTTTAGCACAGCAGGTAGTATGTTCTCTCTTAGTTCCCAACTCCCATGTTTTTATCCTAAGTGGATGTAAACTGATTATTGATCCCCTCTAAATAGATGGACAGAGGGAAAGACAAATAGATAAAAAGATCTCTATCTTGAGACAACTTTGAGATAGATCTCTTCCTTTATTAGTAACAATTTAAAAGATTCAAAGCATAGGAACGGATGATGTGCAAAAAGCATTTGTACTTACTGTGTTTTTCTTGGTAGTAAGAGAGGATTAGCAGGGAAGGGAAAATATTCTATAAGCCAGGAGTCTTGTGTTACTTTTCACTTATATTAAAAATACATTCTCTTGATGTTGAAAGACGGTTTCAAATGTTAAAATTCAATCTCTTATTTTGTGAATAGTATTTGTCCATGTCAGTGGTTCTTAAATACAAGCACATATCAGAATCATCTGGAAGGCTTGTTGAAACTCAGTTTTCTGGCCCAACCCTCCTTGCCTGAGTCAGTATATCTGGCTGGGCCAGATTATAGCTAATCTCTATCTGTAACAAGTTCATAGATGACTGATTGTGTTGGTCCAGGGATCGTATTTTGAGAACCACTGGTCTATGCTAAATCTGTCAGTTTTTCACTGTTAAATGTTGCAATCTGTGTGGAAATACTCAGGTCAGAAGCCTAGAAATTTTGAACTGATAAGATTTAAATACATTTATTCTCTTCTAGTTTTTTGTTTGTCTGGCATACCATGTAGTCATTGGAGGATTGTTTACCAATTTTACCTTCTACTTATTTATTTGCATATTTGTGTCAACTTAGACTAAGACAAAAAAGGAAAAAAGAATCTCAAGTATTTTTTACTTTGTTTTCCTAAGAGGTGAGAACTGCAAGTTTCCTAAACTGTTTTTTTAAAAAATATTCTTTGGTACTGTTCATTGTGCAGATTTTAGCGCACATCATCACCTGCATTACTAGGCGTTTGCAGGCTGTCAGGATGGATTCCCCATAGGGCTCTCTCTAAGTGCCAGATGTTGTAGCATTCAAATAAAGGAGACTTTTTCCCATATTTTGAGATGGATGTCAGATGCAATGGGAGTAATTGTAGAAAGCTGGAGTTAAGGAAGGCTCATAAAAGAAATATTTCCTTTTGTATGAGTTAAGAGTACAAATTTTGAGCCAGAAACTTTGTCTTGTATGCATCACTTACTACTGTAAACTTGGGAAAATACATCAGCTCTCTGTTTCAGGATCTTCATCCTTAAAATGGAATAGTGATACCTTCTTCTTAGGCAACTTTGAGGATTGAGTGAATTAGCCCATATAAAATGTTACAACAGTGCTTTACTCTAAACGCTATTATTAGTAGACACTTCTTGGAAAAAGAATGTTATGTAGCTCTTTTTTTGTCATGCTGATGGTAGCAGTGGAAATGCAATAGGATTTAAGTGAAATAAAATATAAATTACTACCACAATTATGTGGTACAATTATAATATCCAACTCCTTTTTCAAAAATTTGCAAAATGTCATGTTCTTGGTAGGAGGAAAGATCATTAATCAGACCTCATGCATTTAAGACAGGGGTAGATGGTTCTTTATTATGTATTTGATTTCTGCCAGATGGTTTGATCGATTGTCCACACTGACCATGAAATTGTCCAGGATGATTGTAATCCTTTAGGTTAGAAGAGAAAATGCTGACTAAGTTGCCAGAGTATTCAGTACATTTGAAATAGCACGGAGGATTAGAGAGCAGCACATATACTCCCAAGGAATGCTGAGAAGTCTTTATAAGGTCCCAGGGGGAAATGAATGCCACTGGGCAAGTAAGATGGAGGAATGTGGAGACAGTCACCCTTGCAGAGAACACCCAGGAGGCTTTCAAAATTGGCTAACCTGTCCCCTACCCTTTCCTTCTGTCCATCCTCAAGGACAGACTATGGATCTGATCCTTTTCTGTGCTGTCCACAGTGCCAAGCACGGCTCTTCTCAATACATGCTGTCTGGCTTGACTTGATTATGGATCACACTGTTCACGTCCGGTGTCAGTTATTTTCTCTATGAAGAAATCACATGAAAAAAATTCAGAACATACTATAGTTAGCACAGTAAAACCTATCCCTTGTTTTCCTATCACTTTACAATCATGTCTATTTCTGTTAAACTAAAAATTTCCTATCTCCATTATGAAAATAGAGATATGTTCCTAGATTCCAAGCTGATGAATTATGCTTACAAATTTAAAATGATAAATGTAGTTGTCAATAAAAATATCAACATAACATCAGTTCCAGTGAAATTTGAACCTCAAATTAAAGGATGTATTTGATGTGTGCATACCAAGAAGTGTCACAGGATAACTGGAGTTGGGTGCATGAGAGTTCAGGAGGTTGATGGTACTTATGCCATCTGGCTTTATGCACAAAATAATAATAGTATAGTATGCCCAGGTGTGTTTCTCTTCTCAAGGAGGAAATAATTTTCCAAAAGCTTGAACAGTTAACTCTGGTAATGATGGAAAGTGATCTTTATATATGCCAATGTAGTGTATTCATTCTTTAAGACTGGTGATTTCTCATGTGAATGTGTTATTAGTAATACATGTGACATGTTCCAGACTTATATTGATGACAGTGGAATTTTATTCTTTACAGAAAAAATAAGCCTTAAAAAAAATAAGGAAATGCATGTCTTTCCAATCTAAAAATGAGGCATTTTTAAAGTTCTTTTGTATTAGCCTCTGGAAGCCACTACATCGCACAGCTCTGGGTGTGTTGTATGGATTGACTACATGTTGACAACCCTGTGAGCTTTAAGCCAAGCTCTTTATAGTGTCTGCTAAGTAGCAGACACAAGGATCTAGTGTTATGAGGTACCCCTAAGTGAGACTCAAAGAACCGAATCAAAGCTTTAAGAGTCTTTATTAGCCAACCAGCAACTGCCCCTCAGCAAGACACTGTTCCGGGTGCAGCCCCGAACCTCTGTCAATCTAGGCCTTTTAAAGGTAAAAACCACTTCCCCTCTGGAGAGTTTTGCAATTGCACAAAGCAAGCTCAGTCGCAGAAGCTAAAGTCAGCGATCATGCAAATAGCTACAGAGTTGTGGGTTTTGGGAATTTTCCATTAGGGGCGGGGTTGACATTTGTGGTAGGCCAGGCTGGGTCACATGGTTGACAAGAATAAAAGTTTCTTACTCTGGCCAACTGAAACTCTGGTCAAAATGGCTTTCCTCTAAGATGGAGTCACTTTGGATAACCCCAGTTCTACACAGGGTGAAATGTCTGAGCAAAATGGGATCAACCCGACTTAACTTTCAAATCAGCTTATAACAGTAGCTAACTCAAGCAAGACTATTGGATTTCTCCATCTTGAACCATGTCTATCTTACTTAAGTGCCGCTGATTCTGTTGCCTTAACATGCCTTTTCTGTATCCCCACATCCCCACATCCCCACAACTTCCATTTAAGGATTCATCATTTCTTACCCACACTCTTAATGGTTTAATTTTAAAAGAATAATTTTAATTGTTACCAGGCAATACACATTAAAGTGTCAAAAGTCTTCCCAGCTAACTAAATAAGCAGTCACCTGCTTTCCTACCCCCATCTCTTCTCCAATTAAAAAAACTGATTAATCATTGAACAGTTTCCTATGCCATTTATGTCCACATTTCCAAGTAATATGCTATAATATACTAATTTATTAAATTTGGAGGCCATCTATTGACTTTTTAAGATGTTGTATGTGGTTCAATTCCTTCTGCTCTCTGCTTCTCTGCCCACCCTCAATGTTTTTTATTACAATTTTCAGTTAAATCCATATTAACTGTGGTAATTATTGTCATGTAAATATTGTCAGATCAAGTACTGTCCTGTAAGTACAGTCTTTTTCTTGAGCAAAGTTTGTTGTTTCTTTCCCTAGAACAAATAATCATTGCCTCTTTTTTATTTGGATAATTTATTTTGAATATCTGACTATATTTTTCCAGTTTCCAATAACTCTGTGAAATACATAAAATGTAAGGTCAGATAACAATGATCAAAAGGAGCCAAATTAAAACCACTGAGCAAGGCTTTATTGATGTATACTCCTGGACCAGACTTCCCAGACCAACAGAGCAGGTACAGGAAAATTGCGTGCAGGCTCAGCTGGTTTAAAAGTCTTTTTTTTTTTTTTTTAATATTTTTTTTAATTGTAGATGGACACAATGTCTTTATTTTATTGCCTTGTATGTGGTGCTGAGGATCGAACCCAGGGCCTCACGCATGCGAGGCAAGCGCTGTACCGCTGAGCCACAATCCCAGCCCTGGTTTAAAAGTTTTATAGTCTTGGGGCAAGAAGGAGAGGGCTTGGGACAGGAAGGGGAAACTTAGGGAAGGAAGGGGAGGGTTCGGGACAGGAAAGGGAGGTCTTTGGGAGTTTCGTGTCCTCCTGGGGTTGGTCTGGGGATTGGCTGATTGATAGGTGGTTGCAAGGTTTCATCCCGGCTTGTCGGCGTCTGATTGGTTGTTCATTTGTGCATGTGGGCTGCCTGGTGTTTTCATTCCCTTTAGATGCTTTAAACTGACCTAACATCCCAGCCTTTTTGATGATATAGGATGTCTAATTCTATCTGGCTACTTCCTGCTTTTTAGGGGCGCTAGGGAAAGGAGATGTTTTGGGTGTTGGTTTGGTAGGGAGGCAACTGCATGGGTGTAGGAGAATCTGGTTGTAGTTCACTCTGGCAACCTCATTTATGTGCTTTCGGGTGAGCCTGAAGAGACAAGGAGCAATCACTAATAGAAGTCCTATTACTAATACAGGAGTGAGAATAGGAGTCAGCCATGTAATGAAGGTAGAGTTTAGCCAGCCTTGCCAAGGGTCATTTGTTGTTGTTTAAGCCTTTCGCTTAAACAATGGAGGGTGTTGACATCTCTTTCAACCAATCCAGTTTCATTGATAGAATAGCAGCATTCTTCTTTTGGGAATAGACATGTTCCTCCTTTGTCTGCTGTTAGGAGATCTAGGGCTCGACAGTTCTGTAATGAAACTTGGGCAATAGATGTTACCTGCTGTTGCAGGGAAGCAAGAGAGGCAGCCAATGCCTCTACTGCTTCTTGAAGTTGTTGTTTAAGCTTCTGAGTAGCGGTTACTGCATAACCAATTCCTCCAGCTCCTAATCCTGAGGAGGCAGGGAGAGCCCAACTACCATTGGTAGAAAGACAGCCTATTTTTTCCTGGAAAGGGAGGTGGTAACAAGCTATGTTAATTCAGCCTTGCTGTACAGAGTTAATTGAGGAACCAAGGTGGAGGGAACACAAAAGGTGAAGGGCATGACAAGGCTTAGATTTTTTGCCAGGATGCCATTGCACCAGAAAAAGAACACTGGCAGAACAAAGGTTAGGGAAGAGATTCGAATGATCTGGTCACAGGGTACCAACCCAGAGGAAGTATAGCAGCAGGAAAAATCCCCTTATGAGTTATGAAAGAGAGGTACCTCCTCAAAGGCCAGAGGGGCCCTTAGGGTTGGTTTGAGGTACTGGGAATTATAGTGAAAGGAGTATAATCCAAACCTGCACAGAGGTAATAGTCTGAAATGTTATTAACTTTGGATAAATTGAGAAGCTGAAGGCCCTGACATATTAGGGCCATCCATAATAAAGGGTCAGCTTTAGGATGGACAATTGCATCTAGCTGGTGTCGGAGTTCTTTGTATGGTTATGTGAATTTGAGGGAACACTTGTATATAAGTTTTCCAGATTCTGATAGAGGCCATGGAGAGCTTGGCAAAATCCCAAGAATAAAAGTTACCATCAACACCGGAAACCCATTTTGGGTCCCATGGGTCCAAAATAGTTAATCTGGTATGTGCTCAGTTCTCATAGCAGGGCTTATCCAGGAAGCATTTCTTGCATGAATTATAGGGGCACCCGGCATAGGTGTTAGGCCAGTACTTACAATATTTGTCAGTTTGGTCTGATATGTAGCATAGCATTGTTGTACATAGGTGGGACGAGGTGGCTTGGTTGAATCCAGTAATGTTAAGGGTGACTGCCTGATTGCAGCCAGTGGAAGGGCAGTCGCGTTGACCCATAAACTGAGAGTAGGTGGTGACATCCTTGTGCCATGTTGCTTGGATGTAGAAGTACCATCTGTGGACGAGGATAGAGGCTAGAGAGAGATTAATGATTAGCAGAAGAAGAAGAGGGTTGGTGAGAAATTTTGAGTTTGGTGGGCCCCAGCGTGGTGGAAGTCCAAGACTGGGCATTGGAAGTAGGTGCCTTTATGAGGCAGGAGACATGGTAGCACAGGGGGAGTGGCCCAAAACCTTGGCTTCCATTGGGGTAGTAAGTATGACTGTGTGGGATCCTGTCCAGTGAGATTCCAATGACTGAGGATTCAGTTCCCTAAGTAAGACTGTGTCGCCCAGTTGAAGAGGGTCCAAGTCCATTTGTGGATGTGCTGGGATGGAGGCAATGGATGGTGCAGGAAGGCAGCGGTCTGCGTGTTCCCTCAGGAGCTTGTGTGGAAGGGTGAGATAGGGCAGGTAGGACACAAGGGGAGGAGGACTAATTGGAAAGCTTTGGTTGATTAGGAAAGGGTGTCCATAAAGTAGCTCTAAGGGACTAAGTCCTGAGGGGCCTCTATGGGTAGCCCAAATTCGATTGAGGGCCAGTGGCAGGAGATTGGGCTAGGAGAGCCTGAGTTCAATAGCGAGTTTAGTGAGGCGATCCTTGGGGATGCCGTGAGCCCTCTCAACCTTACCCAAGGATTGGGGTCGGTAGGGTATGTGGAGCCTCCAAGTGATGTTGAGGCCTTTGGAGACTAGTTGAGCAACCTGAGAAGTGAAGGCTGCACTATTGTCTGAATGGATGGAGGTAGGAATTTTGAACCTGGGAATAATCTGCTCGATAAGGATGGAGGCGACGGTGTCAGCAGTTTACCTGGAGGTAGGGAAGGCTTCTAACCAACCTGAAAAAGTATCAACCAAAGTAAGTAGGTAGTGAAGTTTTTTGGGTCTCAGCATGTGAATGAACTCAATCTGCCAGTTTTCACCTGGCTGGTGGCCCCTCATCAGTGTAGGGAGTTTGGGTTTGATGCCCCATTGTGGGGATACTGTAGATACAGACAGAACAAGTGGAATGGACCTGCTGGAGAGTAGTTCTCATTCCTGGGAAGTAAAAGAGGGGTTGTAAAAGCTAAAAAGGGGGTTTGGGGCCAATATGAAGAGAGTTATGAATGTCCATTAATAAACTGTAAGCTTGCTGTTTCGGGAGGGCAATTTGATCCCTCAGGAAGATCCAGCCATCATCCTTGAAATGGCCACCTTGGGTTATTAGGTCATGTTGTTCCTGTAGGGTATAGTTAGGTTTAATTGTGGTGGATAGAAATAGGGTAGGGGCTATTAGGATTTGGCTGTTAGTTCTCATGCTATAGAGTCTGCTTTGTTGTTGCCTACAGCTATAGGGTCAGAGGAATTTTGATGCCCTTTGCAGTATATGATGGCCACTCGTGATGGCAGTCGTAGTGCCTCTAAGAGCTTGGAAATTAGGGAGGCATTGACCACTGGTAATCCCTTTGTGGTCAAGAATCCACATTCCTTCCAAATAGCTGAATATGAATGAGCAATCAGAAAGGCATATTTGGAGTTGGTGTAAATGTTGACTTGCTTATCTTTGAATAGGGTGAGAGCTCTGATAAGTGGAAAAAGTTCAGCCTTTTGGGAGGTGGTCCCTTCAGGAATGCAGCTGACTTCTAAAACTGAGGCAGTGGTGACTACTGTGTATGCAGCTTTATGGCATCTCTTGTGACCCATTGCAAACTGCCATCCACAAAAATGGTTAAGTCAGGTGAGGGAAGTGGGTAATCAAAGAGGTCCTCACATGGTGGTTGTAGAGCCTCTTGCACCTGTAGACAGGAATGGTTAGCATCTGAAGGTGGTGAGGATAGTGGGAGGAGTGTGGCAGGATTGAGGGAAGAAGAACAACAGAGGGTAATGGTGGATTGCTCTATAAAGAGAAGGTGGAATTCTTTAATTCTTGAAGGGCTTAGAAGGGGAAGAGCTCTATGACTTAAAAGGTCCTGTAGCTAATGGGTAGAAAATACAGTTATTGGTTGGAGAAAGGTAAGCTTCAAGGTAAGCTTAGTAAGTTCTGCTGCTGCTGCCAGTGTGTGGAGGCATGGTAGTTACCCATGAACCTTAGAATCAAGCTGCTTAGAGAGGTATGCCACTGGCTTATAGGATGATCCAGTTGTTTGGGTGAGGAGGCCAGTGGTGATACCCTGTCTTTCATCTGTAAAAAGTGGAAAGGATGGTTAGGGTTAGGAAGAGATAGAGTGGGAAAGGATGCGAGAGCATTCCTGAGCTTATAAAAGGAGTTGGCTACTAGGGTAGGGGAGGTGAGGGGCCTATGAGGGGTCTCCTTAGCTGACTGGTATCAGGGCTTGGCCAGAAGGGCAAAGTTGGGGACCCAGTGCCTGAAAAGCCAGCCAGACCCAGGAAGGAGAGAATATAGTCCATTGTTTTGGGTGGCTGTAGGTCATGGAGAGCTTGAATTCTGTCTGTTGTCAGGCTTTTAGAGGTTGGAGTGAGGAATATACCTAAATAGGTAACTGAAGAGGTAGTAAGCTAGGCTTTGGCTGGAGAGACCTGATAACCCCTGGACCCCAGGAAATTGAGGAGCTGAGTAGTGTGGGTTTGGGAAATCTCAGGGTATGAGCTGCATAGCAGAAGATCATCCACATACTGTAAGAGAGTGCTATCCTCCAAGTCAAAATCAATTAGATCCTGTACCAAGGCTTGCCGAAAGAGGTGGGGACTGTCCCTCAAGCCTTGGGGTAGGACTGTCCATGTCAGCTATAGGGACCTAAAAGAGGTAGGGTCTTCCTATGTGAAGGCAAAGAGATAATAAGAGTCAGGATGGATGGGCACTGTAAAGAAGGCATCTTTAAGATCCAGGACAGTAAAGTGAGTGGTCGAAGGGGGAATATGAGAAAGGAGAGTGTAAGGGTTGGGAACCACCGGGTGGATGGGAATAACTGCCTCATTAATTAGGTGGAGGTCCTGGACTAAGCAATAGGCTCCTGGGAGTTTGCGTACTGGCAATATAGGAGTGTTGCAGGGAGTGTCAGTAGTGATGAGGAATGCCTAAGCAAGTAACTGGTCTATGATGGGTTTAAGTCCTTCCCTGTGTGTTTTGTAGATGGGAAATTGGGGATGTGAGGGAGATTTAGTTTGAGCTGGATATGGAATGGCTTGTGGTGGGAAGCTATGACTGGCTTGGAAGTGTCCCAGACTTGGGGATCAACTAGGTCTGGGGGTAATGGCATGGTGGGTGCTGTCGGGTTATTAGAGTACAGATTAGATGTAAAAGAAGATGAGTGGTAGTATTGTTGGGGTGTAGTTGGAGGGTGCCTCCCAATAATTGGAGAACATGTCTGCCTAGGAGAGGAATCGGATAGGATGGTATGACCAGAAAAGAGTGTGTAAAAGGGTGCCCCTCCAGGGCACAGGTCAGCTAAGCAGTTTGGTTTGGGAAGGATTTGCTGTCAATCCTTATAACCAAAACCTGGGAAGGAAACAGAGGCCCAGAGTAGGCAGACAAAACAGAGTAGGTAGCCCCTGTGTCCACAAGGACACCCACTACATGGAGTGTTACCCTGGGCTCAGCGAGGGTGAGTCTAGGCTTCTTCAGTCCTCTGTGAACCCCAATAGTTCAGGAGAGAGGACTGCCTGGATGGTCATAGCCTCACATGGAGGCACTGAGGAAGGGCCAGCCATGGGGCAGTTGTTCTTCCAATGTCCAGTCTGCTTACAGGTGGGGCATGGCCTGGAGGGGGGCCATGGGTTTGGGCACTGGTGAGCCCAGTGACCTTTACATTCCCATTTGAAGCAAGTCCCTGGGGAGACGAATGCTGGTTTCCCCGTGAAGATTTTGCTGGAGCCGTAGGCCTCAGGGCCACTGCCAATGGATAAGGGCTGGGTGGAGGTTGAGGCATCCCTACAACCCGCCTAGGGCCCAAACAGATTTGGATGGCTCACACGAAGGCTGGGAACATCTCCATAGCTCTTAGGACCTTGAGCAGAACTGGCGGGGGTATATGGCATGTGCATGACTCACAGATAGACCCCTAAGATGGAAGGTGGCTGGAACTTACCCCACTTCTGTAGGTCTGGATGAAGGGAGAGGGTAAGGAAGAGCGGCTCAGGAATTTCCTGGTTCATGTGGAGAAGAGGGTGGATCTCAACCCCTATGGGGGAGGTCTGAAAGCCCTCCTGCGTTTTGGCACCAAATGTAAGGTCAGATAACGATGACCAAAAGGAGCCAAATTAAAACCACTGAGCAAGGCTTTATTGATACACGCTCCCAGGCAAGACTCCCCAGCCCAACAGAGCAGGTCCTGTAGAATTGTGCACAGGCTCAGCTGGTTTGAAAGTTTTATAGGCTTGGGGCAGGAAGGGGAGGGTTTGGGACAGGAAGGGGAAACTTAGGGAAGGAAGGGGAGGGTTCGGGACAGGAAAGGGAGGCGTTTGGGAGTCTCGTGTCCTCCTGGGGTTGGTCTGGGGATTAGCTGATTGATAGATGGTTGTGAGGTGTCATCCCTGCTTGTCTGTGGGTGTCTGATTGGTTGTTCATTAGCACATGTGGGCTGCCTCGTATTTCCGTTCCCCTTAGCTGCCTTAAACTGATCTAACAATTGCCTTACTTTTTATTTGGATAATTTATTTTGAATATCTGACTGTATTTTTCCAGTTTCCAATAACTCTGTAAAATACATAACAGTAAAATTTTCTTCATTATTGAAACTGTCAGATTATAGATCAGTTCTAGTCCTTTTTCTAAAGAATCCTACCATCATTTTTCTTTGTTCAATATGAAGAAAGTGTTCTTTTTGTCTGCTACATAAGAGGTAGACCAGGCTTCTCCTGGTTATCAGCCTGGAAATGTCTTTTGCCTTCCTCTTATATTTGAGCTATTGTTCATTTGATTCCATTGTTTTTACTTCTTATAGCTTTCCAATGAGGAGTATATAGGAAGTAAATATTTATTCTAGGACATTTTCATATGAAGTATGCTTATTTTACTATTGTATTACTTGCTAGTTTCTTTAAGCGTAAAAGTTAAAATTGAAAGTCACTTTCTTCCAGAATTTTGTAGGAGTTTCTACATATCTTAAATTGCAATGGAACTATAGAGATTTTTTGATGTCATTGTAATTTCTAGTCTTTTGAAGTTAATTTCTATATGCTTCTTTGTGCTCCCACTTCCGGAAGCTTTTAGGATAGTCTCTTTTACCTCCAATTTTCATTTTGATTTTTATCTTTTTGACTACACTGACCATTTTGGTTATTTTCTCCAATACTTCATTTTTTTGTAATTCAGATTTCTGATATTTGACTTACTAAATTCATTCTCTAATACACCTACCTGTTTTCTCTTATTACCCAACTTCAGCATTTTGATCTACTTTCTTATAAATATTCTCAATTTAATCTTTCAAGCTTTTAATTTTAAAAGCTATTTTAACTTTAATTTTAAAGTTAGCTATTATATTTTTACTGTGCAAAACTTCTTATTCTGTAGATCTTCAGATATATCTGTATATGTATATGCATTTTTATATATGTGTATGTATGTGTACATATATACTTTTATTTTGATGAATATAATATCTCCTTTCTAGCTTAGAAATTATAATTTCCATGAAGTTCTCTTCTCCTAGCTTTTTCTCTGCTTTATTCTGACATATTTTTATTCTGTCCATTTTGGTATTTGTGTTTTATTTCAGAGAATTTCCTCAAATGTCTGATAAACTTGAACTCTCTATGCATCAAGTGTGAGACAATATAAAACTATCTGGAAGCTGTTTGTATGTGATTGTGGGTGTGTGGTAGGGTGCACACAATTCTTAGGGTCTTCTGTGATTCCTTATAGACCCTTCATTGTCCTGTTGGTCAATTTATTGGGTGGCTAAGGATATCAATATCTATTGATCTTGGAAATGATTATTGTTGTCAAAGAAGTATTTTCCCATCTTCTGATGAGAGTGAGAGTGGGGGATGTAGAATTCTGTATTCTTCAGGGACAAAGTGCCTAGAGAGTAAGTCAGTTGCTAGAGTATCAATATTAGTGTGCATAACTTTATTTGATTCTTGTAATTTCATTCCCATGCCATCACATTTCTGGCTGTGTGGTAACCCAACTGTTGGATTTCCCCCTAGAATGTATATTTTCTGTCATTTGATAGGATGAGAGGGGTCAGGTAATCACATAAATCTTGAATCCGACTCATGCCATCTTCCTATTGATCTGATTTGCACACTTCCTGAACTGTTCCCAGCTCTGTGGGTAAACATGTTTACATTCCTCCACATCTCTCTCTGCAGGTTCCTATAGGCATCATCTCCCTATACTTCTTTGTGCTCAATTGTGCATAATTCTTTCATCTGTTTTCCATGTCTGTATATTGTGGTCATGAAAAATAGAGTGTGAGATTTGGTTTTGGTTTTTGGTGTACTAAGGACAATTTTCTAGACAATACAGGGCAGAAAAGTTACTTATATCACCTTCTACAACATGGAAGCCTGTTGTAAAGTCATCTCCCTATATTCATTCTTTCTTTGCTCTAAACTATCCTTCATAACTACACCTAACTTAGAGTTTAGAATCACCAGTCAGCAAGGCTGTTCTTTTTAATTTGTTCTTTTTAGATATACATGACAGTAGAGTATATTTTGACACATTGTACTTACATGGAGTATAACTTATTCTAATTAGGGTCCCATTCTTGTGTTTGCACATGATGTGGAATTGCACTGGTCGTGTATTCATATATAAGGATAGGAAAGTTATGTCTGATTCCTTCTACTCTTTCTTACTCCCATCCTCCTTCCCTTCCATTTGTTCTCCTTTGTCTAATCTAGTGAACTTCTATTTTTTCCGTCCCTATTCTTCCTTATTGTGTGTTAGCATCCACATGTCAGAGAGAACATTCAGCCTTTGGTTTCTGGGGACTGGCTTATTTCACTTGGTATGATATTCTCCAGGTCCATCCATTTTCCAGTAAATGCCATAATTTCATTCTTTTTTATGACTGAGTAATATCCTATTGTGTATATATACCACATTTTCTTTATCTATTCATCTGTTGTAGGGTACCTACATTGTTATTTTTATGTCTCCTGCATCAAAATAAACTTTCACCTAAAGTCTTAATACAGGCTTCTTAATTTCACATGATTCTTCTTTACCTGACCTATACTGGATTCCTGTCCTCTTCCTTGTAGTCTTTCCATGTGCCCCTGCCCCATCCTGTGGCTAAATAGAACTATTCTTATTCTCTGAATTCACTGTGCTATTCTATAGCTCTATTCCTTTGCAGATTCCATCATCCTTCTATCTCATGCAGAGTGCTTTCCTTGTCCAATCACGTCTTATTTACTTATTTATTTACTTGTTTGTCATTTATTTTTTTAGCTTCCCTCAATCTTCAGTTGTTATCTCTAACTTTCATAGTTGTCTTTTTATTTCTTTGCAATTTTTTAAAAAATAATTATCTCTTAAAAATGGAATAAATTTATATCATAAAGAGAGCTATTAATGTCATTTTTTAAATTAGGAAGGTAAATTACATGATCAGATCTGCATTTTAAAGCAATCACTAGCTGTAGTGTATAGCTAAGTTTAATGCTCAGCCTACCTGAGCTCAGAGATTGTTTCTAGGACTGTTAGAAAAGTTTAAGTGAGAGATGATGAGAAGTTCAACCAGGACAATTACAGCAGTAATGGAGCACAAGAGTCAGGAGGTATTAAAGCAGATAGAATTAACTGAACTGGGTTAGAACAGAGGTGATAAATAAGGGAAAATGCAAAAGAAAATTATCAGACATCATTTCATGTCACTCAAGAATTTACCTGCCGTCTTCTTTTATCCATTGATTTTTCCATGGTTGTTGACTCATTAAAACTCATTTTGAAGCAACCCACAAACTTAAAATTGTTGAAAAACTTCATGAAAAAAATCAGCATTAACTTTGGTGTGAAAATTAAGAAATAAATTAGCTGTGAATGTTGGTGTGTTACTTATATTGTGACAATATCAATGTTATCAAAAGTTTTAATGAAATTGGCTCATAATTGTAACACATGACACTCATTCTGAGATTTCTAGAAGGTCTGTATATGAACTATTTTTAGTTCTTATAGTGAGATACCTGAATGTGTTACTTACTGTAAAAAGTAGTTCATTTAGTTCCAGTTTGTTGTCTCTAAGTCCAAACTGCTTGGGGCCCGCTCTGGTGAGGGCCCTTGCAGCTCCTTCATGTCATGGCAGAGGGCATCACAACAGTGGGAGTACATGCAAGAGGTTACATGGCCAAACAGAAAGCCAAGGAGATTAGAGAGTGACCAGGCTCGTTCTTTTATAACTCTCACAAGAACTAACTCAGGTGTCCCAGGAGAACCATGTTAATACCTTCCATTGGCATTCATCCCATGACTGGAAGACCTTCAGTAGGCCCCGCTTCTTAAAGGATCCCACTTCCATATGGCTATCCCAAGAAACAAGCCTCTGACACCTGAACCTTTGGGCCAAAAGCCACACCCAAACCATAGCAATCTGCAAGAGTCACAGGAATAGATTCTGTGTATCTCTTGGTCTTCTCAGTCCTGTAACAGCAACTGGCAATCAAGCCTGCCACCAACTTTTCAAACTAGTGAAGAACAGCATGTATCATGTCTTAATCCTATACTTATTTTTTCAACCTTCTTTACTGGATAGTACCTACAATTCTTGAATTTGGGGGTCATAGAACTCAGGTGTACCAAATTAGGGTTTTTAAGAATGCTTACTTCTCAAGTCACCTTTTTTGTACCATAGGAAAAATTTATTTTTTGTTATTCAAAATAACTCAGTCACTTCTAGTTTAAAACTCAGTCTTTGAGGGAAAAGTTCACTCAGTTCTGGATTCTTCTCCTTCCCTTATGCATCTTCTCTCCCTGAGTTGACAGCCTGATAAAGTCAACTAGTGGGATTTTTTTATTATTATGGCACCAGAGGTGACACCTCTCATTCTATTGCCATTAGAATCACTGCTGTCTGTTAAGTGCTGAAATTTATGATGCCTGTCAGACTTCAGTTATCAGAAACTGTCCCTACATCTTCTAGCCGTCTATTTCCTATATCAGGTCCATTCACCCTACCTGTTTTGAGTTCAACTGATGTAGGATCTCTACTTTTTCTCAAACAATTTTAGATGATTTCAGAGGATTAGAAACAAAAAAAATGGATGCTTTCCTAGACTTTTGTGGGAATTGTGCTTTGTGACTCTCTTCTCATGTCCAAAAGCTATTATATGTAGCCCAGAGAAGAGGTATCATAGGCCTTTTCTTGGGACCTGTATTTCTTTCAAATTCTCTTCCTAGTATTTATTTTCCTCTTTGTGGGAAAAATACCTATGTAACTGGTCACTCTCCCTTAAGTTGCCATTTATGATTTCCTTGTGTGTGCTTAGTCCTTTGCTGCTTTCTGAGATGTAGAAACCCCATTATTGTCATTGAAATTCTGGGTTTTCTAAAGATAGAAGATAACAACTGTTAGTGCTGAAGTAGAGAAAAGGGAACACTTGTACACTGTTGGTAGAAATGTAGATTAGTATAGCCATTATTGAAAATGTTGTGGAGTTTCCTTTAAAAATTAAAGTTATTTTATGATTCTATCTCTGAGTATTTACCCAAAAGATTTGAAATAAGCAGTATGCAGTGCTATTCATAATGGCCTGGTTATGAAATTAATCTAAATGCCCATCAGATGATAAATGTATAAAAAAATAAATATGGTATATATATACATAAGAAAATACTATTCATCCTTAAAAAGGAGGGAAATTATGTCATTTACTACAATGGGGATGGAATTGGAGAACATTATGTTAAGTGAAATTAACCAGACAAAGAAATACAAACATTGTGTGTTCTTATATATGGAATTCAAAAGAGTTGAACTCACAGAAATAGAGAGTAGAGAGGTAATTACCAGAGGCATGAGATAGAGAGACTTAGGAGATGATGGTCAAAGACTACAAAACTTCAGTTAGAAAAAAATAAGCCCAGTATAGTGGTGCACATCTGTAATCCCAGGGATTTGGGAGGCCAAGGCAGAAGGATTGCAGCTTTGAAGCCATCCTCAGCAACTTAACAAGACCCTGTCTCAAAATAAAAACAGAACAAAACAAAAGCAAAAAAAGGGTTGGGAATGTACTTTAGTGGTAGAGTACCACTGGGTTCAATCCCTGGCGCCAAA
The DNA here is from genome assembly GCA_004024805.1 of Geosciurus inauris. Lineage (NCBI taxonomy): Eukaryota > Metazoa > Chordata > Mammalia > Rodentia > Sciuridae > Geosciurus > Geosciurus inauris. The sequence continues at coordinate 63,328 of PVHX01001940.1, read as the reverse complement.
AAAAAAAAAAAAAAAAAGGAGAGAGAGAGAGAAGAAAAAAGAAAAATAATTTTTTAAAAAGATTTATTGTGTAGGAACTGGGGATGTGGCTCAGTGGTAGAGTGCTTGCCTAGCATGTGTGGGGCACTGGGTTCGATTCTCAGCACCACATAAAAATAAATAAATAAAGGTATCATGTCCATCTACAACTAAAAAAATTTGTAAAAAAAGATTTATTGTATAGCATTGTTAATAATTTAATCGTGTATAGTACACTGGAAAATAACTAAGTATATTTCAAATGTTTTTATCACAAAAATGATAAGTATTTGAGGTGATTAAATAAAGCTACATAATATAGCTTTATTTAATTATTCCACATTGTATTTATAGATCATAACATCACTTAATACCCCATAAATACATATCTAATTTTCTAGTTTATAGTAAAATTAAATTTAAAACGAGAAGTCCTTATTTTTCCATATGATTTCTGTCTGTTCTCGGTTAGAAGACCCCGTACAACTTTGAAAAGGCAGAAAATTGAATGTCGCAGAGAGAAATTCTTTCAGGAATGTGATGCTATGGCTGGAATTTTGGGTAAAAGAAATTTATAAATAATGCAGGATTAAAGCCAGCTCAGCTTGTGTTTAAAAATCTTCTGATTACACTTATATATTTTCAAATCAGGCTACAAATTAGTGTCTTTCTAGTCAAATTCTTGAGTGAAGAACTTAAGCTTCCTCTGTTACTTATCTTCACATCTCTGATTATTTATCACTTAATAAAATAAAATCATTGTATCTCACCTGTAGAGATGTTGAACATTTTTTCATATATTTGTTGACCATTTGTGTTTCTTCTTCTGTAAAGTGCCTGTTCAGGTCCTTTGCTGATTTATTGATGGGGTTATTTGGTTTTTTGGCATTAAGTTTTTTGAGTTCTTTCTATATCCTAGAGATTAATGCTGTTTGTGAGGTACAGGTGGCAAAGAATTTTTCCCATTCTGTAGGCTCTTTCTTCACATTCTTGATTGTTTCCTTTGCTGTGAAGAAGCATTTTAGGATGATACCATCCCATTTATTGATTCCTCCTATTTTACTTCTTGCACTTTGGTAGTCTTGTTGAGGAAGTTGGTTTTTAAGCCAACATAATGGAAAGTTCAGCCTACATTTTCTTCTGGTAGGCACAGGGTCTCTGGTCTAATGCCTAGATTCTTGACGTACTTAGAGTTGAGTTTTGTGCAGGGTGAGAGACAGAGTTTTAATTTCATTCTGGTGCATGTGGCTTTCCAGTTTTCCCAGTACCATTTGCTGAAGAAGATACCTTTTCTCCAATGTATGTTTATGGTGCCTTTGGGTTTATCTCTGTGTCTTCTATTCTGTTCCATTGGTATTCATGTCGGTTTTGATGCCAATACAACCATAAGAATGGGATCCTAATTAGAATAAGTTATACTCTATGTATGTATAATATGTCAAAATACACTCTATTGTCATATATATCTCAAAAGAACAATATTTTTTAAAAAATTAAAGCATTGTATCACATTGAAACATGTACCTCAGAGTCATGTATGGAGTAACATAAATGGTTGTATTCATAAAATGCTTCAAATACTAAATAATTTTTCAAACATTTAGAAGCTATTTTTTTGTGATAAAAGCAGTATGTTGTATCATGAGTAGTAAAAAAAAAGATCACAAACAGAGGTTTAGCACTCTACGGAGAATCAGTCTACTCTCTGCCACTGTTTTGCTGAGAGTTTCACTGCACAAAAGCAATATGCTGTCATTAATGTCATCTTCTGTTTGCCGTTTGGTTTTACATGAAAAGTGACCATTATAAAATCAATATTGTAAGAGCACACGACTAAGCCCAGAAGTCATTACTACTTGCAGCAGTGTTCCTAGATTAGGTTAAGATCATTATATTTGGATAAATAACGAAGTTTAAGTATTCAACAATGATAATGGCTCACAATAAAATTAAACTTCTTATTAAAATTAATATGCATATATTTCAAATTAAAGCAACTTTTAACAAATGTACATCAAGTTAAAGGCCAGACTCCAAAGTTTGAATTCATGCAATCCTCACAATGATCCTACTCAGAGATAAAAATATTATTGCCATTTAATCGATGAGGAAACTAACAGGAATTGAAATGAAAATAGATGTTCAGTCAATAGCCACTTGAATATTAAATGGCAAAGCTGACTTTTAATGATAATGAATGTTCCCCAAAGAATGCAGACTGTTGTATAATAGGCCCTAAAATTCATACTGATTAATATGATACGTAAAATATGCTATGGTACCTTTGATTTTTATTATTTTATTATTTATAATTAGTGTAAATGAATTATCATATATATAATTGTGCTAAAATCTCTGATTTTAGTAAATGTAATTTTATTAATACTCTTAATGTTTCTGACATATACTATTATTGAGTTGGAATTTATGTTTATAACATTACACTTAATCAAAGTATTTGAAGGAAATTGGTTTTAGGTGTTTAGAGCTAAATCATATTTGAAGCTTTAACTAGAACACAGATAAATAAAACCCCAAATGACCTACTTATAGAAACTATGGAACCTTGAGTGGTGATTAATTTAACATGGTTTCTGATGATACCCATTCTTTATTTAAAATTTATAATTATTTCATAGTTTAATTCTACAAAATATATGATTACACACTCCTTATAATTCATTCAACTGAAGCTAAGAGTTTAAATACTGTAATTTGTGTGTATGTGTGTGTTAATTAACCAAGGGCAACTTTTAATTTATTTATTTAATTTATTTATTCTAATTAGGTATGACAGCAGAATGCATTTTGATTCATTTTACACAAATGCAGCACAACTTTTCATTTTTCGGTATACACACGTGCAGTCATACATGTACCTAGGGTAATGATGTCCATCTCATTCCACCATCTTTCTTGCCCCCATGCCTGCTGCCCTGCTCTCTCTCCCCTTTGGCCAAACTTCCTACATTCTTCCCTCCCCCCATTATGGATCAACATCCACTTATCAGAGAGAAATTCAGCCTTTGGTTTTTGGGATTGGTTTACTTTGCTTAGCTTGATGTTCTCCAACTCCATCCATTTACTTGCAAATGCCATAGTTTAATTCTCTTTTAATGCTAAGTAATATTCCATTGTGTATATATACCATAGTTCCTTTATTCACTCATCTATGGAAGGGCATATAGGTTGGTTCCACAGTTTAGCTGTTGTAAATTGAGCTGCTATAAATATTGATGTGTCTGTGTCACTATAGGGATTTTAAGTCCTTTGGGTATAGACCAAAGAGCAGGATAGCTGGGTCAAATGGTAGTTCCATTCCAAGTTTTCTAAGGAATCTTCATACTGCTTTCCAAATTGGTTGTACCAATTTGCAGTCCCACCAGCAATGTATGAGTGCGCCTTTTCCCCCATATCCTCACCAACACTTATTGTTGTTTGTATGCTTGATAACTGCCATTCTTACTGGTGTGAGTGAAATCTTAGAGTAGTTTCTATTTGCATTTCTCTAATTACTAGAGATGTTGAACATTTTTTCATATATTTGTGGATCGATTGTATATATTCTTCTAAGAAGTGTCTGTTCAGCTCCTTAGCCAAGGGCAACTTTTTAGTTCAAACCCCAAAACAGGACATAATTTCACTATTACTTTGTATTTATTTGAACAACAGATTCTAAGTTGACACGATTGTTTATATTGTCTCTCATCAGAGCACTACAGAAAGTTTATTAATGAATTTTAAATACATTAATATACCAGATATAATTTGCTTTAATACTGTCTCCTTAAAGATATACTCAATTTTTCCACTGTTTTCTTTAGCTTACATACATAAGATCTGAGAAGAGAGGGAACTATAAGGGTGTGTACATATATGTGTATACATATATATATATATAACATTTTAAAAGAACATTTGTATATGTTGCTTTGCAATTATTTCATATTTTACTGTTAGATTATAACATCCCTTTGAATGACACTAGGTTCCCCTTTCTCTGATTTCTTTGAAGACTGAAAAGTCTCTTTTACTTATAGAAGATACATGTGTTTATTAAAAAGAATAAACTTTTAAAAGTGTGTAAGACTTACTTTTTAAGTAGAATTTTTTTCAATTAATGTATTTAGTCTTTGATTTCTCTCATTGCAACTAAAGTGAGAATTACAATCTGAGTAAAGTTTCAGACATTAAAAGAAACTAGACAAGTCAGAGTCCTTAAGCTTGGGATTTCTTTGGAAGAAATCCTGAAAGAAATGAAAAATTATTTTTGCATTAAATCAGAAGCTTTCCCAATAAGATCTTCAAGCCTACTAGCTGCCTTCCCATCTGTTTTCTACCTGTTTCAGGAGACATTTGGATAAAGATTAAGGAACCATTGACATACATTTAGAGAATGAAAATATTCTTGTTTTTACTATTAATGCATTCCATTCTATGTGTTATTTAAATAAGTATTTTTCCCATAATTGAATGCCTTCATTAAACAAAACCAATGCAACATAGAGGTGGTGTCTTGATAGACATGTTCCAGGCCTGCATGAATACACGGAAGCCTCAGACTTACATAGATTCTCCTGAGTTCAGATGGCTTGTCAGATCTGTGACCCCGGTGAACTGGAAGACGAGAGGAGTCAGAGATAAGAGTAGTTCTAGAAATAAATAAAAACAATAAAACAATTTCTTCAGTCTACTGCCAGTCCTCTAATTATTTATACGCCCTGAAACAATAACTTTAACTAGTATCTATTGGAAAGCTATCATGGCAAAATAAAGCTAAATACCAAGATGTTGGAAATGATAGCAATGATTTCATTTCAGGATTAATCCTGTGACATGTGCTTTATAAGTACTATCTTATTTAGTCCTCACATAATGCTGTAACGTAAGTAGTATTATCATCCCCAAATAGAGATGAGAAACCAAAGGTTATCACAGCTAAATTACTTGTCTGAGGTTGCAGCAGTAGTAAATGGTCTGATGGGCTTCAGAGCCAGCTCTGTGTGACCCCAGAACTCATTTTGCTAATCCTTATGCTTCTTTCAACATTAAGTCATAGCATTTGTGGCTCCTGCCTATGGAGAAATTGGCACAACTCAAGTCTAACTGAACCCAAAGTTTGTAGTAGAAAGGCAAAGCGTTTTCTCTCTCAAATGATGTGTAGATGCAAGGAGAACACTCAATATTTTAAGTTTTAAACAGTATAAAGCCTTACACACACACACACACACAAAGCATTTTACAGCCATACAAATATAACATAGTCTTAGTTAAGGAAAATGACCACCAAATAAAGATTATCTATCTGGAAACCATGAATGATGAGTTTGTGTTCTAATGTGGAAGACAATCATACAAGGAATTTTCTTCACACTTTAATATCTTCAATTTAGAGATCATGGATATGTTCTCTACATTATTGTGTAAATGGGTACATCCAGTTACTCCGTCTTTCTGGAAACTTAGCCATCCCTAGATATGCATTAGAAGTCACTCTATTTTCTAAAGCAAATGATTTTTTTCTTTTCTGTTGTAATTTTAGGATGTTTATACCTAGGATCCATTTTTTTTAAACTTCACCATCCTGCTTCTAGGTTTTGGTCTTTAAAAATACTAGCATATGGGTAGACAAAGATATATATGTATATATCCACACATGTGTATATATATATATATATGCATATATGCATACAAACATATGTATGATGGATAGATAGATATACATTGCTGTCTCTTAAAACTTAATAAAGGCATATTTAAACAAATTATATATTTTTCAATAGATTGTTTATATATAATGTAATATCAAAAATAGTGAAATCAATATATGTGAAATGGATTTTAGAAGAATCATTAAAATACTATTATATAAAAAAATCATAGGATGATAGTATATACACAATTTGAGTCAAATCTAGTTAAAAATTCCATTGTGTGTGTGTGTGTGTGTGTGTGTGTGTGTGTTTCTGTGTGTGTGTTTACATACTGTGCTATAGGGTGATAGGGTGATAGGTGTCTATCACCCTATCTATGGTGTAGACATAGCAATTCTAGAACTCTTTATGCCAAATTATTCACGTGGACAGGGCTTGTAGGGAGACTTTCACTTTTAAGTTCTACATGTCTGAGTTATTGATTTCTTGTAGAAATGTCTATTATAAATGAAAAATAATAGTTTGCAAATTTTGCTTGACACTCCTTGTTCATGAATATGACAACTCATCTTTTCAGTATAATTTGTCTTATAAATTGGGCATAAAGTCACAGAGTTCATGGTCTGTTCTACATTCCTTTGCCTTTCTGACTTTTCATAGGTCATACCCTCTATGGGGAATCGCTTACCTTCCATTCTCATGGTCAGGTTCCATTATGCTCCCAGATCTAATTCCAGTGCTTCTAACAACACTTTTTGTGTATATTTCTTATTCATTTTCCCTCCTCAGTTCTCATTTCAACTTTCATTTTTGTTACATCACATCCTGGTCTTCCTTATACTAAACTGATTAATATGTTCCTATGAGCCATGCATGAAACTGAAACATCTCCATGCTTATTTCTTTCTTCTATAGTTATATTATATTATCATTAGGTTGTATTAGTAGGTAAAAATTAGTAACAATTACTTTTGTGAATGTTTGAACAGTTTCAGCTTTTTCTTACATTTTGATTTGTTACTGAAGAGTCACCTCTAATCTATGTCAAATTGCCAGCCTTATGGCTAGAAATCCACTTCTCAATTCTATATTATAAGTACTGTATTATAAGTACATTGGCTGCCTATGTTCTCTAATATAAACACATTTCAAGAGGCTTAAATGAGAGATGACAGTCCAAACAAAGTATCTTAGACAGGAAGGCATTTGTAATTATTTTATAAAATGATGCCAAAATATTGTCACATACAGTATCTCATATGACAAATTCAATAAAGTCTCAGAGAAAAACACAAATTTTTATAAAGTTCCTGTGTAAATCAGTCCAGGTGGCTTCCTTTTACATTGACAGAGAGGATTATTTTCACAATGTTAGAAGAAGGGGAGAGAGAGAAACCCAAACTGATCTGCTGTACAAGTTTCCTCAGTAGTCATCCAGGAAGGGAGTTTTGCTCTGTCACAAATGACTAGTCCCTGATTTTGAAAGCGTGAATCATCCTCCTTTGAAACGAGATAAGTGGGGGAAAGAACTGTTTCAAAATTATTTTACAACTATTTCCTTTTGAGCTATGACTTCTTAAACTGGAATGTGATCCAGAATAGCTTCCCTTTGAATCCAACATTTGTCTTAAGAATTTTTATTGTCTCTCTTTTCCCTCTCCCATCTCACTTCTTCCCTCCCCTCTGTTCATCAGATTTACACTGACTGGGCCAACCACTACCTAGCAAAATCAGGCCACAAGCGACTGATCAAGGATTTGCAACAGGACATCACAGATGGAGTACTGCTAGCAGAAATCATCCAGATCATTGGTAAGACCTGCCCTCTGAGAGGAAGCGTGAGAGTCTCTGCTCTCAACCCCTTTGGTAAATTACAGTTTAAGTAGAATGCATATCGAATTGTTCCATGTGTCTTGGAGATGAATGTGGCTCTCCCCTGATTTAATTAAACATGTTTACGTGAGGATGTTTGAGAAGAGCGGTTTGGCCATATTTTTAAATAGCTAGAACTGTATCTTTACATACACTGAATTGTCAGAAATGAATGCTTCATTAAGCCATATGTCTCCCATGTGTGCATTTCTTTAGCTGGAGCAACTCATACACTCTGAGATTCCTTGAAACTGTATCTTGATCCAGCAGGGGCAGTTGTGAAAGGTTTCATGTCAGCAGTCATTTGACACAAGCGAAAGAATTAGCAGCAACTTCCTTCTCACTTTTTTCCCCCCTTGATTTGTGCACATGGAATTGGTGGCTGCTAACAAGTGTGTCCTCTTGTACATGGCTTGGGAGATCGAGTAAATTTAGCAGCAGCATTTTTGCTTATTTCTTTTTAAGTCTCTATTTTCTGTTTTACTTCATTGCTTAAGCATGTTGTTCTTTTTTTCCTCTTTCATTTTATTTCTTGGCTTTAGCAAATGAAAAAGTTGAAGATATCAATGGATGTCCTAGAAGTCAGTCTCAGATGGTAAGAATCATACTTATTCTCAATATATAACGCTTATCATCATTTCCAGAATTAACTGCATTTGTAAATGGGCTAGAAATTTCTTGGCATGCCCTCCTGCTTGTTAAAGAAACTATTTGATCACACTCTGTCATATGCATTTCTATGGGTATATTTTATGCATGTGATAACATGCACACAGTTAAATAGCTATGAATCCTGTATGACATATTTTCAGGTATTTTTAGATCCTTGACTTTTGTCATTCTGATGTTCTGGATAATTTAATTCTGGTCACTGTTCTTTATGGTTATAAATCTCAGTTCCAATTTTAAATGTTGCCTTTTAAGTCAACAACTATTTGTGACAACAGTATTTGCCATGTGCATTTTTAAAATGTATAAATAGTATTTATTTTGTTCATAACAAAATCCAATCAAGCACATAGGCTCTTTGACACTATTAGAAATAGTTCTAAAGGCATAGCTTTTGTAAGTTTGTTGAGCAGTGACTGATTTTGAAATATGATTCACAGCCTGTTCCAGAAAGCCCCCAATCTGGAGGTCTGTCTCTCCCCCAGCCATCTCTTATTTTCACCACCTAGTAAAGCTTCACATTTTGTAATAAAATCATAGACTGATAAACTGCTGAGATAAAAATCACTTTCTTAATTAAATAGCCACAACTTAATTTTATAGGACAACGTAAAACACAAAATGCCTTAAGTGAAGTTATATCATGTAGATATAATCATGAATGATAACCAGACTCCACAAGATGAGATTTCTCCAAATTCTTTTTAGCACAGAATAGACACTTAGAATTGACTTAATAAATTCTTAATTGTCAGAGACTTGGAAGAATAAAAAAAAAAAACTTGTGAACTTTTAAAATCTACTGACCTGCATTACTTGATGTCAGGAAACTGAAATCCAAAATAATAAAAGGGATTTATATTTAAAGAATGAATAATTAGCTTGTCTCTTTTATTCAAAGAAGCACTCCAAAGACCTATAAAGATGTCATGAAATCTCTGTAGCTGTTGTGAAACCATCACTGTAAAAGAAAGGTTCTCTATAAAATACTTCAGTTTTAAGGAAACTTCCTGATCTGATTACTCTGGTCACAAACATAACTCTGAAAATTAATTGCAATTGTTTTCTAAAGTTTTAGTGAGAGCAAACTGAAGTAGAGTATGTTCAGACCCTGGTACACTCATAGCTGTGTGATGTTGGAAACACATGTAACCTTTTGGAGCTTTGACTTTCTCATCTGCAAAATAAACTTAATTAGAATGTGGTAATCATACTTATATGAACATTATTGCTAACTAAAATGATATGCAAATGCAGAGTAGCATTGCCATAAACTTTATGAACAGCACATGCATTGATTGACACCTGTTAAAAATATTTTTAGGGCTTTATATGGAAAAGCTGTATTGTCCCCAAAAATCGTATATTGTTTTTTAATCCTAACACACATTGGTTTTGCTTTTAATATTCAAACCATATAAGAGGAGTTGGATGCTACAAAACATTTTAAGTCTAGTGACTCTTACCTACTCTGCTATCATTCCCATTTGATTCTAAATACAGAAAACCGGCTAATTAGGCAAGTTTGTACTCTATGACAGAAAAAGTCAGTCTCAAAAGCTGGTGATTAGAGACAGATCCAGTCCTTAAATATTGTCTGAAGCATCTACACCTAGAGATTTGACAAATCTGTGAAAGTATTTTCATTAGTATAGCACTTGGTAAAATTTTTATAATTTTTTACTCCTTATTAGCTCTAACATATGTAACTTCTAGGATGCATGTTATAATAATAGTCAAACTTTTTTTAAAACAGAAAAACATAGAAAGATCAAAGTATGAGAAATGCAAATGCTATGAAAAAAGTATTTTTCCCAGACAAAAATTATTAGTCAGAATCACATTAAATTTTGAATAAGAATGACTCGAATAGTCCATTTCTTTTGATGTTTGAATTTTGAATCTGAAATTGGCATGACCCCAGTGTCATGTATTCAGAAGAATACATACGAAACAAATGTAACTTTTGATTGAAGTATATTTTCCTCTGTTCTTCAGAATTTGCATTGGTACTGTTATTAATGAATGCAATTGCCCAACTGTGAATGAGACAAGAAAGTTAAGAGAATTATGAGAGCATGACTAGGCTTATGAATTTTGTTTCTACTCCAAACAGGATGTCGACTTTCATTGCATAACACCAGGAGGTTCTGTGTTAGTAACAATCAGTGCTGTCCTTGCTCACAGACCTACTTTCACCCCATTTTCTTCTAACATTTTGTGACCTTTGATTGCTCTTTGTGTTTAATAACAAACAGTAAGGTAAAACTAAGTCATACATTTGATAGTCATAGATTGTCTTTAAGATTCAAATTTGATATTTAATGAATTATTTTAATCCTTGATTAACATGTTTTATTGAGGCATGAATGCATATTATATTAATGAGTTCTACTAACAGTTAAGTAATTCACACTTAGCTAAGGTTTATCAAGCACCTAAAGTACTAGATACAGGGACACTTGAAAGAACTACATATGAGGATCAGGGGTGCAATTTAGATAATAACAGCATTACAGTTGCACAGGCAAGGAAAGGATTGAGCAGGGAGTGAACTTGTGTCTTCCAGACACAGGCAGATAGATGCCCTGTGGTTTGAGCATAGTCAGAGCTATTTGAAGGGGAAGATGAAAGCCTGATAATGTTGGGCCCAAATAAGGAGTTTGCATGGTGTTCTAACTGAGTTGAGTAACCTGGAAGACTTTTGAAGCTGGGTTGTGGCATCATTTAATATAAATTATTTTGTTAAAATCACGCTAGATTCTTTTTGGGAATTATGGAATAAGATAGTATTTGTCACCAAATGGATGTGGAAGATGAGTAGTACAGGGAGTTTAAAACGGCTCCCAACATTTTGGTCTAAATGAGTAAGTAGTTACCATTAAGTAAGGTCAGTATTTTCATTGGAGAAAAGAGCCTAAAATATGAAGGGAGGAAGATGATAAACTCATATTTTGACATGTAGATTAAGTAAGAGGTAATTTTAGGCAATTAGACATATGTTTCTATACATCAGGGAAAAGTTTTGGTTGAACTCTGCTGAGTACATAATTAATAGTTAAAGCCACGGGCAAGGATGAGAGCTTGCAGGAAGTCTGTGTGAAGTCAACAGTGAAAAAAGCTAAGGGTCTTATAATGAGGAATAGCAACATTTATGTGGCAGACAGATGTGTAGGAGTCAGAAAGGGGAAAGACCCATGAGAATGTGAGACCATCATTAAGCAAGAGGATCATAGACATGTGTTGTTAATCCTTAGGGTAAATACGATATTTGCAGCTATGGTACTTGTACCAGCCCAGAGAGGTAGAAAAAAGTAAGATGAGCTAAACATGACAGATGCCGTCAAATCCTACCTAGCCATCTAGTTGGTATGCTGGAATGAGAAAGTTAGTATTGGTAATTATACAGGCACTGGTGACATGAATGTGAAGATCTTTCTGTAGAGTGATAGTGTATTAACAAGTAAATGAGGGGTGCAAATATCTATAGGGTCATAAATAATTTTTCTAGGAGTGCCCTGTTGAAGAGAATAAGAAAAAACATGTAGTTCAAGAGAGAGGCAAGGTTGAGGGTAGTTTGTATAAGGAAGGAAGGTATCCAGAAGGAAGCAGTAAATGGGCAAGGTGGGGGGAGGGGGTCTAGGGGAGTGGGTGATGAGTGATGATGTGACATCCTAAAGGAAGTCATGGAGGAGGAAGTTTTGAAGTCCATGTGAGAGATCTACTATTAGGAAAGAATGGGGAGACGTGTTCCTTTGTGATGTGTGTCATAGGGAATATGATTGGGTGAAGATGTGGTATTTGAAATAGATTAAATGAAATTGGAGGAATTCAAATCAACTTGTAATGACTTCAGAATTATAGATAATACTAATGTATGTTTCTGTGTGATTCTCTAATGGTTTCTTTATAATATAGAAAATTCAACATGTATATTATTATATATAGTACCTAATATTAAACAAATTTATATATACACATATATTTTACTCTTTCAGATGACATGGTATAAAAGTCACATATTTAAGAAAAATACAAATTTTTCTTTTTACTAATTAATTAGTACTATTGTTTTTATTAAATTAATCCCAGTTTCAAAGTCATGGTTATGTTTTGTTAATGAACATAAGATTAAACTTCTTTTGATAAACAGCACTTAGTTTGTAGGCTTACCAAACATGTTATTTACCCTTATTTGAAGCTAAAGCTGCTAATATAGATGGCACCTGTTGAGTAATTTCTAGGTGGGTGGTATCAGGATTCAAAATATATACTGCATGCCATAGCTTTGGTGCACTTACATGAGGAAATAAATTAGTAAACTATTAATACCAGGAATGTCTGGAATGGCCTGCAGATTAAAAATAGAAAAAAAAATGCCCAACATTTATTTGAAATGCAGAGGCACAAGTGTAGGATTATTAGTCAAAAATGTTAAACATGTAAGAGAAAGGTTGTTTTGAAAACAAGTTTTTCTTTATTTTAAAATAGACCATTATACTTATGGATACTCACAAATGCACAGGGGAATTAGGACATTCAATTGTGTGAAATGGTTGCGAAGACTCAGATTAAATGGCATAGCTAAAGATCTGGCAAAGGCCGCTGCCTCACAGCTTGCCCTTCCTTTTTCTGGACTTTTTCCTCTCCTTCACCCTAGTAGCCCAAGTGTTTTCAGCCATAACCTTCTACCTTATTTTTGATCATGTCATATATGTCATTGTATGAAATTTGCTGATGTGAGGATTTTGGGAACATTAGTTCATCTTAATCTTTTCATTCCTTGAAGAGGTAAAAGTAGGGTCCAGTCTTCCCTCCCTGTCTCATTCTGTGTACCACAGGACTGTGGCTTCAGAATAAATACTGTTACAGGTTTTACAGACATCTTTATCCCATTTCTATAGTTAGGATTATCTGGAAGGTGAAACTCTTTTTGATAGTAAGCGTCCCATACTTTTATCAGGATTTTGTTCTTTAAACTTTTACCAGCCACTGATTGTAATTCTTGCTCCTTCAAAGGATCATTTTAGGTAAGAAAGAAGATGAGGTTTGTAAGCAAATAGAGGACAGATAATAATTGGATTGCTCTTGGAAGTTTAATGAAATCTTATAAATGGCACACTGAAGCATTCTAGCCCTATGACTCACAGGAGTAGAATATGGCCAGGTTAGTCTATTCATGTGATCCCCTGCCATTTTTTTTTTTTAAGCTATTCAATGGCTAGAAAAAGATAGCTTCATAAAGACAAGTGTTTTGCTACAAGAATAACTCTAATATCTAAAGAAATATTAAATGAAAATTACTACTTTGCATTTTCCTTAATGATTTCATTATTTTCACACAGGCTTAAAATTTGGAAGAATGATTGAAACTACTAGGATTAGAGACCATGTATTTAATAATAATTGGTCTATTTTTTTCCCATGGTACTAGGGATTGAACCCGGGGTCTTGTGCTTACGAGGCAAGTGCTTACGAGGCAATCACTCCACCAACTAAGCTATATTCCCAGCCCCTGAGTCCATGTATTTAAGTTATAAGAACATCCCCCTGAAGATTTTTAAAACTGAGTGTGCCCCTAGCAGTTGCTTTATATAAAGTTAAAATGAAGTAACTGAAATTCTATGGAGGTCTTTAGGAGGAGTACACTGTGTTAAAAGGACATTGTTCACTGGATTTCTAATTATGACTTTGTGACCCAGGACAAGGAATTCAGAACTGCTTATTAGGGCCTCTGCTTATTACAGCAGTGATGAAATTGGAATGAGTACTAAAGTCCATTGAAATTCTAATTTGCTATGTTGATTTTAAAAAACACCAAAGTTCATGATTTTCTCTTCAATATTTTATTTTACAATATATTTGAGTTTGCCATCTTTACAGATTTTAAAACTGCTTTCATTGTAAGTTAGTTATTTGATAAAATGCTTTGTTTAATTTCCAAAAAAATACAGTAGCATAGAAATTTTTTATTTTGTGTGTGAGAATTATTAGGTCTACCATTCAGAAATTAAAGAATAGTTTAAAACGCAATAGTTCTTTGCTGCATTAACTTTGTTATAACATAGTTTAAGTGTTCATACGAGAATATACATCTTTATTTAAATTGGTTTATATACATAATTTAAATAGAAATTGGAATTGAATAATTTATTGTGGTTTGGATTCCAGATTTTTTTTTATTTGGAGATTGATGTGATTTTTTCATTTTGTTGGGGGAATTAATAAGGTTTATGTATGTATATGTAAACATTGCAAAATGTAATTAGTATTTTTACTATGTACTTGAATATTGATCACATTCTTACATTTTTTACTTAAAATGCTAAAAAAAAATTTTCTACTCATAGGCCAGTATCTCAGAGAGCATAAAATATAAACATATCTAGCATTAGGAAATATAACTTTGTTATACTTCTTTCATAATTTTAGTTTTAAGCCTTTCATAATCTAGTATGTTTTTCAAAAAACTTATTTCTACATCTTTTTTGTCTCTCCCCTATACACAAGATTTAATAGAAAATTTTTATACATATTCAGTGGTAAAAAATAGCAGTAGAACAATTTTAATAATCTTCATTTTGAAAACAATATATTAAGATATTACATCATCTTAAATATGAAGTGTGATATTCTTTGCTTACAAACTTATGATGGTTAAATTTTTACATTTTAAAATTATTTCTGTAGGAAAGGAAAGCAAATAAAATAGAGAAAATCTTGTTCTCTTGATCTCAGTATAAACATTCAAAAAGTTTATCTTGGATTGGATAAATTATTTGAAATTTAGTAAATGGGTCCCAGCTAGTTGTCTCATGAAATTATATGTAAATGATTTTAATACAACATCACTTAAACTGATTTGTATGGTTAGACTTAAGACAAAAAACATGACATGACTTGTTACATTTGAAAAATCATATTACCCATCTGATTTATATTAGCCATGTTCCAAACATAAAAAAGAAATATTTGGATATATTTACATGGAAAGAGATTTTTGAGATGGATATTAGTTCAACAATATCATCATCACTTAATTGCTTTTGATCAAATGTCAACCATATCATACACACACACACACACACACACACACACACACATCTGGCACTGTTAGATGCTTTGCTTGTACTTTTCATTATGCTAGCACAGAAGACCTGCATAGAAGTTGGGCCTCAGGGAGGGTATCTCTCTTCCACATTCAGCAAGTGGAAGAGTTATGGCATGATAATCTAGGCCAGATGACTTATACACTTGCTAATCAATAAGATTAACAAAATTTGGTCTGGAATTCAGGTGTTTGGATTTTCAGCTCCACTTCTTCCTTCTCCTTCTTTTTTAATGAATTAATAATTTCAGATAAGTTTTAGGTTTCTGTAAATTAAGATAAAGTTACAGAGATTTTACATAGGCCCCCTGCTCACACATAGGCACAGACACCCACATTATCAATATCCGACACCAGAGTGATACATTAGTTATAATTGATGAATCTACATTGGCATATCTATAATATCCAGAGTCCTTAGTCTGCATCACTTTGATGTTGTGCATTCTGAGGGTTTGGACAAATGTATATAGACATGCATCCACCATTATAATATCATTCAGAATAGTTTCATTATTTTAAAAATCCTCTGTGCTCCATCTATTCATCCCTCCCAGTTATTAACCCCATGGTTTTGCCCTTTTTAGAGTGTTATATACTTGGAATCATACAGTATATGGCCTTTTCAGATTAGAATCTTTCCCTTAGTAATATGCATTTAATATTCTTCCATGTTTTTTCATGGCTTGATTATTTTGTTTAGTGCTAAATACTAATCCACTGTCTGGATGTACCACAGATTATTTATCTATTCACCAACTAAAGGATATCTTAGTTATTTCTAAGTTTTGGTAGTTCTGAACAAAGTTGCTGTGAACATCCACGTACAAATTTTTGTATGAACATAATTTTTAACCTCTGGTTAATATGAAAGAATATAATTGCTGGATTGCATGTAAATGCTTGTTTAGTGTATTAAGAAACCACCAAATTATCTTTCACATGGCTATATAATTTTGCATTTTCATCAGTAATGAACAAGCATTCTAGATCTACCCATTCTGGCCAACATTGGGTGTTGCAGTTGTTCTGGAGTTTGGTCTTTCCAATAGGTGTACAGTGGTGTCACATTATTGTTTTAATTTGAAATTTCCCGATGACTCATGATAGGGAACATCTTTTCATATACTTGTTTGCCTTTAATATATCTTCTTCAGTGAGGCATCTTTTCAGGTCTTTGGCTTCATTTTTTAATCACTGTTTTCTCATTGAATTTTCCGAGTTCTTTGCATATTTTGGGTAGCAGATTTTTTTGAAAACAAGTTTTTCCCATTCTGTGGCTTATTT
Organism: Geosciurus inauris; assembly: GCA_004024805.1. Taxonomy (NCBI): domain Eukaryota; kingdom Metazoa; phylum Chordata; class Mammalia; order Rodentia; family Sciuridae; genus Geosciurus; species Geosciurus inauris. The sequence continues at coordinate 46,720 of PVHX01001940.1, read as the reverse complement.
CCTAAACATTGTCTTTCAGAATATAATTTTTTTTTAATTTAAATGAAGTCTAGTTTGTTATTAAATTCTCAGATATCACTTTTATGTTGTATCTAAAAAGCCAAGGTGATGTAGATTTTTCTCCTGTGTCATCTTGTAGGCGTTTTGTAGTTTTGTGCTTTAGATTTATGATCCATTTTAAATTAATGTTTTGGGAAAGGTCTGTGTCTATATTTTCAATTGGTATGTGGCCGTCCAGTTGTTTAGCACCATTTGTTAAAAATACTATCTTTGCTCCATTGTATTGCCTTTGCTTCTTTGTGGAACATCAGTTGAATATACTTACGTGGGTCTATTTTGGACTCCCTTTTCTGATCCATTGATTTAACTGTCTGTTCTTTGGCCATTATCACACTGCCTTGTTTGTGTAGCTTTATTAAAAAGCCCTGAAGTCAGGTAGTATCAGCCCTCCAGTGTTGTTCATATCATTTTGAGTTTTGCTCATTCTTCTAGGTCTTTTACCTCTGTGTACAAACTTTGGAATCAATTTATCAAGTTTCACAAACTCACTTGCTGGGGTTTTGATTGAGTATTTTCCTTTAATGTTTGGTCCCTCTCCTGCTTCCTCCTCTGTGCCCAACCTTGTGATATAAATAAGCTTTCTTCTTTAAGACTACATTTGCTTCTTCCATTTGTGTCAGGAATGTAAACTCTGATGAGGTTGGAGAGGGTGTGATTATGTGAGAGGAATAATATTTATATTTATAGATGCTATGGTGAAATCATCCACTTGGAAAATTTATTGTTATAGTAACTTTAGCCATGTATAAATAAATATTTAAGTATAGAACAGTTTTATAACTTTAATAATAAAGCAGTAAGTTCCTTGTTTTGTTTTCTGCAACAAACTGAAAAATAGGAACTTAGTAAAAATCTGCAGAGCATGTTTTCAGGTCAAAGACCACTGGTGTAATTTTATAATATTATAATTAGAGTACTTTATACTTCCAATTGCAGCTAATGATGAAGTTTTGATGTTATCTGCAATTGGCAACTAATATTAATATTTGACATTCATTATTCTTTAGCAAGTTAGTTAAAATACATAGTAAGATTTTGAACAAAAATAAATTTTATCTGATGAAATCCTTATGAATTTTTTATATCTACTCGCACACACTTGTGTGTGATAGCATATGTATATTTATAAAGCGCTTATTTTCATACTAGTAATGGCATATATTATTAAATAAACCCTAAACCCTCTCCATTTCCTGTGTGTGTGTGTGTGTGTGTGTATGTGTGTGTGAACATATGGAGATATCTATATCTATATACACATAGATACACACAAATATATATACCTAGTCTGGAACTAAGCTCTTTATCTTTCATTTTTACATACTGTTTTAAGGTTGTGAACTGAAGATTTTCCACATCACAGATGAGGAAGCTGAGGCTTTGGGAGAGTAAACATCTCGCAATTTCTTAAAATGTGTGCATTGCAGTACCAGGATGCAAGACCAATTTGTTTGACTTCAAAACTTTTAATTAACTCTACTATAATGCCTAATAAATAAACTTACTCTCTTTATCAAATCACAGACCCATTAAAAAATAAGACAAAAAGAAAGTAAGAGCCAAGGAATTTCTATTTCCTCTCCTTTCCCTGTTGGGCAACACAAACATATTTGAGATGACAGTGGGTGGCACACTAGGCTTCATGCTGCAGTGGCGTGGGCCTCCTATGCAAGCCACAACTTCATCCTCCCTCAGAAGAATTAATGACGCACAACCCCAGAAGATGAGGCCTGGAAATCTGCATCCTCACAAGGGTCCCAGCCCACCCTGGTTTGCTGAAGTTTTTATATCTACTGCTTCACTGGAAGAAAATTGTATCACGTCCTGTGGCTGCTACAACAAATTATCACCAATTTGGTGGCTTAAAGCAGTAGATATTTAATCTTTCACAGATCTGAAGGCCAGAAGTCTGAATTCAGTATCACCATACTAAAACCCAGGTTTCATCAGTGAGGGGCTTCCTTCAGAGGCTCTAGGGGAAATCCTTTTCCTGTCTTTTCTAGCTTTTGATTGCTGTCAGCATTCTTTGGCATGTGGCTGCATCAATCATCATATAATCTACAAACATGAAAATACATTGGCTATTTAAAAATAATTTGGAAGAACTTAAATCTTGAAAACTTATGAAATGTATGGAAAAAGTAGATTTTGCACACTCTTTCTGTCTTTTACCTTCAGACTATACAATTCCATCCTTAGAGTTAGCAAGTATTTATTGAGCACCTGCTTTATGCCTGGCACTGGATCCTAACTACCTGTCAACTGTGTAGAGATTTTAAGCCAGGGGATATGAGTAGTTCAGATGGAATGCTTAAATTCCAGAGGTTACAAGAACGGGGTGGCAAAAAGAGCAAGTTCATTGCAGACTAACAGGCTTGGGTTTGAATTCTGGCTCTACTATTTACTAATTTTGCATACTGATAAATTCCATGCTGTGACTCTAAACCTCTGGTGAATGGAAAAAACTGATACTAACTTGACCAGAGTTATAGTGAAAATTAAGAGGGTTTTGCATTTAGAGTTAATAGAATTACTTGCTTAGAATTCTATATAAACAAGCCTTCTGTTCTAGGCTATTGAGTGGGGATGGAGAAAAAACTGAGAGGTAACTTCCAAATGACTTTACTTTTCCCCATTCTTGACATGCAGTATAGGATAGTTTTTTTTTTTTTTCAAACTGCAGCTTCTTCATGCAATGTGTTGTGAGTTTAGAGTGTTATTATTGACTTTTTTAAAATCAATTAAACTAAAGTAGAATTTTTCAAAATTAGAGTGCACCGCAGATAGTATGGTTAAAAATTAATTAGTGAAGCTTTTATTACCCTCTATCAATAAATCTGTATCCTGTGTGGTCATATAAAATGGTGATCTCCAATGTAATACTTATCATTTTTTCCCCTTTAGGTCCCATTAGACCTCTAAGCTTTAGGATCAAGCCCGGACAATTAGCAGGGTTTGGACAGTGCTCCTCATTGAGCCCCATTTGTCTCTTTAGCCTCCTCTCCCACCCCCACTTTCTTCAGGTTTCAAGATTCCTAACACTAGAGCCCCTTCTGCCTGATCTCCCTTCCCATGCAGTTTTATCAAACCAATTTGAAGGCTACTAACCTTCAGAGTATTTTCAGATTTGTTAAGCAGTTGGAAATTGAGAAAGATTTAGGTGAGAGGTTCAACTTATCATTTCTGGCTGTTCAGGCCTATGATATCTCTCAACCAATCTCCATTCACATTTAGCTCTTTCCTGGGTTTACCTCATAGCACCCCTTTGTGGCGAGCCCTTCCTAACAAATAGGTTGGGCTTCCCTATTAGCAGTAAAACCTGCAGGTTAAGATCATGCATGGCCTTTCAGTTGTTGGAGCTACATTTTTGCCATTGGAATTGGTATAGATATGTCCAAATTAGAGGAAGAGATCTTTGTAGCTATTTTAGATAAGTCTAAGTTACTCTTCTTTCTTAGTCCTCTTGGCCTTTGGCCAGGAATAGGCTCTCCCTCATTCTTCTCTAGGAGTTTGTGTTTCTCTGATCATAATGTCCATCACATTAAATTGAATTTATTATAAGTTTATCATGAAAAATAAGAAGTATAGTTAATAAAAAAAACATAGCACCAGTCACAAAAGAATTCACCTTTCAGAGATAGCTGAGGTTAAGATGGGTTTTTTGATCTCTAGACAGGGTCTGTGTATGATTCACGACAGCAGTCTCTAGTACTTCAAAGAAGTCCTAATCAGGATGCATTTCTCCTGTAGAGAAATGAACCTTTGAGATGTGATACCTGCTACATGGTTTATGATTACTTAACCTTTTGTATTGAAGAAGTTTTTGAGTCTAAGGAGCAGCACAGCCTTTAAAATTCCAAGTCGAAGTCACCTTTGTAAGCTAACTACAAAAAGCAAGGGTTGCCATGATTTATTCTACGGCATCTCTACAATCAATTTTCCTTATGGTTGCTCTGGTTAGCAGGACCTTGCTCCTGCCTCTCGTGGCTGTCTAACATTATCCAGATCTGACTTAGCTCTCAAGTGTAAATGACATGTCTGTGAAGTTTTCCCCAGATCTATAGTGAAAATTGATAACTTCATTCTCTTTGGTGCCATACAATGTTACTTATAATTTTTCTTGGAAATTTATCATATGATGCTTTGTGCTGTGGTGATTTATAAATCTCTTTTGTCTCTTCAGCTTTATAAACTCACAATGACTGAGACCTTGTAATTCATTTTTACATCCCTTCACCATCCAGGAGAGCTCTGCCCATAATCAACAGTCAATATTGAATGAATTAATCATTTAGTATTAAGTGTTCTTTCATGGTTTAGACTTCAACACAAAATCTGAGGTTGATGTTAATAGAATTGTTCTTACTTGGGAATAGTTTACTGAACACTGAAATGAATAAATACAAGTATTTCTAAAATATATTCTATGTTTATGTCAAGAACACATTTACACTCAGGTTTAAAAATAGATGAAAGTGTAAATGTATTGATCACTGTCTTAAGTTTGCCTAAATGAAGAAAGAAAATGTGAGTCCTTCTTTCACTCAATTTGAAACCCAATTTCTGATCAAGCAACTAAATATGCTTTTGTTTATCATGTTTGTAAGAGTCAAGATAATGTACAATTAGGATATTAGACAATAAATGAAATTTCTGATTTGAAAAATGATTTCCCATTTTTCATGGGAGTAATTGAAACTATTAAAAATAAGTTAATGCTCTTTAGAATGTATGAGGATAGTAGCTCTGCCTTGAGTATAATGTAAGTGTAATAAATGTTCTATGAATAAATAAGTGGTTGATTAGAACATAAAATTAAATGAAGGGGCTCCAATATGCTGACGTTAATTATACAAATAGTAACTATTCAGATCTAAAAGTATGTACCGACTTCTATTAACTCTGTTTAGTTTCTTTAACAAAAACAAAAACCAAAAAAAAAAAAAACCTATGCAGCAGTCCATTTTCACATTTACTTTAACAAAACTCTACTTTTGTTTAAGGTTTCACAATAATATTAACTATTTGAATAGACTCCAAAAGACTTAAAGTGCAATGTACCCATATATTTTGATACTTCTGAAAATACTGACTGTATCTAGAACTAGCAATGTTTAATTCTATTTTAATGATATCAGTATTTTTAGTTACCTAATTATAATTAAATTTAACATGAAAAAGAGAGGGAAAGTAGGTGTCCCATGTCAAAAGAAAAGAAAGCCACAAAATAGAAGACAGGACTCAAGAAATTGTGCTTGACTTAATAATAGAGAAGCAAGAGTCTTGGGAGTGACTCTCCATAAGCTACAATGTAACTATTACCTGAGCCAAATGAAAAATACGGTGCCCACAGAACTCAGAATAAATTTCTTTGTATTACTGCTATAAAAATGTTTAAAAATAAATATCTCCATTTAGATATATACATATACATATATATATATCCCTTTACATATAAACTTGCACACACATATGTATGTTTATATATATTTAACATCATGATAATAAAGTATAAAATGCATGATTATGTAGTACTATGCCACACATAACCAAAGACAATGCATTGTAGGTCTGAACAGTTCAATTTCTGCATCCACGTGGAGGTACAATGAAACTATATGCAGTTACTTTGAAGAGTATAGACTGATACTGTGGGTTTCCAAGATTTGTTGCAAGTTGAAATCACCCAGGAAATGAAACTGGCTCCTATCTACTGGCATTTTTTTTTAACTGATAGAGATATAAATTGGGCATCTATGGAATTTAAAGTTACTCAGTTAATTCTTATGTACAACAAAGATTAAGAATCTCTGGATAAAAAAATGGGGAAGCAGGGTTAATGCAACATGAACAGTTCTTAGGCAAGTTGGTATAAGGCCTAAAGCTAAGCAGGCTACTGTGCCTTTTATCCGATGGCCATCAACTATTAGTATTAAAGTCTTACATAATCATAATTCATTTTTTTTGTTTCTTGAGTTATTTTCTATGTGCAGTGTATTGTGCTGCATGCTTTACAAGTACAATTTCACTGAATCTTCTAGGTAATGACATATATTATCTACATGCCATCTCATTATTTATATTGAAAAGGTCTTATAAGATTTCTATGGGCTCTGCAGTTATGTGAATCCTTTGAAATTACTTCTTTTAATTTCAAAATATAGTAGTAACAAGTGCCTTTCATACATGATTTCAGTATTTGTGGAATTTTGATATGTCTACATGTTTTCTTAGCTCCCCCAAATTTGATTAATAATTTGACATTTCTGTTTCTCAACTATTTGCTTATTATCAGTGGGTTTTGGTTTTCTACTGTTATCACCATCTTTTCTATTCCAGCATAAAAATATTTTCTTCCCTAGCTTACAACAGCAAAAGATCAAAAATTGTTTTTGCGTACATATCAAATTCGTGTTATATTATAGAATCTGAGTCAACAAAACATGGTTCCCGTCTTCCAGAGACAGACCTTTTCAAGCTCACATCTTGATACAACTGAAACTATACCTGAATAATACAAGCATACCTATGAAAGCTTGGCATACATCTCTACATGCCCACAAATGAAATAGGGGGAGTGAGGAGGAGATCCAGAAAAGAATGACTTTGTCAAATAACCTAGTTATTTTGAAATGGTTTAAACTTGGAAAATAATTGATTGCTTATCAAAGACTGACTTACATTAGAACTCAATTTCTTTAATTTGTGTATATAGACAAAAGGGGCTGAAAGAAGAAGTAAATGTATTGTTCAGGTACTAGACATGGGACATGTAAGAGTTAGCTATAATTACATACCCAATATTTTGAACATTGTTTTCTTCATTAAGTAACCAATTTAGTTAAATCTTGCAGAGACTATGCTTTTGAGCATGGTTTTCTACGTATTAGCCACCGAATATAGTCTCCCCACAAAAAGGGAGACAACATAGGCATGGCAATGCTCTGGTTTTCTTTAGAGAAGTGTTTTTCACATTGTGAATTACCATCCATTAATGGACCTTGGAATCCATCTACAGTTCTTAACCAACACTTAAATAGATTTAGCAGAAGCTAATATAATGTAGTAGAAAACATCACTTTGTAAGTTTCCAAAAGAGTTAAGAGGTTTTTGGTTCAAAGAACAATTGTGATTTCATGTGTAAAAAAAGTAATCAAAGCAATATTTATAGTAGGTCTACTTAACTGGAAAACATTTAAGAATGATATATTTAAAAACAGCAGGAATGAAAATATCATCTCTAGAATTTATTAAAATAAAAATAATCATTAACTGAAGTATGATATCATATAGTTAAAAAGTCCACTCAAGTTATTTTCAAGTATGCCTGTGGCGAAGAAACTATGTAAATGGCATTTAATAAGATTTCTCAAAGCCATTTCTTTATACTATAATATATTTTGATTGTGTAAAAAGTGTAGCATAGTACTAATAAGTGTGATCGAATTTATAGGACTGGAATTAATTGGGGAAAAGATTATTAAGTTATGTTTATTATAATGCTATATTGTTAGAAAATTCACTTTGGCCAATGAACAATATTATTGAATAAGTAAATGAATTATAATAAATTAACCTTTAGCTGACATATTGGAAACTCTATTCAAATATTTATTCTCTTGCTCTTTCTTATCTCCCATAGTCATAATGGAGAACTGATAGAACTATCTTAGGTTGCTGGTGCTCATAATGAATGACATAAGAGGATGTTACAAAAAGGTGAATGCTCCTGAGAAATAGACTTGAAAAGAATTAGGACTGCTTTTTTCTTTCCTCTATTTGGGCTCCTTTCTTTTTTTAATCATGGTTTATGTTAAGAGTGTGTCATGTGTTTTTAAAACCCAATCTAGATATCAGTCATTTTATATGCTGACTGAAAGATAGACTAAAAATGTACCTTACAAGCTTAAATATTTCATTTATTAAGATTTGTGGATATCCCATTCAACTAACCTGCTCATCTGCCATAAAAGTAACTCAAATTTAGGCAATAATATCCTTTTAACATTTATCAGCAAATGGCATATTTGAGTCAGAAGTTTTTCTACTTTCTACAAAAGACTTAATAATTGCTATGAAATTAATAATATCAGGACTGTTATTTCAAACATTTAAAAATATATATCTAAATTTTTCAATATTGTTACAATAAAAATTTATTACTTAAAAATTTAAATGGACTTGAAGGAAATAATTAACAGACCATTCTAGATGGATACAGTAGGGCATCCAGTTTAGTCCATTTCTTCTTTTCTTTCCTCCATTTATTTCTTATTTAATCTTATTTTCTAGTAGCAAAGTGAGCTGGGAACAAAAAGAGGATTTTATGTGTATTTCAACATTGTTGCCTTATTGCACATTCAGATGCTGATGGGTAGAACAAGATTCATTAGGCTGTATTGTAAACAGCACATTCAAAGCTATTCTTTTCTGAAGTAGGAAAAAATCTCAGCAAAACTTATTTTGAAGTGAGTCAATGTAAAAATCTTTTTTTCCTCAAAGCAAATGTATATACCTTGGCTGTGTCCATTTTCAAGCAAAGGATATCTCATTGAATATTATTTTAATTTTATGCAAAATTACACTTAAAAGGGAATATAAGTAGTTTGTTCACTTTGTAAGGATAGATATCTTAATTTATCTTTTCTTTTGAGTTTTTAAAGAGATGTTTTGACCTTACTATGAATCTAAGCTAGATATATGTCCTCATGCATGGCCTTTGATAAGAGCTTAATAGGACAGAAGTTAATACTGTCCCAATTTATTAACTTTAAATTTCTTCTTTACTTCAGAATTCCAAGATTTATAGAACAGGAAAAAAAAAAAAACCCTCACAAAGAGCTAGAATTTTCTAGCTTTCTTTACTTTTATGAAAGTCTCTTAAATGTGTCACTCCATGGCCAATATTAAGATCAGCCTCTTACTTAGCATAAACTAAATGGTTACAGGAGGGGAAAAGATAGTACTGGAGAATGAGACTGATCAAATCATATTCCGTGAATGTATAAATATATAAATATGGCATGATAAATCCCATGATCCTGTATAATTTTAATGTACCGATAATTTTTTTTTAAAAACAACTACGGACATCACCCCTTTAAGGTTGATAAGTTAATACGTTTATTTACTGTAGGATTAATCAATTGTGGAAGTATATATACAACTTCTAAAATAAAGATTTGCTGTAGTTTAGAATGAAAATATGCCTCATTTCTTTCATCTAACAACTCTTTCTCCATCTTGTCTATTTTTGGAATACTTAACAGATATTACTGGTTGAATCTTGGTTACCCCTGTCCTAACATTCAGAGACACATATGGCAGTCTCATCCTATTGGGTATTTTCATTGACACTCATTAAAGTACAAAATCTAGCTTTATGTTAAGTAGGTGGGTTGCTAATCTACCAAAATGTCATTCTTGATTAGGCCTTTATGAATTGTTTGTAGTTACCAAACTGGACAATGAAAGCTTTATATTCACTCTGTAATTAGGCAAAATAATTCTAGTTAAAACTCTGGTAAAGATTTCTAGAATGAAATGAATGTAAAGTATTCGTTCTTTATCTTTCTTTCTGATTTCATTCTAGCTCATGTTTTTATTCAAAAACAACCCTCTAAGTTGCCTTTTTTACTGCTTTTCATGTTGCAGATTGAAAATGTTGATGTCTGCCTTAGTTTTCTAGCAGCCAGAGGAGTAAATGTTCAAGGTCTTTCTGCTGAAGGTAAGGAAAAGTACTATATAGTCAAATTGGCATTAGTGTTATCAAAGATTATTTTGTAATGTAAGAAATATAATCTTGGTATAGAACTCCTTCACATGCTGAAGGAAACTGATACATTTCCAAAATAACAGAAACATGAACATAATGGTAATTAATATATGCTTTAATCATTTAAATGTTTTCCAGATTTTGCCTGAACTCTTCTTTATGTGACTACATACATGGGATGGGATTGAATCAACACAGCCTACATGTAATTACTAGGGTTGAGTATTTTTAGGTTATTAAGAAGATGCATTGTGGCTCAGTGGTAGAGCACTTGCCTCACATGCGTGAGGCACTGGGTTCGATCCTCAGCACCACATAAAAATAAATCAATAAAGATATTATATCCACCTACAACTAAAAAATATTAAAAAAAAGAAGATGCATAGATTAGGTCCATGCTGCATAATAGATGGACATAATTGCTGGTAAAATAGTGTAAAATAAAGCTCAAATATTATTTTATCAGTAACATTACTATAATATATAATCAAGTTAATAGTGATAGCCAAAACAAATCTAAAGATTTTTAAATCATTAAAGATTTGAAAGATCATCACAAAAATTGAAATATATCAAAGTGGAAACAGACTGAGCTACTTCTGTGATTTATTTCTTTGTTTCAGAGCCACTTTTTCTTCCACATATAGAAGTGGCAAATTTTTGTAAAAAGTTAGCATATATTAGAAAAACTGTCCCAATTGAAAATAAATGATGTTTCTATCTCCTTCTCTCCATATGTCATTTTATTCATCAATGTTTCTTCTATCTATTCACTATCATTTTAAATCTTATATGTCAGATGCATTAAAGTATAATAAGCCTTTTGCCTATTTGAATTATTAATGATACATCTACTAAGTGAAAATAGTGAATTTGGTAAATATTAGTAAATCTTTTCAAAATGTTCAAATGCTGTTAGTAAAAATAAGTTGTTGAGATAATGAAATAACAAGTGCTTTTGGAACCTGGATCAACAATAGTAACTTTTAGTTAGAATATGAATTATAACTTTGAAATTCTGATTTTAGATACTACTAAATACTTTGATAGTTTAAATTTCACTACAATTAATTTGCTTTGAAAACCCTTTGCCAACAGTATTAGGAATATTAGACAATTATAAGTTTTTATAATTTTGTTGTCAATGGAATAAGAGAAGTTGTGTGCTTCTGAAATATAATGGACATGTACTAGTTATTCCCTTCATTCAGTTTTTCTTCTGTATTTAATTTTGCTATAAGTTTCTTTCATATTTATATGCTATGCTTCGTAATTAAATTGTAGATTTATGGCCAGTAAGCTTAGGTTCAAACCATATGGGTGGTTCTGTTACTTAGAATAATAATTGAATAAAATTCTCCAGGCTAATATTTTGCTTTCTAAATGGGTAAAAGCAGGCTAGAAATGCTGCCTGTATTCATTTTATGTCTCTGCCTTCTCAATGATAACCTTTGCCAATATAAGATTACTACCACTTCTCTTTTAAAATTATATGAGGCTCCAAAATGATGTTCTGAATTTAAAATACATAATAATGAAATTTCTTAAAAATTCTTCAAGCAAGATCATTGAGGTTTATAAAGTAAAATTAATAGTTTCTTATTATAGCCTCAGATTGATGAAGACAACTTTTCTATATTATGGAAACTGAGGGAGCTCTGAGGGGAAGAAAAGAAGAGCCCAGTGGTACATTTTATAGGACTCTTCCCACTCCATCATTGGGGTGAACTGATAAACCATCAGAGGTCAAGAAACCCAAATAGACTGTTAGTGCTCCTGAACTCCATAATGGGACATAAAACCTTGATCTTAGAGGAGGATGTGTTTAATTGACAATAACAAGTTTTATTTAAAATATGATAACAGGTTATATAGTTCTATTTCAAGTTTTACTTCTCTAATTGTTATGTTGTAATTACAGAAGAAAAAAAGTAGGCTCATATTGTAGCTGGCATAGTAAATATAATTTTATTATTCAATAGGTTATTACTCAATATCTGTCCTGTATGAACTAGGACTTCTACTTATATTTGCAGAATTAGGATTTCTACTTATATTTGTAGAATACTAGGATTTCTACTTATATTTGTCCAATTTTGTTATTTAGTGTGATATAAGCTGCCCCTTATTATTTAATAACATGTAACATGAATTTAAAATAGAGGGATTGGAACTTTAAAAATTGATATGGTGTAGTATTTTGTTAAATACATATGTAAGTTTGGAAGATATAGAAAGTGTACATATGTAAAATAAATTGATTAGTAGGTGTATTAGAAAGAATGTTGGCTACTATAAGTCCTATTGAGGCATACCCACACTGTAAGTATTTATAAATGTAAGACAAACAAAATTTAAGTTGTCTGCTTTCTTTAGTTCATAGTCATTGCAGTGTTGGGAACATCTGTGTGTATTTATTTGTGAATAAATCAGAGTACTAAATCAAATGATGAACACAAGAGAACAAGCACACCTATTCCAAGAAGTTAACTCTAGGAAAATTGTAGTTTAGGGTCAGCAAAGAGCATCTCTGTTGAATGAGTTTTGTTCTCTCTTCGTTCATCCTTTCATTCTCTTTCTGAAATTTCTAGCTACTTGTAAATGTTAGCATGTTTACAGAAATCCAGATTCCCTTGAAACTGTGACCAAGACAATGAAGTCATAGTTCTGTCTTCATAGATTTGGTTTAAGAGGATTGCATCTAGAATTTCATTTGTAAAAAAAAAAAAAATAGTCAATTTATATGATACTGTTTTTTTGTATTTTCCATTTGATACAGAAATAAGAAATGGAAACCTAAAAGCCATTCTAGGACTGTTTTTCAGTTTGTCTCGCTACAAACAGCAACAACACCATCAACAGCAGTACTACCAGTCCTTGGTGGAACTTCAGCAGAGAGTCACTCACACTTCGCCTCCGTCGGAAGCCAGTCAGGCCAAACCCCAACAAGATATGCAGTCCAGGTAAGGAAGGATAGCAGAGAATGCATGTAAAATTAGTTTTTCTAGATATAATTTGAGTTTTAGAAGTTATTGTTTGTCAGCTTCAAAAATTTACTTATGTAGGTTTTTACTGTGATGAGAATATTTGACTAATGTTATAAAAGTTAAAACCACTCTTTTTTTTGCTTGGAAAAGCAATATCTATTATCCTTTAGGATAAGCATTTTCGTTTTCTTAAAATAATTCTTTTTCTGTATCAAACTGCGTGAAATGTCTTTGGTGTAAGTAATGTGGCATGGCTACTTCCTTCTATAAATTACTTTAGTATTTAGAATGTGCTCTTGAGTCGTGGTCGCCCATTGCGTGGTTATCTTTTATTGATGCTTCTGACTGATTAAATCTGTCATGTCAGATCTGTTCAACATATGAGTTTGAGTATGTGGAAACCAACTGTTTTTAAGATTATGTGTGAGGATGTGTGTGTGTGTGTCTGTGAGTATGTGTAAAAAAAGTGTATTTATATAAACAAACACATATGTGTCGTCTAATTTGAGTCTCTTGGCACATGTAAACACAGCCTGGTGTGGAATGCTCACAAACCTTTGCAACTTACTAACCTTACTTTTTTTTTTACCAATTTGGAATTTTGGAATTATATCAGTCAATATTCAATCAGGAAAAAGAAGAAGAACCAATAAGAGTTAAAGAGATTTACTGTTTAGAATTGGGGTACATGGTTGTGAGGATTGGCTAGACAAGTATGACATGTGATGGACAACCCAGCTGGAAGGGCTAGCTAAAATTTTCTTGTCATGAGCTGAAACTGCTGAACACAAGGCAAAATTTCTTCTCGCAGGGAAGCCTCAGTTCAACTTCTAGAACCTCTCACCAGATTGACTCCAGAGCATTCAGGTTATGTAGGATAATCTTTACTTATGGTCAGCTGATTATGGACTTTAATCACATCCCCAAAATATCTTCAAAGCAACATCCAGCTAATTTATTTTCTGATGGAATAAATGGAACTGTAGCCTAGCTTAATGGATTCATCAAAAAATGATCATAGAATGAAATGTAAGTTAACAAATTTTATGCAAACTGTAGTATTTGTTCATGAGCAATGGCTGGGACTTGGTTAATTAGCACTATTGCATAAATTTGGATGAATATTAAGGATGGAGGATGTAAAGATACTTTTTATCATCTTTAGCAATTATATACATATCAGAAACATGTAAGCATTTAAGTTTTTTCCATCTTAGAAGCTGAGCATAAAACTTAGTAATACTTAGTTTACCCTGAGTTTGTTTTTGGTAATAAATATCAACCCCAAAATTAAAATTTCAAAATGTAGAAACCACATTCCACTTATTGCAATTCTTCAACTGTTGAGAAATCACCCTCCATTTAACCTGTCATTCAGCTCTCATTAGACCTTGTTTGCTACTTCATATTAAGTACTATTTCTTTCTCTGTATTCATATGTGAATTTTAGTCTCTTTGGGAAATTTTTATTAATTGGTAAGTTTTTAAATTTATGAAAAATGATCATATGCTTAGAAAAACAAATTGTATGTAGTATAAAGTCCACAGAGTGTTAGGAGATAGTTATCATTGTGCAGGAATTCAGATAGCCTTCCATTCTTTAAGCTTGTCTTGACTTTCTGTGATGTCAAGAAAAATTGTACCAGAGTCAAATTTTTTAAAAATCTTGATAAAGTAAGTTCCTCGATCATCAATAATCAAGAAGAAGAAAATGAGAAACACCATTTCATATTAACTATTTGTGTGTGTGTGTGTGTGTGTGTGTGTGTGTGTGTGTGTGTGTGTGTGTGTTTGGAATGAAGACACTTAGATTTTAAAAAATACCCAAAATAATATTTCCTAGTTTGGTTTAAGCAATTCAAGTGAACAAGAGGCAAGAAAAGTAACTAAAGAAATAATTTAATTAAAATGATTTTCTACAAAGTATGTTGGTGCTGAAAGTGATATGGAATATCATTTGGAGGTACTTTACTTCACTATTTCTTTATCTGTCATGTGGAATTTCTTGTCTGGATTTTCTTGTCCAGAATTTCCTGGTAATTTTGACCTTTTAGAGGAAAGGTTTCCTTTCCTGTTCTCTCTGGCTCTTATGAAATTGTAGGATATTTTAAAATATGAAACCACACATTATTGTTAAAGACTTTACAGTATTTTGTATAAAGATATTTTGTTTTTATTGCAAGACTTTATGAAAAGTATTCTTTTCATAAACAATGTCCTTTAAGATGGAGGTAAACATTTACATAATTTTTCTTCTATGAGTAGGTTTTAACTGCTTTTTAACTGATATTTAATAAATGTTTGTGTTGTACTCAATTCATTGAATGCAGTACTCATGACCCTGATATAAAGGAGTTCAAAGCCAGTTTTTATAGAATTTGTTCTACATTTTGAAGAATGTTATATTTTGGATATTAATATATATTCTCATTCATATAGACTTGGTATACTGAATTAGTCCATGAATTACAATTTATGTGAAATTATCTGTAACAATATAATTATTTCTCAAAAGTCCATAGTGGTAACATGCATGGGAAAGAAATGCAGTATCTTTGTGTTAAAACCAAGAGAATTAGTGCAAAAAAAAATCTTAGAGATACATTTATCTTCATTTTTCTGGAGGCATGAGTCATAAATCTTGATTTATGATGCCTTTGTATTGATTTTAAAGTTTTTCCCAAGTAAATACTTTAAATGAAAGCTTGTTGTATTTTTCTGGAAAATATTCTCATGTTTCTTTCTGTAGACTAATAAAAATTTCTTAGGGCACTTTGTTTCATGTCAGTGAGAGCACTTTGGTTTTGTTTTCTTTATTCAAAATAAATTGTATATATCTCCACAATATTTGTTACACAGTAAGAATTTTTAATTTAGTTTTGCTCTTTTGAAAATAACTCCAGTTGTGTTCAAACAATTTAGACATCTTTCACCTAAATATTTTGATCTGAAGGTTAACAGGTAAAACTTGCATGAGGAAAAAAGAAATCCAACATGGAATAGGAGGAATAGTGTGGGCAAAAGACTGTCTTCCTCTGGCCTGTCAGCTCCCTCTCCACTGTGTGTATACAGCACTGTGGGCATGTGGGTGTGTCTGTAGACCTGTGAGCCTGAGCGCACGTGTGTGGCCTTTTCAAGTCACATCTAGAGCCCTAACCATTGAGTGCTCCTCTGGAATCAGACTCAGAACTGGATCCTAATTCAACAAATTCCAAATTGTGTGATATTCTAACTTCTCTCTGTTTTCTCACATGTTAAAAGAGAATTAAAAATGGCACTGATGTCATAAGGTTGTTTAGTGGTTTACATGTACACATACACTTTGAACTTACCTGGCACATGTCATCCCTGGTCCAAATCCTGCACATGATCTCTCATGGTGCAGGCTTATTCCCATCTTAGGAAGCCTACTCTACCCAGTTCCTCTGCCTAGAGCACATTCCCCCAATATGCCCATGGCTAAACTTCTCACCTCCTTCAAGTTAACTGCTCACATGTTTCCTTCTCAACCACACTTACTTTTTTTTTTTTTGGTACTGGAGAGTAAACTTAGGGGTACTCGGCCTCTGAGCTGCGTCTCCAGCCCTGTTTTGTGTTTTATGGAGAGACAGGGTCTCACTGAGTTGCTTAGTGCCTCGCCATTGCAGAGGGTGGCTTTGAACTCGCGATTCTCCTGTCTCAGCCTCCCTAAGTGCTGGGATTACAAGCGTGAGCCACTGCACCTGGCTAACCACACTTACTTTAGCCTCACTTTTAATGCTGCAGTCTGCTCATCCCCACTCCACATTGGATGTTGCTGTACTTTCTTTTTTCCTTAGCTCCAGTCACTCTCTACCTGCTTAATTTTTATATTCCTTGTTCACTATCTCCACTGCCCCCCTTCTCGAATGGAAGCCCTGTAAGGACAGTATGACTACTTTTGACTACTGCTAAAGTCCAAAGATTATCATGGACTCTTACGCTTAATAGGTTCTCAATAATTAAATCTCAAATGAATTACTGTAAGAACAATGAATCTGTGTTATTGCTGCTTCTGATTTAAAGTAGGAAAGCTTTATGAGATTTACAGTTATATAGTCACAGAAAGACAAATGCCATATATCGTAACTTATTTGTGAAAGCTAAAAGTAGAGAATAGAATAGTTGTTACTGGGGCTGAGAAAGTTGTGGGGGAAGAAGAAGATGGGGAGAGGGTAGTTAATCAGAACAGGAGTGGAGCTTGGTAAGAGTTATAACTTCTGTTTTATAACACATAGGTTAACTATAGTTAACAACAATTATTTCCAAATAGCTAGTGGGAATGATTTTGAATGTTTCCAGCACAAAGAAATGATTAATGATTAATAATAGGCATGCTGATTACCCTGATCTGATCATTCATTATATACATTTATTGAAATGTCATCATACTATAGCCCTACAAATATGCACAATTACTTTGGGTCAATTGAAAATAAAAATATAAAGGGGCTGGGATTGTGGCTCAGTGGTAGAGCGCTTGCCTCGCATGCGTGAGGCACTGGGTTCAATCCTCAGCACCACGTAAAAATAAATAAATAAAATAAAGATATTGTGTCCATCTACAACTAAAAAGAAATTTAAAAAAAATAAAAATATAAATATAAAAAGAACCATGAAAATGTTTACAATAAAAATTTTAATACATTCAAAATCAAACCTGTATATATTTATAAAATGAGTAAAGATCACTAAACATGTTTTTGATTTGGGGTTACTCATGATATTGGATATCTGTTAGTTTCAATATGGTTTACAGTGGAACCATCAGAGATTGCCAACATGCACTGAACTCTGTGGCTATCCTAATTTATCCTATATCATATCCTTCTTAGGTCATTCATCTCTTTAATGTAAACATTAGGCTCCCTTTGTTTCAGATTGTCATGCATGGCAGTCCCTCTCAGTGTTGCTGCCTCTGTGTCCCACAGCTCCTTTCCTAATGTTGAATGTGACTTCTGATACAAATGCAAAGTACCAAGATGGTTAGCATTTTGGGTACGGTGAAAAATAAATAAGTGACGTGAGTGAAGTGCTTGGCAGCATAATGTCACTGCCATCTTAAAGCCACTTATGTTTATCATTTCTGTCTTTGTCATGTTTTGCTTAGAGCAACTGATTAAGATAACTGATACATCTAAAATAATGATACGTCTAATTGACAGCTGGTATGACATACTTTCAATTTCTTTACACGGTTCCTTACAGACTAGTAAAAACATACTGATGCTGTTACTAATCTGACATAAACGTATCTTTACGATGTCCAGTTTTTTAGTAAATAATATTATTATGAAGAATTGCCCTTATCTTGTCAATATGATTTAAAGTTACAAAGTAAAAATACTTTTTAAAGCCACATGCCTTTGAATTAATCCACTACTGACTTTATGTGGTTTGAATTAAAGAGAAATGAAGAAACTGTATACCTTGATCATTGATCAGCTTTATCATTTGACTTGATTATCTACTTGCATTAAAGTATCTAATTCAATATAGTATATATATTTAAATAAAACTGGGACTCAGATTCTAAATTTGCTAAATCCTTTAGAGGAACATATTTGGTTATATTTGGAATGGTAAAGATTTATTAAACAAGTAAATCAATTCTCAAAAATGTCAATCTATTTAGTAATTAAATTATATTTTATTTATACAGTGTTCTTTGGACAAACTTAAAATGGATGAAGATCAAACACTCTGCTGTAATACAAATTATTAAGCATCTTACTTGCATTGATTTAATGTAAAAAGCCAGTTTTTTTCTATATTTCTAGCTTTTCTTTTTATTTTGAAAATGGGTAGGTTAAAGGTTCACTACCTATGAGAGTAAATATGAGAAATGTTTTAATGAAGTACAAAAAATATTTTATAGGAGTTGAAATCATAGTTATTTTCTATTGTCCTTAACTGGGAAATGAGGAAACCCTCTTTGTTGTTCTAGAATACAAGGTAAAAAACAATCCTATAATTTTCAAACTCAGAAGAATCATTTTCATCAATAAGTATGTCTTTAGGCATTTAGGGCATTTCTACTAAACATACTCTTTCATTTGTTGCATTTTGACAATTAGACCTTTAGTTGATATGAAAGGAAAGAGTTAAATTTCAATAAAACTATATTTAATACCTGGCACATGAAACCAGCCAACAGTGCCTAGTTAATGAATGCATGATTCTGCTGAGAATATTTGGGAATACCCTGTAGTGAAAAAAGTTATAAAATGAAAATTTATTTTTCTTAAGTGCTGATTAGTTAAATAGAAAGTATTACATTGCTAGTACATAGAGAAGATGAGCATTTATTTACCAAAACCTTAAAAAGGGGGGGGGGGTGAATGGGTGATTTTTCTTAAAATGCAGGCCCTTTAGCTTAATTTTGGTTGAGATTATTAAATTACCTTTCATCCTGTTATCAAAGAGTTGGCCACATTTATGAGTTCACAAATAGTGGTATTAAATCTCATGAATAAATGTTTTCGTTTCATACTTTATAGAATTAAAACATAAAACAGAATGTGAAAATGGAAGTAAGAAATTACTTAGATGGTAGACGTGACAAAAGCAGTGATCAGGGTGAGACATTCTAAATTTAAAAAGTTATTTTAGGAATTTAAGAAATTATCATCTCTACAGAAGGTCACCTGCCTTTCTGCTTTTCATTTTTTAAGAGCAAATAAAAAATGTGCCCACTTTCCGTGTAGATGAACTTCCTCCTGCAGGACTCACCAGTTTAATTGCAAAATCCCTGTATACATGTCCTCTGAGTGACTGCTCCCTTCCCAGCCCCATTCTAAGTTTTCCGTGACCCCTACCACACACATTGCTCTTGGAGCTTTCTTCCCATTGAGGACATTTGCCTTCCAGGGGTTCTTTTCCAGGAAACATCATTTCCTTCTGGGAGATTCACTCTAAAACTGGGACGGTTTACAGCTTTTCAGCCTGGGGTTATAAATCTTCAAAAGTATATAAGGAAGTTTAATTTAAGATGACAGAAAGGCTCTGGTAATTTAAGCTTTCGTGAACCTGGCTTCAATTAGTTGCTTGACTCAGTTCTGTGTTGTGGCCTATAGTGTGTTCTTTTTAAAGTCAGTGAATCAATTAAACCTTATACAAAACAGAAAAAGGAAAAAGGACATTTATGAATCTTAAAATAACAAAAGCAGGATTTTTTTTTTTTTTAGTCATAGATATAATTGAAGAGGAAGAGTTTCTTCTTTGGTGGACTTTGAAAATCAAGAGTGGGTGTTACAACAAAAATGTGTGTGTGGTCCTGGGTGTGCACACTCATGCTCACACACACGCATACACACACACACATACACACACTTATACTTTGGTTCAGTATACTTTGGTTCAAATAAATATATGCATTTATTTCATTATCAGCTTGAGAACAGCTTGAGAACCCCCAAGCACTTATGTTTTTGTAGATAAAGACACATTTGTATGGTTTTGGTCATAAAGAGTCCGGCAAACTGTGTTTGAATCCTGCCTGCCTTTTCCCAGTAGAGTGGCACTGGACAGGTGGATTTACTCTGCTCAAATTCTGGTGTTCTTACCTGAAATACTAGATTGGCGATAACTGCTTTATAAGGGTGCTGAAGAGACTTATGTGTAAAAGATTTATGAAAAGATTTATGTGTAAAATGCCTACTTAGCACACTACTTAGCATCTAATAAACAAACTAGCTGTTTTCATCTTTCCTTCTCTCACTTTTAGACCATGTCACACGTATAATAAAATACATTGACCCACATTAGAAACATTGCCAATCTCATCATTGTTACTTGTTCTGTTACATTCTCTAATCATATGTGTACATTCCACTTCTAAATTTTATTTAACATTAAAAATTCACCATAATAATATTCCTGAAGTTAAAATAACCTACTAATAATGCTCAACCCTTTTCAAACTATCTAACTATACACATATAACCCCTTTAATTATTTTATGTATTATCTTTTTATATATTTTATTGTGTTTTAGGTATTACCTTTAGTAGTTACTCTCATGTAACTGAATAAAATACTTCTAGAGTTAGTTCTTATTTATACTATTTGGTCATTATATTTTGATTCACAATTCTCCATCTACCACCCTCCATTCATTTACTTAAAAATATTCTTTAAACAGTTAGGATGCTCCAAACATTCCGATGCTCCCTAGAGATATGATAGAGAATGAAATAGATTTTTAAAATCTTCGTTCTCATGAAGCTCCCATTCTAGTAATGGGTGACAAACAGTGGAAAAATAATGTAGTAATAATTTTGACAACTGATTATGGAGAAAAATCAGAAAAGAGGTCATCAGGCATAGGAAACACATTTTTGCAAATTTAAATAGGATACTGAGGAAGACCTCACTGAGATGACGACACCAACCACAGGTAACGGGAGTGCTTGCTGTTTGTTAACTGCAAATGTTACAGGTTGAACAAGCCCTCCAACCTTGAGTTAGGAGCCTGTTTGGTTTATGTAGAAAAAAGAAAATATCCCAGTTGGAATAGATCAGAGGAAAGGAAGCTGATGAGTAGGATATAATTCAAAGAAAGACAAGTAAGACATTAGTACAGCTCTTTCGCCACTGTAAAGACTGACTGACTTCTGGCAAGCTGGGAAGGTAGTGTTCCATGAGGGGGATGCAAACAGAGAAAGGAAGGCGTCACGCTGGCTATTGTACTGAGAATGGAATGCAGTGGGAAAGGAGATCCTTTAGAATCACGGAGAAAAGCTTGGACTACCAAAGTAAAATTGGAGAGAAGTTCCAAATGTATTTTGATGGCAGTCTCAGTCCAATAAGCCGACAAGTTTGTAATGGAATGAGTCAAGAGAAAGGAGATGCTAACATTGTTAGTATTAGCTGTTGGAAAATTGGGGCTTCCATTTACTGACTGAAAAGAATGTAGGAGGAGCAGTTTTGGTAGAGAGAACGTAAAATATTCGTTTATTGATGTGTCTGTGAGTTATATCTAGCTGGGAGTAGTAAGGAGAACATTGGAATCGTGAGACTGGAGTTTAAGTTACAGATAAAGTTTACAGATGCAAATTCTGGAGATATAACCCATAAAATTTATAAAAATCTATGAGATTAGACAATAAACTCAGCATAATCTGTGTACAGATGAAGATTACTAAGGTGTTGGATGAGGAGACCACCAGTGATTAGAGATTAAGGACACAGCAAGACCTGGAAGAAAAAATTTTAATAGTTCATATAGTAAATTGGGAAGAAAACCAGGAAAACTTGGTGTCCTAGAAAGCAAGTGAAGGAACGATTCCAAGAAGGAAGGAGAGATGGATGAAGATAGTTTATGTGTAGCCCCATAATGTTGCAATTGCCATTCTAAATAGTTTTTACCCATGTTTAATCTTCTATAATCCTCATGGCAACCCTGTGTATAACACAGGTACCGATCTTACTTTGCAAAGAAAAAGGAAAAAGTCACCTAAATTGTACAGAGTTTCACAGAGACTAATCTGTCAACTGAATCCAGGAAATCTTGTGTTGGTAACCATTATCCACAGGACCTCAATAATATCCAATGTTGCAAATCAGAAGGATGAATGCTAAGATGTGACCCAGGGATTTTTGCACTGGAGATTTTTAAAAAATTTTCATTTGTGCTTTTTAGTTACACATGACAGTAGAATCTATTTTGACATATTTATAAAAACATGAAATATATCTTATTTTAATTAGAATCCCAGTCTTGTGGATGTACAGCATGTTGTGATTCACTGTGGTATATTCATGTATATACATGGGAAAGTTATGTCAGATTCATTCAGTGGAGTAGTCTCTTTGGTAACTTGAATGGCATCTGTTCTATATAGAATTGGAGAAAAGAATTAGAGAAAGATATGTATGATTTTTGAATTAGACATAGATATGATTCTTATCAATTAAGAGAGAGTAAATATAAATAAGCCTTTCTAGGAATGCTACTGATGTAGTTATATTCCATTCTTTTAGGCTTTTTTAATTTGTTATCTTTGTAAATTTGCATAATAAAATAACATCTGTATTGCTTTTCAATCAACAGTAGAGTAACTTTTGTCATTCTGTTTAGTAAAACATGAGTATAACACTTTTTTCAGTTTCCCTGCATGGACTAACAATTTCCAAGCCCTGTCATCTATGCTATTTTTTTTTATTTTCAATGTTTATCAGATTAACATTCTATTTTGTACACACAAGAGATTCTTTTACATTCTTGATATAAGTTGATTCCAAAAGCTGAAAACCAGTGGAGTGTTAATATAATAAACACATTTTATAAATATGTTCTGCAGAATCAAGACAAATCTGATTCTTTCCTTTTCAAGGCCTTACTAAAAGTCCACAGAATGTTGTTATTTGTTTGAATTTAAGCATAAAATGACAGATAATTTTAAATATGGGGCATGGCTTATTTTATGATGCTTCATGGGCATCAGTCCAAGCAAACTAAAGAATTCCCGCATGCCAGCATCTTCTTTTCTGTATTTTTTGTATTATTTTTTCCTGGAATTATTTATTTATTATAGTTTAAAAAATCATTCTTATTTGTTCAGATGGTTAGTTTTGTTTTGTTTTGCTGTTAAAATGCCTTGCCATGGAATGGTCATAGATAGGGTTTGATAGACATTCTTTTAATTTTCCCCTTTTCTGGAATTTGTAGCCTGACCTCCCTCCTTACTCTTTCATACTGAACCCTCCCCACCATGTGCGCACAGGGTAGGGCTTTCCTTACTCTTCATTAAACCATTTATTTTGGTTTTCCAAAATCTGCTAAAGTCTCTTGTTCCTGTCTTCTGCCCTATTTTCCTTCATGTTATAAACTTCAATTTTTGTTTTTCCTTCATCGATGCATTAGTGGCACCACATTAGGAAAAGAGAGTAATGCATATGTCTAAATCTCAAAAAACATGGAAACATTATTGGTTCAAACATGTTTTCCTTAAAATCAAAATCAATGAACTGAGCTGTTTTCTGGATATAAGATGAAAATGTCATAATTATGCTCTATCTTTTCAAAATAATTACAGAATGAAAATATATTTTAAAGTATCAAACTGACTCTTAGAGAATTTAAGTGATTATATGCTTATGGATATAAATGTCTAAGTAAAAACAAAGAGCCAGGTTTTTATAACTTAGTCTTAGAGCTGCCAATCTTTTGCTTTTAATGTGAAATGTGTGTCATCATAGAGCTGTGAGTCAGGAGAACGGTTTGTAATTCATCATTTATTTAAAATTTTACCACAGGACATTCTGATTTCCTGTTTATACATTTCATGGATGTTTTCTCTCTAATTTGGTTCAAATTATAGACACTTGATTTTTAGTGTTTTTAAGGCACTCTCCTCTTAAAGTACTAATGGTACACTTATTTTACTTGTAATTTTATGGCATATGAAATTATTTTATTGAAAATTTATTACACATTAATCTGTTAATCTCTTACAATGGAAAATACAACTGTTTTAAAAACTATTTGATCTTGTCAGGATGACAATTGTATTATTTTCCTATAGCTGGATATGCAAGGAAATCCAAGTTGTAATTAGGGGACAACTGAGTGCAGATAGAATTGGATCCAGGTGCCTGCACATTTCAGCAACTGAAGTTGTTTTGCTTTAGAGACTTTAACCATTGGTTAAGGTCCTGTCTTCATTGCAAAGCTCACTTTCAACACTGGCCTCCTCATATTCCCTTCCTTCCTTCTATCCACTGCCTCCCTCTTTCTGATTGACCTGTTAGCCTCAAAAGATAGATTTTTAAAACCAGATTTATCTCCCTGCTGGTTCTCAAGGCTGAGGGGCCAATTTGACCAAATGTTACCATGAGAAATGTTTTGAGGCCACAGCCTCTCATAAATAATATGTGACTGTGATTATTGTATTTGCTTTGCCATAAATTAAGAATAGCCTAATTATAGACTCAATAAAGTAAACTTTATTGTAAGTCTTCACATACTTTATATGTATGAGTTTATCTAATCATTTTATAAAGGTTATAATTAAACGTCTTTTTCATGAACATATGTACTTAAAATAGTTAACATTTTGTGCTGACTACAACATGTTTCAAGTCTTTGGAAATATTAAATAATCCAATTTTTTGCTAATCTGGGTGGTCTTTTCCTAAGTTTGTTTAAATTTGAGGGTTAACAAAATAGCTTTGTCCATTCTTCAGGGTCTAGGTTTTCTTAAGGTGGTTGCATTGATATGAACTTTTGTAATGGAGCTATCAACATATTTAGACATAATTTTATTCCATACCAAAAATTATAAATGGAAAATGATCCATGGAACAGTATAGTGTTTTGAGCTATGTTTAAGTAAAAGCATTGTGGAAAATCTAATTTATGATGACATTGTGAAAGAAATATGAGTCTGGTTTCCTGAGTTCTTTATCTTGGAGTCCAACATTCCTAAAAGAGTAGGAGATTTTGATGCTGAAATATCTTACATATGTATCTCCCTCTTTAGTTACTGATTTGAGATCTCTCAAGAACAAACCATGCAGGTGGCCTTATTAACTGTCTGTAGAAATTTAAGATAAGCAGAGGTTATAATATATTTTCATGCCATATTTCACTAATGGGATAAGTTATCACAGTAACCTGTCTTAAATGCAATTGGGATGATATTTCAACCACCCAGCTACTAAAAAGAAACACATGTGGAAGAAAGCTAAGTTTCTGACTCATTCATTTATGGGTTAGTGAATATATATCTTCAGTGAACTCTCAGCAAAATTTAAGTATAGGGATAAAGAATTTTGTCACATATTCTGAAGTGCATATAATTGCAAAATATCTTAAACATTTTTTGAAGGAACACATATGGTTTTGAGATACAAAAGTTGTATTTGCAGAAGTGAATATATACTCTTCCTTGGATTACTATCTTACCAGCTATCATTCTGTAGCAGTTTGCAAGGCTCCTGCAAAAAGGAAAATCTTCATAGTAAAGGTAGAATCTGGCTTAAGGACATATTTAAATCTTAATTCTGAATATATGATTTATTTCCATCTTGATAAATCATAGGACCTCCAGTATAAAGAAATGTACTGGAATATTGTCTACCTCATTCTTGAATATTTACTAAATGTGTTTTCCTGTTTTCTGTGTTCATTCTCCTGTCTAAAAATTATTACCATAAGATGTTCAAAATTATATTTAATTATAATATATCTCAGAAAGTTTATTTTCAGTTTTTTCTTGTCATTTTCACTAAATTTGAAGGGAACTCCTGACTTTTTATGTATTTTTAATTTTTTTGGTTCTAGGTATTTTGCCCAGGATTGCTTTACCACTGAGCTATATTGCTAGCCCTCTTTTATTTTTTATCTTGAGACTGGCTCCCAATAAGTTCCTGAAGGTCTCACTAAATTGCTGAGGGTTTCACTGAGCTGACCAAGCTGACCTTGCAGTCCTCCTGCTTCAGACTCCTGAGTGGCTGGGAGTCCATGTATGTGCTACTACTTCTGGCTAACCCCTACCTTTTTAACATAACATTTCAAAATAGAGAAATAAAATTGGGAGATAAAACTCACTAAAACTCAAACCCAAGAACATATATTTTTTACTTCATATTCCCTAATTTGTTTCTTTGTACAAAGGCATTTCACAATGGAATAGTATAATTGAAGAACGAATATGATGCAGTGATTAAGCATAACTGTTTCTTACTTTGGGAATCAAGAGTTTGAGATGTTTGAGTACATAGGTATTCTGTATGGGGATATCCATTCCCATATGTGTATAGCCCCTAAGACTGAAAGTCAATAGATAAGGCAGGAAACAAGGATGATTCTAAAATTATTTTCTATAAAATCTCTTAATATAGATGAAGAGTTTTATATATATACAAATATATAAAATATTAAATATTGTCTTTACATTCTACATTGACTTGAGAAGTAGTTTATTTGCGTACTTTTGGATTAAACATTTCCATCTTAAAAACACTGTTTTGTGCCTAATTTTTGTTTTAATAACTCAACCACTGTCTACTTGGGCAAAGTCAATGCATACCATATGGCTTAGTAAAAGATGACATTGTTGCTGTAATTTTTATATATTATGTTAGAGACCAGTGTTCTTTTCTATTGGTTATTTTTTCAAAAATTTATGTGTTTTTTTTTCAACAAATAATCACCCCTCCCCCACCTCATATGCTAAGAGTTATTCTAGCTATGTAGTTGAGTTTGTTGGTATTTTTATCTTTCAAATTGCTCACAGTCTTACAGAGAACCTAGATAGCAAATCAAATAGTTCAGTAGGCTGTGCTAAGTAATCTAACAGAGTTAAAAATGTCATTTCACTTGCATGAAACTGTAGCCTTCTGACCAGGGAGAAAGTTTAAGTAGAAATATGTTCTGGGTCCCTATTGTGGTTAAAAAACAACAACAACAACAAAACAAAACACTTCACAGTCTAGTGGGCAGAACAATAACCATTTTATTTTGCTCATATATATTTTAACCAAAGGAATCAGAAAGGGTCCAGAGGAAATCACTTGTCTTTGCTCCACTATGACCAGGGTATCCCCTGGGGAAGGAAGAAATGGCTAGAGTGTCACAAACTGCTTGGAGGCAAAACATCTCTGCTTGGAGAATACACCTCCAAAATGGGTTCTTCACTGCCCAATATCTTACCTGAAACAGAGACTGCACATGTCCAGTCCAGCTGGACAGTCTTGGGAATGGTATACTTTTTACATGAAGGCTCTGTTTGAATCCCACCGAGATTTAAACCGTGGGATTGGATAAGTCAAAGATCTCACCTCCCATTGCAAGGAGTATCAAATATTTTTTTTAATATGACTGTGTTAAAGTTATCATGGGGTATAGCAAGAGAAAAGACTAGAGAAGTAAACAGAGGTCAACTTATTGAGTCTGAATTCTATGCCTAGTACCTGAGACTTGTTTCTTGAACGTAAAGAAAAATTGCTCTGGGGATTTTTAACAGCAAAAATGAGGCTGTTACACCTTAGAAAGACTGCCCTAGTGGCAGGGTGAATCCCATTTGTATTTTTGTTGAATAATTAGTGATGTATTTCAATAAGGAAAAATGATAATACAATAATGGAAACATGAGGTTGAAGAAAAAGCAGGAAGAGTTGGAGAGAAAAAATGCTCAGGTTCAGCCTCAAGAGGTTTGAGATATTACTGGCACTTCTAGATGGTGGTATCTAGCATGTGACTGAAGTTCAGGAAAGTAGTCAAGGTCAGAGATACAGACCTGAGAACATTAACTTAACCACTTTAGACTAGTGAATCTTGATACAATAGGAACGGAAGAGCATAAAGCTAAGGGGAAAAGGAGAACTCAGCACAGAACTCTGGGGATTGTTCAAATATCTGTGGGTAAAGTGAGCAGACAAGGAGAGCACTATTTTGCAGTATAATTTTTTGTTTTGTTTTGTTACCTTGTTTAGAACAAATTGTTTCTTTTGAGGAATGCCTCATCTTCTGAGACATTTTATCTTTTTGGTACCAGGGATTGAACTCAGTGGTACTCAACCACTGAGCCACATCCCTAGCCCTATTTTGTGTTTTATTTAGAGACAGTGTCTCACTGAGTTGCTTAGCACCTTGCTGAGAGACATTTTATCCTTGTCTTTAAAATTATTTGTAAACTTCAGACTAGAAATTTTTCAACACTGTGTTTGAAATGCACTGTAGTGATAAATACATTGTATTGAGGCATATCTTCATCTAATGATTGACCTTGTCATAAAACAAAACACAAACACTCATTTTAAGATACTTTTTTTTATGTACAATGTTGAGGGTTACAGTTTCTGGAAATGGCACCCAATGTGTTCTGGAAATAGTAGTTCTTGAATGTCCTATTGGACTAGTTTCTGATGATTCTTTCTAGACCTCTGCCCTAGAAGAGTTTATATTGCTGACTTCAGAGTTCAAGAAGAAATCTAGGAAAACTGGAGGGAGAATAGTGCTTCATTGTTACCTTCTTTCAAGAAATCATTTTCCCAAGTTAATTTTAAACTTGGAGACCAGGAGCCATAGTTAAAAGCTCAGCCCCTATACTTCTCAGGGTCCAGCTTGTGGGCTTTTGCATAAGGATATGGTGATATTAAAAGTGGTAGGTAAGAACCATCATTTTTGTGTTGGGGAAGACTACTAAATACAGATAGGTAAGGCTACTTTAGAGATTGAGAAATATGATATTATATTTATGGGATTTATACAGATATTTACAGAGCATCCGGGACTCTGTAATGTGCATCTAAATTCCCCTGCATTTTGTTTTAATTGTTGAAACACTTACTTGTACCAGGCATTCTTCTAAGTGCTGTACAATTGAATCCTCACAAAACCTTCCTGTAGGTAAAGCTATCACCCTCGTCTAACAGATGAGGAAATAGGCACAGAGATCAGTGAGCTGATATTTTAGCTAGGGTAGTTGGCTCTACATTCTGTGCTATTAGCCAATGTACTAGATCTTTCTACTGGATCAATTTATCAATTCACAGAAAATATGCAATGCATTACTTTCTGTGTATCTGCCTAATGTTTGTGTGTTTTCTCTTCCAAGCTTGAAGTGAATTTGATTTCCATTGAATATGCAATTACACTTTTATGAAGAATGTATGTTCATATATATGATTTTAGGGGTTATATTTCTTATAGTAAAGCAGTCATCTCTGCTTTAAATTTTTCCAAATTAAATCATTCAAGCACAGTGCTAATATATGGTCAGTGGTCAGTAACAGTCTTTTAAAATAATTTATTAATTGATAGTATAAATGAATATTAAAGTGGAGCATGAACTAGGTTAAAATTCTCAGCATCAATGTCTGCTTGTCACTTTCAAAATCTTAGTTGCTCTCTTATTCATTAATTTGGCATAAAGTTTACTCTGAGTATTCATGTACTTTATAGAAGAATCATTAGAGTAAGATCATGGAGTTTGCTGTGTAGGTGGGTTTGTGCATTCATGAATATCCATCCTCTCAGATCTTTCTGTTCTTTTCTCCCCTCCTTGAATGTTGACATAACTTAGAATTGTAGTTTTGATTTTTTCCTCTTTCCTGCTCCCACACCACACCATGGATGTTCAACCTTCTTATGTTCTTTCCCTATGTCACTGTACAATTCAACTCAAGCCAGAGGCCCAGAAGTCACTGTAGACTTTTCCTCTCTTTTCCAATTCCTGTGTCCACTATTTCAATGGAATCATTTGCTTCTATTTCCTGTGCCTCTGCCTTCCTTGAGCTCCCATCAAATCTGGCCTTAATTATAGCAGTGATTTCCTATTTGGTCTCTCTGTTTCTAGTCTGGGTAAGTTTTCTAACTCCATCCTCTATCCCTGCTTTATAAGTCTAAGAGAAGGATGTATCTCATCTGAAAAGGTACCATTTATTCTACATTTTTTATAATTCTCTACTGCAGTTAGATAAAGGCCACATTCCTTAGCAAGTTGATGTGGCTCTCACTACGTTATTAGGGAGAAACAACATGTGTAAAAGTAGTAGTTGTGAATGAATAAGAAAAGAAAAAATATTTTAAATGTCCACAGTAATTAACTATCACTTCCTTCAGCTGAGAATTTTTGATGAAGCTTGATAATAGTCAAAGGAGATGAAGTTGAGACATGTGAGGTTCAGGTATATTTTAATTAGTTCTAATTATCTCCATGTGTATTGTATCTGAGATTATATATATCTACGTATGTATATGCGCGCGCTCACACACACACACACACACACACACACACACACAAACTTCTGCATGGAAGTCCACTGTTAGCATAACTATAATAGAAATAAAACCTTTACAAAACTCCCGTATGGAATTATTCTCATCTTCTTAAGACCATTTTGATGAGAGGTTAGAGAAGACATACCAATAAGTTTTAGCTCTTGTTCTGACTGTGACTTCTGTTGAATGACAAGAGTTGCCTGAACCCTGTGAGACTGCCACAGGGCTTTGTAGATTGAAAATGTACTGTGATTGATTAGGAACATCAGAGGGGCTAGTAACAAAATATATGCCATATTTGTTACTCCTGATTAAATACTGCTTAAAAAGTTAAATGAAAATGTTTGCTTGAAAGATTGTGAGGACAGTTGCTTATATACTAAAATTATTTTATCCTTTAAAATTGTTTTGATTGCTTATTCCTTATGTCTGGATATAGTAACTTACAGAATGGAGTTTATTTTTAAAATTTTAATTTCTATTGACATAATAATTCACAAACATAAGACCTACCATTTAAAACATACAACTGGTTGGTTTGGGGCTTATTTGTGGAATTGTGCAGCTATCACTACTCTATAATTTTAGAGTGTTTTCATATCTTAGAAAGAAACAAGATGTCCATTAGAAATTACTCTCCATTCCTCTGCCTATATTACCATAAGCAACTGCTAAGCTATTTTCATTCTCTATTGATTTTCCCATTCTGGACACTTTATATAAAGAGAACAATAAGAATGATGTATTGAATGATGTTTTATTTTTTTAATTTTGTCTCTCTGAATGCCATATACTATCTACTGAAAGTAGGTTTATTTATTTCAAACTGGAAAAAATGATATTTAGTAGGTAGGATAAAATAATTATTATAATGCCTTGGGGGTCTTTGTAAATCCACAGGACAATGAATTGATAGGCAAAGAAGCCTGAAAATATTTTTTAGTGAGAGTCAACTTCTAAGAAGACAATATGACATAACAGAACATACCACAGAGTTTTGGAATTTAACAAGCTTAAATTCAAATTTCAACATTGTATTTTATAAGATGTGTTACTTCTGCACATAAAGCTATGTTTTAAAACTCAGCTTTCATTGTCAGATGCTGAGTGCACAGTGTCAGCTGTGTGAGACCATTTTGAGAAATAAATAAGAAAACGGACATAAATGCTTTTCACTTATTAAGGATCCAATAAGGACTTTTATCTTTCCCTTTCTTCATTTAACATACTTGTGATAATTCCAGTATTGGAAAAATTTTCCTTGCTTAGAAGATGAAGATATAACATGCTATATTTGATACTGCCACCTTGGAAATAGCAATCAATTACTTAGTTTTTGAACATAGACCAACCCCAAGATGTGGACTGATAGTGTACAAGCAAACATAACATGATTCCTGCCCAGGAGAATAACACAATCTGTTTAGTAGACCTTTATCCTGACCAGTTACTATACAGTCAATATAGAATATCTAGGAGTTATCAAGGAAATATTTAGAAAGAAAGGAAGCTCTGCAGTTTAGGGTTGAGGTTGGAGTTTAAAATATATACTTGCTATAAAAGGAATGAAGGAGTAGATTGGTGTCTAGGGTATGGTTTTAAAAATATTTATGATCATAGCACAAAATCTTGGGAGATGGAACAGTAATTGAACCTGTATTTGAAAAACAGGAGTAGCTGGATATACCTATTTTGTCAGGAAAACTAAGCGAGATGATTTCTAGAAGGGGGCTGCTGACATCTAGAGCAACAGTGTGATGTAAGATGAGCACTGAAGCAGGGCTTGAGATGCTTACATTATGCTATTTAATTCTGGAAACTACGTCTTTTCTCCCTCTGAGGAGACATATGTGGGTGTTCTACAGAACACAACAACTCTAGTTTTATTACACAGAAATTATATGGGGATTCTATTAAAAATGCAGATTCTCAATGTGACATTACTTTCCTGTGTACATATATGAATACACCAGTGAATTCCACGTTGTGTACATAAAATTTTATCAAAATGGACTCTATTGTTATGTATAACTAAAAAGAACCAATAAAAAAATAAAATGCAGATTCTGACTCAGGAAGTCTGGGAGAGGACCTGAAATTCTGTATTTTTAAAAAGTCCCAGGTGATGCCAGCGTTATTGGTCTATAGACCACACTTTGAGCAGTAAGGCTCTAGTGATTAGTTAAAACGGGTCATGGCAGTGTAAGACACTTTTGCTTTGAGAAGCTTTCTTTCCTTATACTAAGTGGATGTCGTAATTCCACATGAGGATTTATACTAAAGCTGGAATAGGAAGTTCTGGAATTTGGATCCTGCTGTGTTTTGAACACCAGATAAATTCCATTCTTAAATATATAAAAACAAAGATTGTATATAGTTATGTCTTCTTCCCTTCCACATTCAGGAAAATGAACAGCATCCCTTTGATGTTCCACCTTACCAGAAAGATAATCAGATCCTTCCTTAGGAAAACTCCCAGTGAGTCTCAAAACATTTACTTCTTTTGTGGTTTTGCTTCTGACTTTTTTCCTCTTCCTCTTTTATTAGCCAGGTGTCTCATTTGACAACATTTCAGGAAATAAAACTGTAATCTTCATTTCAGGTGTCTGAAGACTCTCACTTCATTGGTCTTCTAACCATTCAGTTGCCCCACTTGCCTGTGAGCTATGTCTACATGTCTCCTGTGTCTGTGTTATCAAGACACTGCAAGTTAGCTGTGCCTGTGCACCTGCCTTGCCACTAATCTGTGATAAACTTAGAAGTTCAGAAGGGGTATTATAAGCACTGTGGTGGAAAATGCTTTCCTGCTGTCTAGGAAGACAGACACAAAGCAAAATGATAAAAAATAGGAGCTATTGAGAAACAAAGATTTTGAGTAAGATCAAAAGAGTTGTGAACAAGATGGGGAAAGTCTGAGTATGTAAGTGGTTGAAAAGAGAAAATTGCAGAGAAATAAAGAAGGATATGGAGATTGAGGATTTGTGATTTCTGTCCACCCTAGATTACCAGTGATTTTAAGACTGAAATAATAACTTAAGTTTTAAATAACTGATTACCAATGCACAGCTTAGCCTCCTAAATTGTATTCCTATCTTATTTTCAGATGAGAACAAAGAAACATGAAAAGCAAGTTGGCAGCAAAACTATAATTAAAATAGCAAGTAACACGTTTGTAATTAAATTATCTATTTACACATATATGCATATAGGTATATTCACACAATGCAGTACCTTTAACATTATGCAGTATTAAAGGAATGTTAGGCATATGCCAACCTTGTATTTTACCCACTGGGCTCCTGATAGATACTAAAAAGCCAGCCAAATAAAAAAGAAATGTCCTTCTGAGGAGACTGTGCTTCTTGGTCTATAAACATCTGTGAGTAGTAGAGACTGATATAGTAAACAGGCCAGGCATTCTTGACCAGGCAGCTGATAGAAATCCAGATTGGTACAACATGGTCTATTACTAGTTAGAATCATAAAAAATGAAAGAAAAAAATTAGAATTGACCAGATCAATGGATTAGTTGATGAAATAGTAAATAACGTGTAATAAATATATGCTATGCATTAATATTTTAAATATAATAAATATACTCATGGAATGATAACGTTGCCCTATCAAGAGACCTACTCTGATAAATATCAATTCTTTTTATATGTTAAGTATTTGTGGCAGTTATACTTGATAGAGTCTTCAAGTTAGTAACAATAGTAATACTTTTTAGATTACCTTTTTTTACTTAACAAGCTAAATTCCATTTAAATTACTCATGGACCCACCAATCAGATTTGACATTTTACTGATTCACCACCTATCCTGCTTCATTTATCATCAACTTTTCAAGTGCCCAATTCTACCATTAATTTATTTGAATCAACTATTTAGTAGCTTATAAAAGATTCCAAGATATAACCCTCAAAGATAAAGTTTCTTTGTAACATAGTCATAATCCAAAATAATTATGATACTTTAAAAATTAATATAGTAATCACTTAATTTTATTTAATATCCAGGTGTTAATATTTTCTCAAATTTTTCATAAATGATTAACAGTAAAATGTTTAACACAGTTTAATGTTTCTTGAGTCAGGATCTGAATAAGGATCTATACATGACAATTAGTTTTAATTTGTTTTAAGACACTATAGGTTTTCCCTCCAAAATATTTTTTGTGCAATTTATTTGTTAAAGAAATTCTGGTGTGTGTCATGTTGAGAGTTGCATGGTCTTTTTTTTTTTTTTTTTAACTGTATTCCTGAAAGACAAGTCTTTCAAAATGCATCTCTGTTGTCCAACTACTAAATGTGCTAACAGTATACTCCCTATTACTACAATTATGCAACTGGTTTGGTGATACATGTCAGTTTTATTTTCAAAATGTACTGGTTTTCTTTTTTAATAAGAGAAAGTAGGCAAGCTCTCAATATGTATGATAGTCTTGGCACATCTTATTAAATCAAGAAAATTCAAGGAATTTTATTTCCTAAAAATAAATTTACAAAACTTTCAGTCTCTTTTCATCAAATTGAATATGCTTCAAGTGTATTTTGTGGGACTTTTCTGATAAACTGTTTTATACTTTGCAATAATTCAAGCAAAGAAATTACCTTGGAGACCTTGTTATGTTTACAATTTTAAATAACTAAAATTATGTTTTTATTACATGAGAAGGTAAAAAAAATGCAGAGATATAATGTGCGTCTAGGAGATGAAGAAATGTTAGGTGGACTTGGTGTCATTTACAGTGGTCCTTTGGGATTTGTTATAATGGACACAAGTAGGAAGTATTCCCATGGGAATGACAGCAAGAGTAAGGCAGCCAAAGTAGAGAAGCACTATGGGGCTGGGGTTGTGGCTCAGTGGTAGAGCACTTGCCTAGCATGTGTGAGGCACTGGGTTCGATTCTCAGCACCACATATAAATAAATAAAAAAAATAAAGGTCCATCAACAACTTAAAAAAATATTTAAAAAAAAGTAGAGAAGCACTATTAATATTTGAGTGATGGTTAAGAACTACTCTTGACAACAAAATGCATTAGGTGACAAAGGTGGAACATGGGGGACAAATGTAAAGAAGCACTGTAGAACTCCTTGAACGCTAGAATCTACTTTTCACTGCCACTAATCTTCCACATGTTTTAGGAAATTTATTATCTTTTTGCACTTTTCTTCCTTCACCTATAACATCAGGAGACAAGACTAGATACATTTTTTGGTCCTTTCTGGTGCTAACGGTCCCATGCTAGATAATGAATTTGGTAAGAATGAAACATTTGAACCCCTCTATTCAAGAGGCATTGTGGAAAGTGTTGAAAGCTTGAGTTAGTGTGCTAAACCTGGAAACTGAAGGAGAACAAAGATGCAAATGGATTTATCCAAACAGCATGACTAGATATCAATTGCTCCTCTGTAATAATTGAACAGTAAAAGGTAAAAGTCAGTTCTTGAGATTTCAAGTCCATATCACTGAGGAACTTTTGGTTCTATGAATAGAAATAAAGTTGTTATTAATGGAAGGAACAGAATAGGTAAAAGAAAGTAAATGGTGATTTTGGTGTGAGGTTAAAGATCATGAATAAATATCACCTTTATGCAGGTGAAATTTGTAGCTGGGGATATGTAGACAGGTTAATGCTAAAAGCCAACATTTTAGTTCCGATCTTAGTAGGAAATAAGTTACTAAGTGAAAGAATGCATAAAAGTGTTTGAGGAAAGAAGGAATACCCTTTGTGGGGAAAAAGACTTGGGCAATGAAGATTTGTTGAAGGAAAAACGGACATGAATGGTGCTAGACAATCACATGAGCTTTGTCTGTTGACGAACGGGGGAGATTCCAACAACAGAAGGGTCAGCATAGTCAAATTCAAAACTGGGAATATTCTGGTGTTCTTCACAATGATAGCTTCAGACATGCAAAAGAAGCAGGGAAGAAGCTAAATTTCAAGAAATTAAAACGAGAACTTGTTTTAAAAGAATAAAACAGGCAGCCAATACTGTATTCTTTCATAAGAAATCACAAAACACACATGGCAATAAAACTAAAATTATTTTGGCTGAATCATTTAACCTCTCTGGACTTTGTTTTGCTTTTTTTTTTCCAGTTGGTTCTATACTAGGAATCATATTATGGTATTTCCTTAGAAACATGGAGCAAAATCAATGAGGTAGTTGCAGTTCCCTGAAAGTATGTTGTTTCATTATTGTCTTTGTTGCTTATATTTGTGTTCAAATTGGAGAGTATAAGACAAGAAGTAGTGATTAAACGTTAGGTGGTTTTCTTGTTCTTGTACTGACAAGTTAACTGAGAAGTTCACAAACATTTTTCCTCCCTTTGAGACTCCTTTTTTGGTAATTTAAATTTTAAATTCATATCTCATTGCATTTACACAGTTTATTTTTTACTTTTCACTTACTCTAATATTACTATTACTGAGATGGTTTGGCCGGTTGTAACCAGTTGACTAGATGTCCAGTGTGGTTAAAATACAGAATGTATTATACGCAAATAACTATGGATATAACATAACAAATGTAAAATTAAGTGTTCTGTGGACCTGAAGACTTCCTCTATGAGGAAGAACATCCATGTTCCCACCAGACTAGTTCAGAGGACTAAGAATAAATTTAGGAAACAAGTAGTTATCCTAAGCCATCTTTTTCTTCACTGAAATGCTCACTGCCGGGCAACAAAGTAACTGGAACAATTGTGGTAAGCCTCCCTGTGACCCTTGCCACCCTGATGCCAACACCCCTGTGTTGGTCCTGTTTCCTTGGACACTAATACTCAACTCTTAGTAACTAAGAAACAGTTTAATTTAATGTACGAATTTGGGTTTGTTTTATAAAGTGTTGTTCTTCCAAACTTGGCTTAATTTTTACTTTCTTATAAGTCTTTGAACAAAGATTTTGATTTAAAAATCAGTAAGAAAAGCCAACTCATGAGTGCCCACAAAGGCAGGCGCGGTGGCACACACCTGTAATCCCAGCACTTTGAGAGGCTGAGACTGGAGAATCGCAAGTTCAATGCCAGCCTCAGCAATGGTGAGGCGATAAGCAACTCAGTGAGACTCTGCCTCTAGATAAAGCACAAAATAGAGCTGGAGATGTGGTTCAGTGGTCAAGTAACCCCTGAGTTCAATCTTCTGTTACCAAAAAAAAAAAAAAAAAAAAGAGTGCCCACAAGTTGTTACCAGTATATGTTAAGCGTGTTTTTCAAGAATTTAAATCCACTTAATTTCAACTTTTAGGTAGACCCTTCTTTAAAGAAAAATCTTTTACTGTACATATCCTTTAAATTTTTCTCTCTAGTAGAAACAATAACTTACTACGTACAAACCAGCTTGGATTTCAAAATATTTACTTAAAAGCGTAAATTAGAAGATAAATTAATGATTCTCATTTCATACATATTTTAACCTTCTTAGGAAAGAGATCTTTCTGTCATACAGTAGAAAGTTTAGTTTCCCTGAAGTTTTCACATCATTTACAAAGGTTGAATTTTTAATAAGATACAATAATACTATTAAGAATATTAATACTATCACAAAATCATAAATTGAGAGTTAATAATGCCACATTTTACTACCAGGGTTGTACTGCATTATTTCATGGTGCATTCATAGTCAAAGGTCATGGTAGTTATGTTGCATTACCATAATTTTCTGATTAAGTTATCCTTTATACATGTTTATATGTGTTCCAATTGCATTTCATTAACTCATAGTTTTCTTGTAAGTTTGTGCTTTCTTTCCATGTTCAAAGAATCTCTTTAATTCAATTTCTCTGTTTCTCCTCATACAGTCTGACAGCCAGATATGCAACTCAGTCTAATCACAGTGGAATTGCAACCAGTCAAAAAAAGCCTACTAGGTCAGTTAATATCTCTAATTTATTGCTTGTTAGTGATAATCGAGTAAATAACCAGTGATATTTTGTCCTATCACTATAAATTTTTTAAGCACTGACATAGTTCCAAATGAAAAGTTTAGAACACTGAATTATTCTGAATGGATTTCCATATAGTCTCAGGAGCAAGCATGTGTTGTTAGATGATTAAATGGGTTTGGCTTCTTTCAGTTATACACAGTAACTTCATTTTAGTTATACACAGTACTACAAACTGGGATGAAGTCTAGGTTCTAGGATTAAGCAAGTCAAGAAAATAATTCCCTTGAAGGCCCATGATTCTTTCCAGGTGACAAAATTTGGAAATCATGCAAGATTGCAATTGCTTGTTGAGATGGGTGTGTATTAATTATTGCACATTTTGAAGCAGAATTGAGAAACACTGGCAGATTTGGGTGGGGAAATTGGCACCAGTCCGGCCTAGATTGTTCCTCTAGCCATAATAGTTTAAATTTCTGCTTCTTTATGATGTGTGTATTTTAGAGACACATAATAATAAATGACAGTGTAATATGTACTGTTTGGAAAATAATGATATATAAAAATGTGTTGGAAGAGTTTGCTGTAAAAAGCACTAGATTACTGAAGGCATCATGGTAGCATGAAGCCACTGAGTCTAGCTACAACAAAAGTGTTTTGCACCTCTGAGTATTGTAAGAGTCTGTGCACCTCCTCACTCACTGGGGAAGAGTCCAGGGTGGTATATGAGCCCCTGCTTCCTTACCAAATCCTGTTATACAATAATTGACATCAAGGACCTCTGATGCC
Source organism: Geosciurus inauris (assembly GCA_004024805.1). Lineage (NCBI taxonomy): Eukaryota > Metazoa > Chordata > Mammalia > Rodentia > Sciuridae > Geosciurus > Geosciurus inauris. The sequence goes on along the minus strand of PVHX01001940.1, from coordinate 7,469 downwards.
TTGACCTGAGGTAGGTGCATTCCCCTTTGCCTTGGTTTTCTAGGTCCATTTCCACAGTAGTTAAAATGATTCTGAAGAGACAAATCCTAAGAGGTATTTAATTAAAACTTACAATGAATGATAAATTTATGATGTGTAAAGAACCAGTGACCTGCCACGTACAATGGGCATTTTTATTACTCCCTCTAACACTTGGCCATGTAAAATGTATTTTAAGTACTTTGTTTTAATAGAACATTTCTCTTTCACATGTTCTCTCTTTTTTTCTTTTTTTCTTCATCTCATTTCCCTTTTTATTACTTTGATGAATGATCCGGAGGCTCTGGCTGCCTGTCAAATTAGGGTAATGAGAAGAGCAAATGTACTTTTTAATTTGTTTTAATTTGTTCTTCTGAGGACTGAAAATCACTTGGCTTCATGGGTCACAGTAAAGATTAAAATTCATTTTAATTGCTTTCTGGAAATGGGTCAAGTTTCATTGCAAGAAGGGCAAGTTTTGTGACTAAATCTGTTTACACATGTAAGTTTGGAGTGGGCTTTCTAAGTCTATGGTTATATCTAAAAGACTTGTTTGCAAATTTATTATGATTGGTCGTTTGGCCAAATTAATTAATTTAGTCCCATCTGCAGAGTGCAGTCACGGGACTCCTCGTGTCTGCAGTTAGTGTACTACACTCGCAAACCCTTATAGATCTATTTGAACAAAAGTTAAATGCTGGAATCATTTGGAAAAGATTCTAATCTGTATATGGCAAACTTGTAATTAGCAAAATACCTGAAGGGAATATTTATTAACCATTTGTATTTAAATTCTAAAACACACTTACAATTTTGAAACCATTAACTGTTTCAAGAAATCCACTTTTTGAAGCTACTATTTGTGTTTTCCTGATGTTCATTTGATTTTACAGTACCTGTTACTATTATGAAAGTATTTATACTTTGTAAGGATTTTATTTCTTAAATTATCTTTGGAAATAAAATAGGTAGTATTATAAAGGTGAATTAACTGGAAATAAAATAGGTAGTATTATAAAGGTGAATTAACTGGATTTGAAATTTTGATATATAACAGATATAAATACTGTTATATTTAAAATTTTATAAAACTATTAAACTTTTATAAAACTATATAAACTATATATAAAACTATATATACTTTTTAACATTTTTGTTAAAATTTTATAAAACTATTTTGCGTTGTATTGATAGATTCTGGAAGGTTTAGTCTTTTTCTTTTCCAATAGGAATTTTCAGAGTAGTACACAGTCATGTTCACAAGGTGGCAGCACATACAAGCAGAGATGTCGAGACCTTCAATAACATGTTTTCTAAATAGACTTTAGAGCGTCAGTACTAGTTCATCATTTCTAGTTTTTAATTTGTATAGATTGAATTTATTATACATATGAAATACATGATAGTAATATACAATTAAAATTAGGTACAGTTTATGAAATAATCAAGAATTGGAGTTCTAACGGGGGAAAACAGTGAAATAAATTATCCCAGCTTATATTTAATTATAGTCCAGATATAATTGATAGGTCACAACCTCTTGTCAAATTGCCTCAGATTATAAGATGGAACGTGTGTATTTCTTCACATCTTGTTTTTCACATACAAAGAGTAGCTCAAACGGCTGTCACGTAGCTATATTCTAAGTTATCATTCTCCTAATAGCGATTTTCTTCTGAGACCTGAATCCTTTTTAGTCACATCTCCTGAATGATCAGGTGGCAACACTTGTAAAATCACCAGCTAACGTCTAGTTGTGTATTTTTGACAAGAGAATGAAAGCCTTTGTTTGTGAGACAACCTAGTCAAATATAATTGAACCCGTGATCTTGGTCCTGACACCATATTTAAAACAGCGTAGCTAACTAGTTTAGATATTCAATAAATATTTCCTGTTTTCCATTTGTACAGTAACTTTACTCTTGTTACTAATTTACAAGACTTGGGATACAGCTACCTGAGATAAATGAATAACACATGCATTGAAAAGAGTAAGTTGAACAGCTGCAATTATTATTGAACAGCTGCTAATTATTATGCTGAGAGTCTAAAAGTCAAGTGTTACCATTTCTCTTGCACTTCCTACAATTATTAAAGTACCTGTAAGGCAAAATTTTATTCATCGAGAATGGAGTAAGTTTGACTATTTTAGTGAAAGGTCGCCTTATTTTAACTTGTCTACGTTATTACTAGTCTTTGGGGGCATGCTTATTGAAAAGTGAAACAAGATTTATCCGATAATTTCTAACTTTGTTTTAAATTTGTTTAAACCACCATTTTCTGCAAACTCAATTTTAGAAAATCCTGTGTTGTAGGTTTTTCCCATTAACTCTTCCCTGCTCAGAATCCCATGCTCCTTATTTTTTGGAATGCCAGTTGTGATGTAATTTTTCTTATGCTATTTCAGGCTTCCAGGACCCTCTAGGGTGCCAGCTGCAGGCAGCAGCAGCAAAGTCCAGGGAGCCTCCAATTTAAATAGGAGAAGTCAGAGCTTTAACAGCATTGACAAAAACAAGCCTCCTAATTATGCAAATGGAAATGAAAAAGGTAAGTGTTCATCTGGTCCATTGTCATGGTCCAAGTCTAACAGGTCTCTGGAGTTAACCCACTAAATTTAACCTTTGAGGAGTGATACAGTCATTAGGATGGAAATGTTATCCGTGGAGTTACTTTATATTTCCTAAATGGAAATATTCCTCCTGAATTACAATTTCCTTCAGGGCTTTTCTTATCTGAAGAACATATTATGGAAATGAATTCATTCATTTTAAAGTGGTTAATTATATACCTGAGCATAAAAATCTGTTTCACAAAAATAGTTCCTCCCATATGCATATAAATACCATTTTCTTATGCCTTTCATGTTCTACGAAAATTTATCTTGAAGTTATAAAGCTATATTTTATTCAAATTTTTGGTTTCAGTTTATATAAGTGCCATAAGTGGACAGTTAAAATTTGAGCATCTTATATATTGAGATACAATTACAATAGCAGCAGAATAAAATTACCTCAGTTTTCCTCAAATTATTCATATTTATTGTTTCTTGAATTATCAACTGAAGAAAAAATGACAATTAGCGGAAATTTATGTTAAAGGCTATCTTTCTGGGTGACTAGAGATTATAAATAATAATGATAAGCTTTCTCTTGTTCAGACACAAATACTATTTATAAATTATCTATATGCCACCCAGTTTTCTGTGATGTGCAGTGTGCACTTAATTAAGTGTTGGCTTGATGCTGTCACTATGGAGGAAGGAGTGATAGTGGTTTAATAGAGGTAGATTCCTTCTGAATCATGAGGAAATTAGGAACCTGTACTGTGGTAATGTGAGTGACTGCTGGAGTGACCAGGATGTTCTCTTGGATTTTGAAACAGTGTTTTTAAACTTGGAAGTTTAAACTTCTCTTTTGGTTTTGAGTCCAACACATAACAGCACATAAAATTAAAAGTGAAGCATATGTTTAATTAGGAAAACACACGGCAAATTTGCTTTGAATAATTCATCCAAATAGCAACTCTTTTGCACTGTTTGAAAAATTACAAATTCCTTCAGATAGGTAAATAATTAGACAGTTTTTTTCTTACTCAGATGAAAATTGACAGGTAGGATCTATGTACCAGATACTCTTTTGTGAAAATCTCATCCTCCAACTAAAGCAGAACTGGGCAGACTGTAAATACCTGAGAGCAGAGCATTGTCTCTTGCTCCCTGTAATATCACCAGTGCTTGAGTAAAATGGGGGAAAAAAACAAAAAAGCATGGACGTTGGGGCTTGTCTTTAAGACACAAAATAAAGTTTTTTGTTTAATATTTGAAGAAATATTACAGAAGAATTACAATTTTTTTTTTGGTGGAGAAAGGAGAAGACATTTTCTCATTGGAACATTATTTTTCCTCATTCCATGACCTTCCTAGAAAGTGTCTGTAACATATACAAGAAGTACTAGCATCTTGAATTTCTAGGAGAAGCTAACAATCTTACAAATAAAGATGGGAATGTGCTAATTGGACTGTTAAGGTGTCCATTTAAACAACCTAATGCTATAGTTTATAGTACAACTCCAAAGACAGACCAGCATTAATATTTTCCATGGCTACTCCATCTCATGTATGTCCAGGAGTAGAGCAAAATCAAAATGAAGCAATATTTATAATAACCACAAGGTGGAGACAGACATCATATGATTTGTGGTCTTTCATCACAGCACATTCTCAATATACATATCTACAACCAAAGACAAGAGTTTTGTGGTGAATTAACCATTAATTGAAAATTCTAAAACATTTAAATAAAGTGTGTGATTTTGCATTCAAGTATGTATAGTACATCAAGTGTGAACATTAAATGTCTATAAACTTCCAATAATAAACTGCCAACTTTAAATTGTGTCATGTGATATAATACAGCTGAGGTTTTTTTAATATGTAACATGACATTGCTATTAAATGTAGAGTTACTTTCTATCAACAGATCCAATATCTTTGCTTCCTAATTAATCATATCATGGTTTTATATTTTGTCATTTTAAATTATAGGAATAAACAAACAATCATAAATATTACATGAAACATAATAAATAATTATCTTGTATTCAAATAATACTTTTTTGTTAAGATGTTTGAGTTAAGCTTTTTGACATGAAGATTGGTAGTTGTAGCATAACATGCAAAAATATAAAATTTCATGTGTCAATTAAAAAAAAATAAAAATACAACTTTCCATCTGCTGGCAAGTTCACCTTTGTCACAAAATAGTTTGCTTATATATCTTGAGTGTGACCAAGAAAGGTAAAAGTTGAAAAATAATTTTCAAAGGTATTATGATAACGGAATTTAGAAAGTATTAACTTGAATATTCTAATTATTATACCTCCTTGCTTAATAGAAACTGGAACGTTTGAGTTTAATAAATTAAGATATTTTATTTGAAGAATTAATCAAATCATCTGTAATGTGCTCCCTGAATGCTTTGAAGTAGAAATATACTTTCTACTTTCTTTAACAAGTCTTGGGTAATGAGTTATATAAATCAACTCAAAGCTATGTAGTATTTGTAATGAATAGTATGGATTTATTCCCAATTAAAAAAATTCACTTCCTATTTAAGAAAAACAAGCTGTTGAAAACAAAAAAGTTTCTCATTTGTATGATTTACAAAAAAATAAATAGCTTAGTTGCAAGTGGTGTGACATCTAATGGAAGGAAATCAGCAGTGAATCACTAACTGCACTTCAAAAGATGCATCTAATATCATTTTCATAATAAGGCAATTCTAAAAATGTGCTCATTTTACCATTTCACCAAATGAATTAAAATATCAGTGCGCATTGTCATATATTATCACTTGCAGGGAAGGCTAAAATAGAAATGTTACAATAGAATACCATGCCATGTCACCATTCAATTGAAGTGGAACGAGGGAACAAATTTCTCAGAACAAATGGTGAAATGAAGATAGCATCTTTTGTAAAGGTCTTCTTTTGAGAGTCCCTCAGTTTCTTCTCCTGATGATCTGCCATTCAGAAACTGACAATGAATAATATATTCTGACAGCAGCATTTATTCATTTCTCATGTTCTCTAAGTCCTCTAGATAGATTACACACTCTAAAGAAATCCAAATACCTGCTCTCTGGAAATCAGATCTTGTGAAAACCATGCCTTCCTTCATTTGGACATGCAATTCACATGCCTGAAACAACCTTAATGAATTATTCTAATTCTACAAAAAAATGTGTAATAAATGGGAAAACAGTCAAATGATTTACTATTATTAGGGATATAAATATCCCTAGATTTATTTGGAACCCAATTCCTGAATTATGATGTATGAATATATGTGGATTGGCAGAGTTCCTTAGAGGAGAGGTGCCTTTCCATGTTGCTAAGGAACATGCCACTGCGCCAGAGGGAATGCTCTTATCCTTGCACAGTTTCTCCCAAGTGATTCTTAATATTGAACCTGTATAACTACTCAAGAGGAGAGCTCCTTTCCCTTTCCCTGGATTCTAATGAAGCTTCTTCTGGTGTGGAAGCCTTTACTTTCTTTTACACTCACATGGGATTTGTAGGAATGATGCCAAGAATTTGGCAATATTTTAATTCAATGGTATAGAATCTATTTGAGTTTGTGTGCATTTTGCAAGGGTCATGGAAATTTCAGCTGCACATTGTCAGTTAAAACATATACATATAGCTCATAAGCATTTTTTCTGTTTTTTATTATTATTTTTAATTGTACTATAATGTTCAAGGACTGAACTGTTTTATTTGCTGTTTAAGATAATGTAAATGTGAAATTTTAGTTATTTTATTACTTTATGATAATTTAATTATGTGTTTTATCCCAACACTTTGTTTTATTACTTAATACTTACACAAGCATAAAATAAAGTATCAACATAATTTCAGAGATATTAGGGGTTTTCAAAAGTTAATATAGCTAAGTAACATATCAGGTAATATGACCAAGTACTTTGGGGTATTTTGCTGTTTGTTTACATAAACAATGCACACATGTTGAGGTGCTCTCATTTTATATATGTTTGCACATAAATTATATACTGTTTTGAAAGTGGCTAGTGAATAGAAGCAGCCCTAACTTTTCACAATACAAAGTGGCACTCTGACTTTGCAAATGGTAAAATAAAAGCAAGTGCAGAATGGACGGCACCTCCATAATCCCTACTATACCATCCCATTTATGTTGAACCATTATAAAATCTATGATAGGCATTTTGCAAGCAATCATTTAAGCAAAGTAGTGTGGTGAGGAAGCACTTAGTAACAAGATCTATTTAGATTTAAATGCTACTTTTTCAACTTTTTAAACATTTTCAAGAGGCATTTGGTATGTTATCATAAACCAAATTGATATTTGATACGTTAATTACTTGGCAAATTTTTTGCCTTAGCTGCTGTGCTGAATCATTTCTTTCTTTCCACAATGATCTGTGATGCTCATAGTGTCCTGTATTCAGCAGGGCCCCTCTGCATCCCTTAGCACCATGCCTACTATGCAGGGAATACTTTAAACAGAATGATTCTATTGTTATCATTGGTGTTGTCATATTGAGGATTTCTGTGTCAAATGTGAGTTTATTCTATCTAAGCAACACATTTAGCATCATAAAGAAAAATTTGCTCATCAGGGATGATCCCTGTGTCCTCTCTCAGGCTGATAATACTGCTGGCCACTGCATCTAATCTATTAAGTGGAGTTCTTCTATGGAGTAATGTTCCCATATTAACTCTCCCTTATTACAAGTACTGCATTACCTTAGTGTATTAATTTTAGAACTAGATTGATATTGTCCCCAAGTCAGTATTATTTATTTGCAGGATCAGATATTAACTGTGAAATTGCAGCATGAATTAACATGTATCCTCATGGCACCAGGGAGGAATGGGTTGAAGTAGGATGTTGAAGAGGTTAGGATAGTTCA
>PVHX01001939.1:140756-178540 GCA_004024805.1 Geosciurus inauris | reverse complement strand
ATTTTCTTTTAAATGACACCCTAGAATCTGAGGTAGGACTGAACCACTGCCCCTTGACTGCCCTCGATGCCCCTGACCTTGCCTGGCATCAAACTGGCAAGAAGCCCCCGCAGGGACGTCCTGGGCTCCTCCCGGGCCGCGAGGAGAGCCCACCCCAGGCCTCCCCGCGACCCTGGGCCTCCTCTTCCCCCATCCGCACACGGCGTCCCCCGTGCCTGTGAGGGTGCAGCAGGGGGATGGCAGGCGGCGGCCAGGGCCAGTGGCAGACCTCTGTCCCCTCCCCAGAACTACATCAGCTGCCACGACAGCAGCAACCTCAGCGCCTTGAACTGGCCTGACGTCCAATACGAGGTCTTAGGGGGCCCAACAAACAACGAGATCATCTTCCACCAAAGGAACGGCTTCTACATCTTCCAGCTTTCCATTGTGGACCCCTACTACAGGTGAGCTGGCCTGCCTGGTGCCAGGGCCACCTGGCAGCCTGACGGCAGTCTCTGCAGAATGAGCCACACTTGTGCAGGGGACCCTTTACTCCCTCCCCTCACCAGCCAGCAGATCCTGGCTAAAGTGAGTTCCTATGGGGCACAGGGGCCACAGCTGTCATCCCAGTGACTCTGGAGGCTGAGGCAGGAGGATTGCTAATTGGAGGCCAGCCTCAGTAATTTAGCAAGATCCTGTCTCAATAAAATTTAAAAGGCTGGGGGCTTGGTGGTGGAGCACTGGCTTGCCTTGCACGTGTGAGGCCCCGGCTCCATCCTCAGCACTGTCAAACAACAAAACAACAAAAAACCCAGCTCAGACTGACCCACAAGAGTGACAATTTTAAGTTCCAGTTGACATTTGTTTACTCTTGAAATACTGGCCCTCTGCAGATTCTGCTTCTGCAAGTTAAACCAACCACAGGCCAAAGATTTAAAAGAAAATTGTGTCTGTACTGAACATGTGCAGAGTTTTCTCTGGCCGTTGTTCCCTAAATAATACTTAACAAGCGCTTCCACGGCCCGGCCGCGGGTCTGCAGGCCGCGGAGGAGCACAGGCTCTGGGCCGAGGCTGCACCGTTCCATACAAGGGTCGGAACCCACTGGGGTCCTGGAGCTCGGCCCTGCGGATTCTGGGGCACAGCTGTATTTCAGAGTTCATACCCGGTGCTGGGGAAGCACAGGGCCAGCAGCCACGGCCCTCCTGCCGTCTCTGGTGGTGGGACAGCGTGGTGGCGAGCCACGGCCACGCAGCCTTCGGGGCTCAGCCCTGCCAGCTGCTGGGTTTCCTGTTGGTTGCTGGAAGGCGGCCACACCAGGGATGGCGGCTCCACGCAGCCTGTCCCATCCGAGCTGCGGTCAGACGCCCCCCACTAAGGGCGTTGGGAGCACCCTGACGCCAGCCCAGGCACCGTTGCCCAGTGGCCCCACTGGGGACAACACGGGGCAACTTCCTTGTCCCTGTTCTAAGTCCTTTCAGCCATCACTGTGGAGGAAGCTCCATCCAGATGCTCGTGGAGCCCGGACTGGGCGCCCGCACTGGGAAGGCCACAGGTGGCCCCTCAGTCCTGTCCCCCCTCGGCCCCACGTGCCGACGGGTCCCACAGCCACCCCTGCACCTCTCCGTCCCACAGCTACTGCCACCTGGACACCATCTTCAGCATCTACGTGTACGGGGCCTACCCACAGAGGGCCATCCCACCGGAGGCCTCCATCCTTCTGCTGGTGTGTGGCACCCTGCTGGCCGTGTGGCTGGCCTACCTGGTCCCCGAGCGGCTGCGCGCCCGGGAAGGCCGCAGGCTGCACCGGTGCTGTGCCAGCCTGTGCAGGAAGTGCCCAGGGTGCTGCAGCTGTGTGAAGGCCAGGCACTGACGGCCGGGGAGCCACGGTCCTCCCCCGGGTGGGCTGAGCCCCAGCCTCAGAATAAAGCCTTGGCCAGCTGAGCAGGACGCAGGGCCCATCCTTCGGCGACTCCTGTGTGTGTGTGTGTTTTGCTGGGGATGGAACCCAGGGCCGGGTGCATGCCAGGCGGGTGCTCTACCATGGAGACACACTCCTGTCCTTTTTGGATTTTGAGACAGGGTCTAAGTTGCTGAGGCTAGCCTCAAACTTGTGATCCTCCTGCCTCAGCCTCCCAAGCTGCTGGGATGACGGGTGTGGCCAATACATGCAAGCCTTGCTGGTTTTGCGACATTTTGACATCCTGAGGCCAAACCCACAGGAATCCAGTTTCTTACAGATGACATTCAATGCCCTCTCCACAGACCCCGCGTCTACAACATGCAAACCAAGCAATGCCCAGTGCAGACACCCAGCCCTCCTCCACGGGGATCCTGCCGTCCAGGGCCAGCCCCATGGCCTGGAGCCTCCCACCCACAGCCTGCCCACCCTGCCTTGGCAAAAGTCAGAGCAGGAACCCTGTCCACGTGTTCCCAGCTCCCTCTGTGGCCCGCCAACCCTGTGTTTCCAGATGCCCTGCTTGGCATGGCCTGCCATCCTCTCCTGACGACGACCCACAGTATCAGACCTCAGCCCAGGAGCCAGGCATGGCGGCCCACCCTGCCCGAGTTCCAGGCCTCCCCGACTCCAACAGCACAGACCTCAGGGCCCCCGAGATGAAGGTCCTGGTACCAGGAGACTGCCCGGGCCAGGCAGGATCCCCAGCTCAGGTGAGCCGTCCCAGAGGGGTGTCCCTGGAGGGGGCACCCTGGCCACCTGCTGTTTGGTCACATTTCTGGGGGTGGCACCCCTCAGGGTTATCGGGCACAGCAGAAAGGCAGGTGAGAACCTGCCCGTGGGCAAGGGGCAGTCCCAGGGACGAGGGGCAGGAGTGGCCAAGAACGCCGGCACTTGGGGTCACTGCTCTTCCTGGGCCGAGCTGTCCCTGGCACCTCAGATCAGACCCCAGGCACATCCCCAGGGGGAGCCTGCTGGACACCCTCCCCGGGCTCAGGTGCCGTGTGCAGTGTCTGTGCCCTCGCACCTGGCACCTCTCCTGCACGTGGGGACACTCTCCCACACCCGCCCTGCTCCCAACGCAGGCCAGCGCCGGCCTCCAGTCACCATGAGGGTCCACCTGCACCCAGCACTCGCCCCAGCCCACCGTCCGCACCAGCAAGCCCAGGCCCTGGCCTGCCTCCCATTGCCCCCCAACTGGCAGGGGGCTGCAGCCACGCCTGGCCTGTGGCCCCAAGCTTCACAGGGGTCCTACAGAGACAGGTCACCTCCCATCCTCTTCCCACCAGTGGTGGTTTCTTGGGACACAGGACAGGCAGTAGGGTGGAGACCGAGTTGCCCTCCAGGACTTGTCCAGCTTGCTGTGTGTCTCCAGGCAAGTTTGTACCCCTCTCTGGGCAACCTTGATTTTCACCACCAAATACAGAAAGAGAAATCCTCATTGTGGCTGGGCACAGCGACACACACCTGTAACCCCAGCTGTCCAGGAGGCTGAAGCCTGAGGACCGCAAGCTCAAAGCCAGCCTCGGCAACGCGGGGAGGCCGTAAGGGCTGAGCAAAACAACTGCTTCACAGGGGAAAGGGCTGGGGGCGCGGCTCGGCGGCAGGGCAGCCCCGGGGTCCGTCCAGAACCAGAAAAAGGCCGTCCTCACCATGTGGGGACCCCGGCCGGGCGTGGGCACGCAGGCCACTGGCCCCAGCACGCAGCCAGGTACAGCCTGGCCTTCCCTTGGACACAGGGCAAGGGACGGTGTCACGCGCGGCCTGCCCCGGCCCAAGGGGACACCACGCTGAGAGATCAAAACTGTTTTAATGGGGGGCACCTCCCAGGTCCTGCCGGGGCCCCGCGGGCGCTGCCGCGGCCTGCCTGCCCTTGCCGCCCGGCTTGCCCTTCCTGACGGCCGCGGCGGCCTTCTTCCTGCCCGGCGGGTCGCACCGCGGGAGCGGGGCCGCGGGGTCGGCTGGAGGGGGCCCCAGGCGGGGCGGCGGGTCCTCGTCAAGCGCCTTGAAGTTGAAAAAGTAGTCCACGTTGGACACGGTGTCCAGGATCTCGGGCACGCTGTAGTCGAAGGACAGCAGCTCGTCCGGCAGGTGCAGGGAGCGGATGTCGCTGGACGCGTCGTCACCACCGGGCCCGCAGTCGGGCAGGGCGGGTCTGGGCACCTTGCGCGGGGTGGCCTCGGGCTCCGCGCCGCCCGGCAGGCAGTCGAAGAGCTTCATGGCGTCCTCCAGCAGCACCTTGTCCGGCAGCACGAAGGCCCGCGCCGCCTCCGGGGCCCTGGCCTCCCCTGTCCCCGGCCGGGCGGCCTCCCCCGGGCCCGCCGGGTGCGGCAGGCTGGGCACAGCTCCGCTGCCGGCCTGCGGCTCCTTGGTGGGGAGGGCCAGGGGCTCGCTGGGCCGCGCTGCCCCCTCGGGCCCGTGGACTTGGCTGAGGTGGCCCTGGAGGGGCCCGTAGGTGCTGGGGGGCAGCTTGCTCTCCTTGGGGGGCGCCAGGCTCTCCTTGAGCAGCGGCGGGGGCAACTCCACAAAGGTGGGGGGCCCCCCCTCGCCCACAAAGCCCAGGGCCTCCGGCCCAGGTCCCTCCGGAGGGAAGTAGGGCATGAGGTACTGGGGTCCCCCGGGCGCTGGCTGGTAGTGGGGGTACGGCGGTGGGGCTGGCACGGGGGCTTTGAGGTAGTGCTGGGGCTCCAGGAGGTAGCTGCCCGGCGAGGCGGGGCCCCCAGCCACCGCCAGCTTGTACAGGGACGACTGGCCAAAGTCGGTGGTGGCCCACTCGATTCGGTAGATGCGGGGGTCAAAGAAGCAGCCGCAAGGCGCCATCTGGAAGCCTGGGGGCAGCGGGTGGGGCCACGGGGGTCGGGACATGGCCGCCTCACTGAGGGTCCCTCTGAGGAACAGCCTTATCTTTGGGGCTCACTCTGGATTGTTTTGGGGTTCTGTCTGGATGAGGACATGGGCTTTCTTTGCAGCTTCCCAAGGGACAGTGGCCCAGGCTTTGCCTCAGGGACCCGCGGGATGGGCCTCCCTCTGGGGCCCACCTGAGGGCCCAGGGCCTGCTCGGGAGCCTGAGGGACGCAGGGAAAGCTCGTCTCTGGGGAACCTGGGAGCAAGGCAGGCAGACCTGCTTTCGGGGCACAGAGGATGTGGCCTGTCCTTTGGGGAACCTGCAGGGTCCCCTCTGGGACAGGGAAGGGAGATGAGCCCACTCTTAACCGTTCCCGGCCCCTCGTCGAGCTGGGGTGGCCGGTACCTGCAGGAGGGGCCGGAAACGCCTCTTTCTCCTGGCTTAGGGGCTGATACAGTAGGTTCGAGGCGGCTGTGGACAAAGGTGCCCAGTGGGTGGGGCCCGAGCTGCAGAGGCGGGCTGGGCACCCCCTCCCCAGGCACCCCCACCCCTTCTCTCGTACCCACGGCAGGAGCAGGCTCGGGGCAGGCGGGCGCCGGCTGGCTACCCAGCCCCTCGGTGCTCTCCAGGCCCCTGGGGCTGAAGCCTTCCTGGGGGGCTGTGGGGGGGTAGAAGGGTTTGGGGTGCTGCATGGGCAGGCGGGGCCTGGCAGGTGGGAGCGGAAGCGCCCACCCGGAGAGCAGGCTCAGAGTCCTGCGGGGTTCCACGCGCCCGGTTACTGGGGCGGCGGGTTCTAGGCCAAGGCCTGCCCACCAGGTGGGGTTCCGGGGGTGGGAGGGTGGGCAGGCAGCAGAGGGGACGCCCAGAGGTGAGAGCCAGACGTCACCTGGGGCAGGCAGACCCTGGCCTGTCCCTGTCCTCTCCTCTCTGGCAACGCCGTCCTGTGCTCCAGAGCTGTGGCCCCCAGCAGGGGTCCCTGACCCCACCCCCGGAGCTGGCCCCACCACCTGGCTGGCAGCCCGTGGTCCTGGCCTGGGGCAGCACAGAACCTGGCCCCACCAGGCCCTTGGGTGGCCAGGAGGTTGGTGCCTGAGCAAGCAGGTGGGGAAGGGGCTGCGGCCAGGAGGGAGGCAGGGGTGAAGGGGGTGACGGGGTGACGGGGGAGACAGAGAGGTTCGCTGCCTTCTCCCCACGGTGCCTCGGGCCTCCTGGCACTACTTGTACGCATTGGCCTTGTGCTTGGGCAGGAAGGCGAAGTTGGGTGGCACGGGCCCCAGGAGCATCTCGCTGGGGGAGGGCGGGAGGCAGGGTCAGACCCAGGCTCGGCCACCCTGCCCGCCCGCCCCCGCCCCCGCCGCCCAGGTACCTGATGCGAATCCAGTCGGCCGCCTGCTGGCTGGCCATCAGCGTCTCCAGGTAGTCCCGGCCCAGGTAGTGGGGTGGCCGCTCGTTGACCCTCTGCGGCAGCCGCTCCAGCAGGCCCACGGGCACATACCTGCAGGTGGCACAGGTCAAGCCCGAGCCTCCAGCCCAGGCCACCGCCCCCGAGGCCACCCACCTGCACAGGAAGGACAGCCACTCCAACAGGAAGCGACGCGTCTTCTCCACGCCCTGTGTGTCCGAGCCCCAGTGCTCCAGGCCATAGCTGGTGAAGTCCCTCAGGATGTCCAGGCGCTCGGAGGACGAGATGTCCCAATGCCTCTGCTCCTTGACCTCCGTGAACAGCCAGGGCTTCAGCAGGGCACCGCTGGGTGGGGTGGCAGCTCGTCAGCCTGCGGCCACTGCACCCTACCCTCAAGCCACAGTGGCCAGGTCCCCTCCCCACTGCGACACCACCCTGGCTCCCAGCCTGTCCTGGTCCAGCAGGGCCACAGCTGAATGGATGGCAGGACGGGCAGAGGGAGAGGTGCAGCACTCACCGGGCGATCATGACCCCGGCAACGCCCGTCTTGAGGGCGCGATTGGCATCATCATAGGACAGGATGTCCCCGTTTCCTGATGGGACAGAGAGGGCGTCTCAGGAGCTGCTCTGGGTGGTCCCTGCCACCTGGTGGTCCCCATCAGAGCAGAAGAGGTCCAGGTGGTGGGTCTGGTGAAGGGGTGGCCTTGGGTGGCAGTGGGCAAGAGTGGCTTTGGGGCACCCACCGAACAGTGGCATGGGGCTGGCTGCCTTGGCGCACTGGGCGATGTACTGCCAGTCGGCTAGCTTGGTGTAGCGCTGCTCCCGGGAGCGGCCGTGGAGCTGGGGGGGAGAGGGAGATGCAGAGCGAGGCACAGCAAGGGGCCGCGGGGCCACGAGGAGGGGATGCACGGGTGCCCAGGACCCACCGTGACGAGCGCCACGCCCCAGTCCCGCAGCTCCGGCAGCAGGCGATGCGCCAGGTGCACACGCTCATGGACGCCCGTGCGCAGCTTCACCGTCAGCGGCACATCCAGCACCTGGGGACGAGGAGGGGGTTGGCGGGGCGGGGGGAGGCGGCCGGGGCGGGGGGAGGCGGCCCTGGCGTACCTGGCTCATGCCGCGGACGATCTGCTGGAACTTGGCGGTGCGGTTCATGAGTGCGCAGCCCCCGCCCTGGGGAGAGGGGCACAGTGGGGCTGGCGGCACACAGCACCTGCGGCCACCCCCGCCCACCCCCGCAGCCCAGGTCTCGGGCTGGCTCAGAGCCCTCGCCGTCCAGGTGGGAAGCGAGGCACGGGCCCACCCAGGCCAACAAGGCGGATCCCAGGGCCCAGCAGCCTAACCTTCTTGTACACGAGGTCGATGGGGCAGCCGACGTTGATGTCCACAAAGTCCACGTCCACAGTGCGGCCCAGCAGCTCCGCGCACCTGGTCATGGTGTCGGGGAAG
This sequence comes from Geosciurus inauris, assembly GCA_004024805.1. NCBI lineage: Eukaryota > Metazoa > Chordata > Mammalia > Rodentia > Sciuridae > Geosciurus > Geosciurus inauris. The sequence goes on along the minus strand of PVHX01001939.1, from coordinate 170,910 downwards.
GCACCTTCCAGCTGTGGCACAGCAGAAAATCCCAGGGCCTTGCACACTGGGGACGCTCGCACCAGGCCACACCCCGCCCTGGCCTCCCCAGGAGTACCACCGTGCCCAGCTGGCCTGTCTCGGGCACCAGCTCTGTGCCAGGGCCACTGGGCTGTCACCCAGGCAGATCCTGAACATGGCTCTGAAACATAGCAGCCAAGGACCCCTCCGCCCTCAGGGCAGGTGCTGACCTGGACGCCGAAGATGTCCTCGCACTGGTGGCGTTTGAGCAGGGCCCACTCGGACATCTGGCCCTGCAGCAGGTTGGTGCACACGGCCATCTCCCCACACGTCACGTCCGCCCCAAAGCGCTTGCAGATCCGCCGGAAGGGCAGGTTCCCGCACTGGGCCACCAGGACACGGACACGTGAGGCGACAGCACGCAGGACCCCAGGGCCAACCACCCCCCTTGGCCAGGCCCTACCGTAGTGAGGGGCGCCAGGTACAGCTTGCCGCTGATGTCCAGCTGGGGGGAAGGAATCCCGTGAGGGCGGCCCGACCCGGCTGAGGCCTCCCGTGCCCTTCCCCCCACAGCCCGGGACGCGCTCCTCAGCGCCGCCCAGCCGGGCTCTGCACCCCGGGCTTCTGCACTGACAATCCCCCCTTCATAAGGAAAGCTCTTGCCCCACCCTGCCCTGTGCTGGAGAGCTCCTATCCAACCACCAAGCCCCAGTCACGATGCCCCTTCTCTCAGAGCCTTGCACATCGCCCCCTCTGCCCAGCCCAGGCACTCTGGAACCATGCTGAGTGTCCAGCTTTCCTGCCCTCCACACTGAGGCTGGGGAGGGCTGGGCCCAGGCTCGAGGACAGAGGATGCGTGAGTTGGGGTCCTCCAGGGCACCTGGCTCCAGGCGTCTAGCACTGGAGTGACAGAGGAGTGGCCGGCCCTGCTGTTGGCGCTGTTGCGGGGGCCCGGAACACACACCCGCTTCTTCTCGCAGGGCCGCAGTCTGACCACGTCCTCATCCGTCAGGGGCCCACAGGTCTGCACAGGGTGGCTGGGAGGGCAGCCAGCCTTTGGCCCAGCAGGGGCCTGCTGGGTGCCACAGTCGCTCTGCCCCAGGGTGCCCTCGGCTACAGTGGCCTCAGGGACAGCACCAGCAGACAAGGGGCTTGGCAGCTGGCCCTGGCTTAGCTGGCGCAGGGCGTGATCAGCTCGCTCAAAGCGGATCTTGCGCTTGCGCAACTGTTGCTGCAGGGCCTTGTCCAGGCCGTTGCGCACGGGCTGGTGGTGGGCCCAGCGCCCCGCCAGCTCCTCCTGCACCAGGTTCTGGCCCTCAGGCCCCAAGTGGGCCCCAGCGAAGCGGCAGGTCACACCATAGGGGCATTTGCCAAAGGTCTCAAAGAGCACACAGCGGGGGCCCAGGTCAGCCGGCTTGGTCTCCAGGTAGCGGCCCACGTCATGCAGGAAACGACAGCGGTCACCAAAGAAGCACTTGGTAGCAGACTCCTGTGAAGAAGAAGGAGGACGTGAGGGGGACAGAGAAGGCTGCTGTGTCCTCAGGCACGTCAGTCACCTCCTAAGCCTCAGGTTCTTCATCTGTGACTTGGGAACAAACGCAACACAGGTGCCCTTGATCTGCAAGGAGGCCCCATGCAGAGACACCCACAGTGGGCTGAAGGAATCCCACGTCCACACCACTGGGCTCACCTGACCACCGGACCTCCCGCTGCCTCTGGGGCCCACCATGGAGCATCACCCTACAGTCTCAGGCTGATGGGACCCAGCCTCATGTGACTGTCACTCCACTCATAAGAGCACTGCATGTTACAAACCAGCAAGAGATCAGATTAGGTTTCACAGTGCAGTCCCTGCAGAATGCGTGTGGCTGTCTCATCATCATAACCTCAGGTCAGAGGCCGAGGCACGCCACGCTGGGAGCCGTCTGTACTGACATCCTAATAGGGGATCCTCAGCATCACGCGGGGACAGGCAGACTGAAGTCCCCAAACCTCCTCACGGGGACATGCTCACCTGGATCACTGAGGGGCAGAGCCTGGTCTTGTCATAGTGTGTAGGCTTCACGTGGGGTCGGCCCTTGTTCTGGCCCCGGGCTCTCTTCTGGGCTTGTGGCTGCTGCCCGGGCTCAGCGGCTGGCTCCGCCTGCCCGTCCTCCGCCAGCCGGTCCTCCGCCTGCCCGTCCTCTGCCTGCTCGTCCTCCCGCCGGATCCTCTTGGCCTCAGGCTCAGCCAGGTCACTGCCATCAGGGTCTCCTGCCTCTGTTTCCTGCTGGAGCTTCTCCCCTCTGGCTTCCAGGAATTGGTGGAACTGTTCCTTGGTGGTGAGGTATCTGCCAGCAGAGAGGCAGAAGACAGGACTGTCCCGGAAGTCCCTCCTCTGAGCGCAGACTCAGCCAACACTGGTGTAAGAAGTCTGAGAACTACACCTGCTTAAATGCTTCAGCTGACAGCTTGCTGCTTAGGAGTAGCCAGCTCCCAGCCAGGAGTAACCTCAGGGCCAGAGGGAGAACCTATTTTGTCCCTTGGTCCCCACTGCCCTGAGCGTCAGGTCAAAACAAGTTGTCAAGCATGAACATCCCCGGCCCGACGTGGGAAACTACAAGTCCCAGCATGCCTTGCAGCGAAGCCACCCGCCACATTGCCCAACTCGCCTCTCAGCCCGACAGACACTGCAATCCCCAGCATGTCCCGCAGCATTCCCTGCGACGCCAACCCCCACCCGCAACAGCGGCCGGCGGTGCACATGCGCCATTCGCACCACACGGCGGGACTACAGGCCCCAGCACGCACTGCGGGTCTCGCCTCGAACCCCGCCTATCCAGCACGCACGTGGCCGCCCTTCACACATGTGACAGCTCCGACGTGCACCTCCTCGGGTGTTAGCCTGACCACTCTGCGGGCGGAGGGACGGTCCGGACCCCGCGAGCTTCCCGCTCTGGACTGCTGCCCCATATCCCGGCATGCGCCGCTCGGGCCACACTACGGGTACCGGGAAGACCACATAAGGTGTCCCCTACTGCTCTGGAGACTCACTGAGGCTTAATGGGCGCCACTCCTCGTTCCGACGCGCTGACTCCTGAGTCGCTGTCACATCCACCCTCTGCTGGGGCCGTTTTCGCTCCTTCCGCCATCGACAACTTCTCACGCCCGTTATGGAGTGTAGCAGACAGGCCTTCCGGGTCGCGAATGGGCTCCATGGCCGTACTGGGCAAGTGCGCATGCGCGCAGCGCTCCAATGACGCTGTTATGCGCGCGTGGCGTCACGGGGGCGGGGCCGAGAGTGGGTGGAGCCTCGGACGGGCACGTAGGGCAGAGGGAACCCGTGAAGGCCTTGAGGGCTGGAAACCCGTCGCCTGTGGGCCGCGGGGAGTGTTCTGCTCTGCTGGGGTTTTAAAAAATACAAGTCCTAATGCGGAGAGTGGGGGGAGGAAACTAGTTCCCGTGTCCCCTAAGTATGTACAATTAGTATACGTTAATCAAAAAAGTTTAAAATGTTTAAGTCGGATATATCAACCACCCTGATCTGATCATCACACACTGTACATGGGTCAGATGATCACAGTGTACCCCACACGTTTGTTCAATAAAAATGATTATTTTAAAATGTGAGTTCCACTACTATTAAGTGGGGCATTTGTCCAACAGATAATTAGCGGAGCACTTACGTGCCAGATGAGTCTAGATGCTGGAGATAGATAATGAACAGACAAGAGCCCCTGCTTTTAAGAGCTGACACAGGAGGGGCTGGGGTTGTGGCTCAGTGGTAGAGTGCTTGCCTTAGCATGCGTGAGGCCCTGGGTTCGATTCTCAGCACCACATATAAATAAATAAAAAAGAGCCATCAATAACCAGAAAAAATTAAAAAAAAAAAAGAGCTGACACAGGAGTTAGCAAGACAGTAAACATGACTGCTCTACCTATGTTAGCAGTAGTGAAGTGGGAAGGGGAATTGGGAAGAACACTTTTGGTGCTTGCTCATTTTTAGAGTTCTCATTTGCAACCTTTGCCTTTGCTGTGAACTCAAGGTACTTCCCACTAAGAGTCCATGCACACTTGCTGGCGCAGGCTGTGCACACACTGTGATTTTGTTTTGTTTTGTTTTGTTTTGTTACTAGGAATTGAATTCAGGGGCACTCGGCCACTGAGCCACATCCCCAGCCCTATTTTGTGTTTTATGTAGAGACAGGGTCTCACTGAGTTGCTTAGCGCCTCACCGCTGCTGAGGCTGGCTTTGAACTCACGATTCTCCTGTCTCAGCCTCCCAAAGTGCTGGGATTACAGGTGTGCGCCACTGCACCCAGCTTCGCTTGCTCATTTTTAGTAGGCTGGCCAGGGAAGGCCTCACTGATAAGGCCACATTTGAGTCTACTCAGAAGTGAGAGTCGTTGTGCTGTAGGAGGAAAAAGTGCTCTAGGCAGAGGGGACAGCTGTGCAAAGGCCCTGGGGTAGGACTGGGCTTGGCATGTTGGAAGCACAGCCTGGGGAGGGACAGGGAAGTTCAGGATCCTGTGGGCCATAGGGAGGGCTTGGGCTTGGATACCCAGGAAGGTGGGAGCTATGGGGGGCTTTGGGCAGAGGAAGGAGGCGCTTGTCACTGTTTGCCACTTTCCTCGCCATGCCTGGTTGTGCTCCCTGAAGTCCCCATTCTTGGAGGAGGCTTGTGCACTTGGGGAACTCAGGCTCTCCATGAGTTAGAGTCCCTTCCTCTCCCTCCACCTGCCACCAGGAACACCAGGCAGCCTTCCCAGCCTCCCGTCATCGATGAAATCGGGCTGCTCAGAGCATCTCCTTTAGGAGGTAAGCACTCGGCGAGCGGTGGGCAGCAGTTTCCTGCAGCAGCTGTTGTCACTGACTGCTGTTCTGTTCTTGTTTTGCCTCGGTCACATCCAGGAAGGCCAGGCGTGGTGGGGACATGGCATCCCTTAGCTGCCGCACATTTCACTCAGAACTTGAGGGCTTTCCAGCTCAGAAAGGAGGACGCCATGCTTCTCGTGTGACAGGTGGGGAACAGGCCCGAAGAGGGAAGGGATCTCCCTGAGGCCACCACAGCCTCAGCACCGTGGAGAGCTGTCACCCACCTGAGGCCCGGGCCACCCTCTGTGGGATTCGGTGGGGATTAAGTGGTAGAGTCTAGCTCCCTCCTCCCTCCTGGGGTGTCCCCTGCCTCCGGATCCTGGCACTTGTCTCCCACATGGCTTCACAGGGGACAGTTGGACAGGTTGGGGAAACGGGCTCAGGGAGGGCTGCCCCTTCCCAGAGGCGGGGGCTGCAGCTGGCTACGGACAAAACGGCACGTGGGCTGGTTACCATTGCGTCTGATCCACATACAGGATGACAGTGACCTAACAGTGGTCACTTATCCCTTGTGAATGGTCGTCGAGTGCTCCCCGTGGGCCAGGCCCTGCTCAACCTTTTCACAGATTGACCGTTTATTCCTGCCTCTGCCTTTGTCACCGCACATCTCTTGTCCTGCCTCCCTGGCTGCAGGCACCTGACCCGAGGGAGACCCTATATTGTCCACAGACTTCCCACCTGCTGTGGCCTCAGAAGCCTCCAGCCCCTCCTGGCCTCCTCCCCCTGGCCTCCACATCCCCAGGGACACAATGGTCTCAGCACCCTCCTCCCAGTCCTGCCGGGTCTCCGCCCAGGGGCTGCTTCACCACCCAGAGCCAGAGACCAGGACACCTTCCTGCCTCTTTCTCCCCAACAGCCCGTGGGCCATGGCCTGCTCTCTTTCCCTCCAGAGTCTCGCGTCCGTTTCTGCCCCACCCCAGACCTCAGTCTCCCTTCCTGTTCCACCGTGAGCCTGGATCTGTGCCGCAGCGCGCCCCGACATGCACAGGCCCCGGGTTCAGTCCCTGGCAGCGAGGACAACAGTAATAGTGCTCCAAACCAACCGGGCCCTCCGTGCTCCCAGCCCCTCGGTGCTCCCTCCTGCCCTGCCTGTCCCGCTGCCCTGAGTCCCTGCACGGCCCGCACCCTGCTGCTTCTCCAGCATCACCCCGCTTGCTCCAGAGCCCTCAGGAGGCAGCCGTGCCTCCGCGCCTCTGCACGGGGTTCCCTCTTCCAAGGCACCTCACTCGTCCCACCCGTCTGCAGACCACCACTGTCCCCTCTGGAAGGCTCCCCGACTGTCCTCGTGAGGTGAGTCCAGTGCCCGCCCTGACCCTGCGGCTGCCTGGCCCCGTGCTCATCTTCCCCGCGGGAACTGTGAGCCCAGAGAGGGTGGGGATCGGGTCTGCATTCGTCGCTGTGTGTCCCCAGCACCCAGCGTCAGGCCTGACAGGTGGGGGCTCCAGGAACACTTGTCCAGGGATGCATCTTCCCCAGCTGGGAAACTGAGGCACATGGTCGCCTAGGGGCCCCCCTCACTGAGGCTGTGGCAGGGGCCCAGGCCTTTCCTGAGAACCTGGGGCGCAGGGGGGACATTGAGGATGACGTCCCATCAACCCAGACTCATCCTTCAAATGCCTGACCGTAGCTGAGGTCAGGGAGGGAGGCCGTGACCCTGGGCCCCTGAGCAGGTGGGGGTGGCACAGGGCCTGGGACGCCGCTGCTGGCACTTCGTTCGTGCCTTCTCTCCGTCTCCGTCTCTCTGATTCTCTCTATTTCTGTTTCAAAAATTCGTTTTGTTCCCCTTCTTAGCTCTTTCTCCCTGTTCCCCTCTGCCGCCCCTCCCGGTTCCTCTCCCTCCCGCACCCGCAGCCCCTGCCTCTTTCCGCCTCTGCCCTGGGCTGGACAGGGCTGCAGGCAGGGCAGGTACAGCCTGGGCTCCGTGCCCAGCGCTGCCACAGCCACCCCGGATTTGTGGCTGCGACTTCTTTATCAGTAGCTGCAGCTGCCCCTTATCTCCTGGCTTTGGGACAGGAGACCGGGATTAGGGCAGCCCGGGCCAAGGACACGAGATGGCAGGGCCAGCCAGGCGGCCAGGCGGGTGGTGGTGATGACAGGAGCCAGGTGCGTGTGGCGGAGGCATGTGAGCAGTTGTGGCACACTCCCCTGTGTGGCCCTGCGCCTGTGCATGTGCGAGAGTGTGAGGCTATGGTCGGTGCAGGTGCCTGCACAGCCCCTGCCACCGCCCCGGCCACCCGTGCAGCCTGGCCCCGCCCCCTGCCGGGACTGCCGGCCTGATGGATTTCCCACCTTGCTGACCTGAGACCCCCAGAGATGGGGCCCTCGACCTGTGACCTGAGGCTGTGAATGGCCCTGTGGGGACAGCTGCTGGCCCTGTTTTCACCATCCTGGCCTGGAACGGCCGGCTCCTTCCTGCCGCCCACAGGCCTCTTGGGCTCCACCCCAGCCTGGCTGGCTTCCCCTCCAGCTCCCGGGGCCCTTGCTTGACCCCCAGCCAGGAGCGTGTGTCCAGCTCTGGGGTCCCTGCCAGAGTTGAAGTGAGAGTGACTGTTGAATCCAGCACCCAAAGCCAAATGCTAGAGAGGACCAGGGCCAGCCCAGAGTTGCCCCAGTGACCCAGGCCAGTCCAGAGGACACTACCCAACTCCAGGCGCGGATCAGATAGCACAGGAAGCCATTTTTCAGGTGGAGGAACAGAGGCCCAGTGACCTCTGCACCAGCTGCAGGATGAGGACAGGACTCTGTGACTAATGGTCAAGCCGAAGGCAGCTGCAGCCAGAGAGGACACGGAGTGCCCAGCCACCTCCATCCCTGCAGAGCTGGTCCCTGGGGGTCCCAGGGTGCAGCCCCAGGCCCACTGGCCCTGGACCAACTCTTAGCACTAAGATGGAAAGTTCTTCACCAGCCAAGTCTACATCTTGGCCAGCAGCCGCTGGCCTCCCAGAACTGGCCTGGGTCTCCACCCCTGAACAGAACACTCCCCTTGGGAGCAGTGGCCTCCCAGGGAGAGAAGGGGCCAGTCCTGGGGGGAGACACAGGGAGGAACATTCCAAAGTCATCCAGTCTCAGGTTGGAACCTCTTCCTTGCTGTGTGACCTGGGCCTGCGTCTTGATCTCTCTGATCCTGGAGTTTCACAACTACCAAATGGGCATAGAGCAGGCTGTTGCCAGGGGCTACCAGGGGGAGCTATCTGCGGAGGTGGTGAAGGAGCGGAACTAATTCCCAGGCAAACACCAGGAAGGGCAGGCAGGCTCTGGGGCCTAGGTTTCAGTTACCCTTGCTCGACCCACCCCTGCCTTGGCCTTGACCCTGGTATCCCCGTCAAAGGGGCCAAGTGCCCAGGGGTGCCCCGTGCCTCCTCAAGCCTCAGTTTCCCCACACCTCTGCTCTGGGGTGAGCTGCCCGGCCACGTGGGCAGCTCAAGGCCTAGCTCCACCCACCCCACCAAGCAGCAGCTCGAGTCCCAACAAGGAAAGTTTAAAAATAAAGCGCTGTAAACACCCGTGTTTCCTGCGAGCGGCGCCAGCCCCTGGCCTCGCAGCCTCCCGCGCAGCGGGGCTCACGCTTCGAAGCGGTTGGGACCCCGAAGACTAGTCCTCACAGGGGTGCGTGGGCTCCCAGTGGGGATGGGCCCCTGCCTGGCTGGGGGTGGAGTGCTGGAAATGAGGTGTGAGTGCACCCCAGTTCCCGGCTGTGCCGTGAGTCACTCCCTGTCTAGACGGCGACATTGTATGTGGGTGACTCTGGGACTGCGTCGTGATGGAGGGAACCAGTGTTTCTGGTGTGACCACGTGCGGCGGTCCTGAGCAGGCAGCGTTCCTATGTTCCCGAGTGTGACAGCGTCTCCTCCGTGGGTGTTTCTGTCCTCTTGTGTCCCTGACTGTGGCCGAGGTGGGCCAGTCCTGAGTCCCCACCTTCTGCTCCTGCCCCGCCCACCGACCTCGGCCCCACCCCTGAACCTCAGTCCCCCCATTCAAGAGGAAGAACTGAGTCTTTCAAGTCGCGTTGCCCGGGCAACCATTTTATGAGCGTCCACATGGTGGGCACATGTGTGTCCTGCACCCCATGTGTTGGCTCGCCCCGCCCCCGCGGCCCCCAGTCACAGCGGGGGCGGGCACAGGCATGGAGGGGTGAGCGGGAGGCGGCTCAGGGGCAACTGGTGACAGCTTAATGGTGGCTGGCTGGCTGGGGGTGGGCTCCTGCAGTCTGCGTTGTGTGCAGGGGCCTGTGCCTTGGAGCCCGGGTGCGCCCGTGTGCGCCCGTGTGCCGCGGCCCGTCTCTGGCACCCCCGTGACTGTGTAGCGGGGTAGGCACCCCGGCACAGGGTCACCTGCGTGTTGTGTGGGGGCGCTGTGTGCATGGGCAGGTGCTGGTCGCCTGTGCCATGTGTGCAGCGAGCGCGGCCCGGGTCACGGCTGGGATGGGTGGTACCGCGGAGAGCTGGTGCGCTAACCTGCACCAGGCGGGAGCGAGGGTAAGGATCCACTGAGTGCGTGTGAACGCGCGCATGCGTGTGCACCAGCAACCAGGAGGTTCCTCAGGGGTCAGCGGGCTAAACGCAGGCTTGTGTGTGTCGGTGTGAGGTGCAGGGTGGGGGTCAGTGGTGTATCACGAATGAGAGCACGTGGGTGGTAGTGACCTGCTTGTGTAGGCGCTGCTTGTGTGGCCTGGTCTGCACGCGTCCCGTGTCTGGCTCTGTGGGAGTGGGGACGGTGTGGGAGTCCTGCCTGAGGGGGAGCGTCCCTGCCACACCTTGTCTGGGTCAGGGCCAGCTGGCGCTGAGGGCAAGTGCCTGCGAGTGAGCATCTGGCAACACCACTGCGCATGTGCCCGGAAGGGGCACTCGGCACTGCATCCCACGACGATCGCCGGTCACATCCCATGGGGAAACTGAGGCACGCGGAGGCCACGCAGAGCACGGACCCCTGTTCTTTTCCATCCTAGGCTGGAAGCAGGCCACCGCGGAGCCGTCACCTCTCTGTCCCCCTCTGCTGCCCAGGCACCCCAATCTCACCCGGCTCGCACGTGCACAGCACCACGCGCAGCCCCGCATCACCCCACGTATAGGGGATCCAAGAGAGTCCACCTGAGAGTCCCGATCACCCGGAGCGCGGGCGTGGGTGTATTGGGGTCGTCCTGGGGAGGTCCAATGCCCATGCGAACCCACACGTTGCTGGCATCAGAGGAACGTAGGCGGCCAGGGTCAAAACGAGAAGGAGGCCCCAAGAAATCAGACAGCGGGAGAAAGAAACCAGACCACCAGGCCCGGAGAACACAGGCGGGGACCCGGACGCGCGAGCGGGGAGTCTGCGCGCGGGGGGGCGGGGGCGGGGCCTCGAACGGGAACGCTCAGTAACTCGGTTGTGAGCGGGGACAAGACCAATCCAGCCGCGCCCGCCCACCCCGTTCCCCCCGCCCGCTCGGAGTCTGCCGGGTGCCGCCAGGGGGCGCTTTGTGAGCGCGGAACCGTCGGGGAGGGGGCCGGGTGGGCTTGGGGTCTGGGGAGGGTGAGATGACGCGGGCTCCGAGGGTCCTGGTGCCCAGGAGGGGGCGCCGGCGGGAGCTAGGAACGGGAAGGGGATTCCCCCGTGGTGCTCTGAGGCCAGATTGGGGGAAACTGCTACTGGATGGGGGGCGCTGTGGACAGCGGTACCGTCGTCAGTCTTAGGGTATCGCGGGCTGTCTTGGGGGGAAACTTTAGGTCTTGGTTCCCTGAAAGGGCTTTCTTGGGAACAAACTTCTTCAGCGTTTTGGAAGAGAGCCTGGGGCAGAACTGGCGGGTGGACCTATATCCTCAGTAGGGCGGGGGCTTTGTGGGTCGAGGACGCCGCTGTCGGGTGGGTGCTGTGGCTCTTAGTCTCCCAGGGAGGGATCTGGGGGGCGTCTTGGGACTCCAGATTTAGGAAGAGGTGCATAGGGATCTCCAGAGTAGGGATGGGAAGCAGCCTGTCTTCAGGGGACCAGTGGTCTGGGGGTTTCTCCTGAAGGGCTTTCTTGCGCCCTCGGTTTCCGGGAGGGCCCCTGGGACAGGGCTGTGGGGTCTGGCAGTCGGGCTAGATCCTCAGCGGGCGGGGGGCGCCGAGGGCCGCAGACACTGGCGTCGGGGAACTGCGGCTTTAGGATTCCAGGAGGGGACTCTTGGCAAGGGCGTCTGGGGCCCTGGATTTCAGGAAGAGGTGCCGTCAGGGCCCCCGGACCCGGGCAGCGTGGCCGTCTAGGTGGTCGCCGTGGGCCCGGCGCTCCTGCCACCTGTGCTCCGCCAGCGCCCCTCGGGCGGGGGCGGGGAGGACGGGGGCGGCTTCTGGGCTCAGGAAACCCGAGCCACCGCCCCCGGCCCCGCCCCCGGCCCCGCCCCCGGCCCCGCCGGCCGAGCCGTTCGCGGCGGGAGCGGCGGGAGAGCGCGCCGTGGAGCCGCTCCGAGCGCCCGAGCCCCTCGCGCCGCCGCCCCGGAGCCCCCGCCGCGCGCCCCGGCTGCCCGCGCCGTCCGTGCGCCCCGCGCCCCCGCGCCCCGGCCGTCCAGGGCACCCGCAGCCCCAGCCCGCGCCGCCCGGGATGGCCGCGGCGCGCGGCTGAGCGGTCCCGGGGGCCCATGGGCCGGCCCGCGCCGCGCACCCCCCGCCGCCGCCTCCTCCGGCCCGGGCCCCGCCGGGCGCCGCGGGCCCAGGCCGCCCGGATGGCGGGCGCGGCGGCAGGGGCAGGGGCTGGGGCCGGCGCGGGCGGCAGGCGCGGCCGCCACTGACGGGTAGTCCGGCGCCCCGAGCAGGTAAGCAAGGGTAAGCGGGGGCCGCGGGGCACCGGCGGCGGGGGTCCACCCGCCCGGCGCGCCGCCGGGCCTCCAGGGAGACCAGCAGCTTCCCTCCTGGGGCCCAGGACAGGCGCGTGTGTGAGGGCGGGTCGGGGGCGACAGGTCTGTGCGCGGAGGGCGCTGGGCTGGGGAGGGCGATCTCAAGCGCCCCTCCAAGCGGGAATGGCGGAGGTGACCCTGTCCGACGGGGCGGACGCGTTCTGCCTCCTTAGACCCGCTTGCGTGCCTCGGAGGAGGGCAGGAAGCGCCGGCGGCGGGAATGCCCTCCCCAGTCTCTAGGAGGGCGAGACCCAGACACCCCTCTGTCTAGGGTCTGCAAGGGGCGGTGCGGGTATCTGGATCCCGTAGACCCCGGGCGGGGGCTACCGTCGCGGCCCAGCTGCGCACAGAAGTAAACATCTGTCAGTGGCGCGTTCCAACCGCGTTCCCTGCGCGTCGCCGGCGGCGGCGGGGACACGGTGTCCTCCGGTAAGGGCCGGGCCCTCTCAGCTCCGGGAGACGCCGTACTGCCACAAGAGGGCGTCCAGCCCTTTGGAGGGGGGTCCCTTAAGGGCAAAGATCGGATTTGCAGGGGCCAGGCGGCGCCTGTCTTCCCTGCTTTTGTAAAAGGCGTCTCTTGCTCAAAATTGCCCCAGTAGATGGTCTGTGGGCTAGGGGTCGTTAGGCCCAGAGGGATTCAGACAGTGGGCAGATTGAGGTGGGACTGGAGAGAGAAATGGTTTCTCCCAGAGCTGACCACGTCGCTGCTAGCATACATTTGGGTGCCACCACCAGGCTTGTGGGTCCCCAGCCCTAATCTGGGGGAACAGGGGCAGGAGCCGCGGGTGCAGAAGGGTGGCCCCTTGGCCTGCCTCGCGCTGCCTGTCCGCCCGGCCTCCCCTGAGCACAGCCTCTGTGTTCCATCACTCTTTGTCTCCGAGTGCCCGGGGCTCAGGAAGCCCCGGTGGGGCGTGACCAGCCTAGGCGATGTCAGTGGAGGGCAGATTCTCGGCCTTGCCAGTCTCTCCCCACCCCCAGTCGCTAGCCTGGGGGCCCTGTGACACCCCTCCCCATTCCTTTCATCCTAGGACTTCTGAGAGTCGGGGCTCCCAGGCCCACTCCACCCCCAGCGAACTGCAGAGAGCTGGCCGTAGGGGAGCGGGAAATAAAACAGACATCCCCCTCTTCAACAGGACAGTGTCTGAAATACCACCAGCCCCTTGGATTTCTGGCCTCAGCTTTCAGGGCGTGAGCAGAGGATAGAACTGTCAAGAATCTGGGGCAGAAGAGACCCAAAAGTTGGCAGCCAGTCACAAGAACACATTTGTTTCAACAAATGTTTGACAAACAGTAATGGTATCAGGGTTCTGGTGTCAGGCCTCTTGGGTCTCGTCCTTGAAGAGAGACAGATTTGGAGGTCCAGGGACAGAGCTGGTGGAGCCCGCAGTAGGACTGAGGGTTCTACCACAAGGGAGGAAGGGCATTGGAGCTGGGGCTGTGAAGGATGAAGAGGAGTTTTCTAAGTGGGACAAGAAAGGGCATTCGGGATGGCAGGAGCTGCACACATGCAAAGATCTGGAGGCAGGAGAAAGCATGGTCAAGTGTAGCACATTCAGGGTTCCATGGTGAGTGTGGCAGAGCAAGAGGGTGGGGCACTCAGGACAGAGCTGTGGGGTTCAGGGCTGGAATTAGGAGAGAGAGGAGAAGGTCCTAATGCATTCAGCTTTGCTGGGCCGGACTGTGCTGAGGGGCTGCTCTGCAGAGGCATCTCCCCTGGTCCACCAGCGGGAGGCGGGGCGTCCAGGCCCCAAGGCCCAGGTGGGGAGGTCAAGGGCAGATGGGTCTGCACTCCAGGGGATGCCACTTCTCACTTCCCAACTGAGAAAACAGAGGCTGAGCAAGAGGGAGGGCACTTTCCTTCCTGCTCCCTGTTTTCCTGAGCTTCAAGCTGCAGGGTGCCAAGGTCTGGTGGCGGTGAAGCCAGACACAAGGCAGGCTGTGCAGGGAGGACGTGTGTGGGCGAGGGTGCCCCGAGCCAGCCGTGCGCTTGCAGAGGTTCCTGGTTCCTGTAAGAGTGCGCCTGGAGGGCTGGGGGCAGGCTGTCCAGGGAGGCTCTTTCATTGAGGATAACGGACCAGAGAGGTCTTCTTGTCAGATCCAACTGAAATCAGCCTTCAGGTGAGGCCTGGAAGAAATCAGAGAGGAGCCAGGTGTACAAGTGCACAATGCCACTCTGGAGGCCGAGGCAGGAGGATGGCAAGTTCAAGGCCAGTCTGGGAAATGTAGAGAAGACCTATCTCAAAATAAAAAGGGCTGGGGAGCTGGGTGCAGTGGTACACACCTGTAATCCCAGCAGCTCGGGAGGCTGAGGCAGGAGGATCCTAAATTCAAGGCCAACCTCAGCAATTTAGTGAGGCCCTAAGCAACTTAGCGAGACCTTGTCTCAAAATAAAATATTAAAAAAGGGCTGGGGATGTGGCTCAGTAGTGAAGTGCCCCTAGTACAATCCCTGGTACGCCAAAAAGTGAAAAATGAAAAGGGCTGGGGTTGCAGCTCAGGGGCAGAGGACCCCTGGGTTAAGTCCCCAGCACTGAAAGAAACTGGGGTCCAGAGAGAGGATTCCATCTGGGTGTAAACAGCACCGAGCATCAGGACGAGGAGGAGTGAGCACCTGGCTTCCAGTCTTCCTCAGCGTGAGGGTCCGAGCCCCTGGGGCAGCGCCTGGGTTCCCCCCTGTCAGGTGGCAGCTTCCTGTGGCGTCCTCCAGGTTGCTCCTGGGAGATCCACGTCTCCAGAGCTGCCCGCCGGGCCCCGCGCCAGCTGCTCAGTGTGCCAGGCCTCATTAGGCTGATCCTGTCATCGCGTCCCAGGGAGCCCCTCCTGCCAGTCGCAGACACCTGTGGAGCCAGCGGGCCTGCCTGGTGTGGTCAAGGTGGTTATTTTATCGGCCAACCACAGAGGGCTGGCCAGTAGGTCTGAGAAGCTGGTGGCCCAGCACACAAAGGTGCTCCCGGGCACGCCTGCCATGTGGGGTGCAGGAAGAGAAGGCTCCAGGTGCTGGGGCCCGGGGTAGGTAGCTGACGCTGGGCCACAGGGCTCCTGTCACCTCTGACCTCAATGCCTTGCGTCGTCTCCTGGCTCTGCTTGCTGGGGCCACACTGGTCACCTCAAGTGCACGCTCCTACCTCCAGGGTCCGCCTGGCAGTTTCCTCTGCCTGGAACCCTCTCCCCAGAGGGCACTTGGCTGGTTCCTGCCCTCCTCTAGGCCTCCTGTCTGAGAAGCCGCCCTGGGCCACCCCACCCAGGAGCAGTGGGCAGGTGCCCCACCCCGGGTGGCTGTGGTCCTGCACAGCCAACACCTACATTACCATAGTTATTTCATCTATGTTATTTGTCTGTCTCCCCCACCAGATGGCAGCCGGGCCCACGGTGACTTGCTCATCACCACACTGTCCCTGGCCCCAGCCCAGTCCCCGGCATACAGTAGGTGCTGAATAAGTGTGCGCTGGTTACTGTATCGGGAGCAGAGCCTACACTTCCATGCCGCGCCCTTCCCTTGCTGCTCTTCCTTGCCCGGGCAGGGCTCCCAGCAGAGGTTTGGCGCCACTGGGAAACAAACCCTGGTTTAAACCTATTTGCTCTGTGACCTCGAGCAGCCCCTTACCTTCTGAGCCTGTTTCCCCAGGTGGAAGACAATCCAGACCATCTTCTACAGACTGAGAGGGACCGAGTGTACAGAAAGCACTCAGCACAGCTCCTGGCACACAGCCAACAGGGAGGCCAGAGTTGCTGTTGAGGTTCCTGCTGTCAGGCCACACGGCCTGCGGCTCAGAATGTGGAGGAGGGGGTGTGCGCAACTGGGGCTTTGAGGGATGCATAGGAGTTTGCACAATCACAGTTCGAGCCCCAGCTAAGCCACTTGTGCTGTTTCACCCAGAGCAAGTCAGCTCACTTCTCCAAGCCCGGGTCTCCCACCTGCCACATGGGGATGAACTAGCCCACACCTTGCTGTAGTTACTGCATGTGGGCAACAGCACCATTAGTGTAGCTATTATTAGAGGCCACCATCCCTGTCTTCCATCCCTCAGCTTCACTTTGGCGTAGACAGACCCAGAGTCCCTGAAGATGAGCTCAGCCGTGGGGACTTGATGCTCAGAGCAGCAGGGAGCCCACGATGGTTCTAGCAGTTGAGCAGCACCATATTTTATTTGGGAGAGGAGAGGCCGGTGGGAGGCCGGGTGGGGTGAGTCTACCCACCCAGCCCACAAGCAACCGCCCGCCGCAGAGGCTGCATTCGAACCAGCTGGGCTTGCCAGATGTTCCTGGTTTGCCCCCAGATGGGCTTTGCCGCTGCCCCAGTCTCTCGTCCCCTCGAGGGGTGGGGCTGGGCCCTGGGCCCTCGAGGGGTGGGCACATTTTTGTGGGCTGTGGAATTTGTTTCTTGTTTTGCAAAACCATGGCGTCCTCCTTGAGAGAGGCCCCGGCTGCTGGCCAAGTCCTGCCCCTCAGTTTCCCATCAGCGGAACCCCAAGGAACCCCCACAGGCCACTGGGCGAAGGGGGCAGCCGGGCTGCCCTAGGCATCAGCCCAGCGCCTGCGCTGACCAGGTAACAGGCCCCAGGAGGCAGGGCCTGCGGCCCCTGCCCTGGCTGCCACCACCAAGCCACAGGATCTCACTGAAGTGCCCCTCCAAGTGAGGGGGCCACCGTCCCCACGGCACCCTGCGGCTGGGGTGCACGTGGCCTGCACGCAGCTGTGCCTTCCCCCTGCGCAGGTGCGCACGCCCCGCCGAGTGGGGGGATGGGGAGAGGAAGAAGGGGGCACTCCGGGGACTCCAGGGACGGAAGAGCCCGGGCGCCTCCTCAAGCGGAACTCAGTCTGCCCCGAGCCTTGAGAGGACCTGCCCAGGATGACCCTCCTGAGTCCCCGCCAGCCAAGATGCGCGGATGGGGACCACTGCGGCTGGGTGACGGGGGCCTGCAGGCGGGGCGGCCACGTGGGGGCGGGGCTTCTTGGTGGAGGGGATGTGGGGCTTTGAAGGATGAGCAGGAGTTTGCCCGGGGACAGGCCCAGTGCCACGACTCTCCTGACTAAAGGGAGGACTGAGTGTTGGGAGGGTGTCCTGCCTTCTTCCCGTGTCCCTGGGGCAGCCGCGCAGCAGGTAGCTCCCTGGGGCCAGGAGTTCTGCCAGGGAGAGGCTCCCGCCCCAGGACTGGCTGTTCCCTGGGAGGCTGGGCAGCACGGCAGGCGGTGGGTCCAGAATGCTGCCTGCACGCAAGGACACTGCCGCCAGAGACACCCCACACCCCTGCCTGGACCTCCTGGCGGGGCCTCTGAGCTGCTTGCCTCCCACTTGGGCCTCAGTTCCCTTCCCCTGCCCCAGCCTGGAGGGTTCCGTGGCCTCCAGCTAGGAGTGGCAGGTCCTGCAGTTTGGGCTGTCAGGGTCCCCAAGGAAGGAGGGTGCACCCCTCCTCGGTCAGCAAGAGTTCTCAGGCTGTGGCTGTCCCCCCAGGACCAGGAGAGGCTTCTGGCCAGGCTCGTGCCAACAGGGCAGGTCCAGGCCCCTGTGCTCAGGCCCAGCAGCCCTGTCCGCATCTGTCAGCCCTGGCAGTGGCCCTGGCGGCAGGTCCAGCTGTGCACTCCTGCGGGTGAACACGCAGCCGGGACGCAGAGCTGGGCAAGCCGGGCGAGCCCAGCCCAGGCCAGGGCACGGCGGTGGCAGATGCCCCTGTGCGTGCAGGACAGAGCCCGGGCTGGGGCACGTGCAGGCCTGGGCACATCCGTGGCGTGCGGAGCTGCACGGGAGTGGAGTGCGCGAGCCAGGGACCACCCCAGGCCTGAGTGCAGCGGCGTTTGGGCACAAGTGTGAAGAGCCTGGTGTGAGTGTGAGGCACACTTGTGGGTGTGTGTGGCAGTGTTTGAGTGTGAGCGTGCAGCCGTGTGCAGCCCGCAGGGTGTGGTTGCTCCAGCGGCAGCGGTGGTGCTTGTGTGTGGGAGTGATCGGGGCACGTGCGGGAGCAAGACGCTGGGCGTGTGTGACCTGGCTCCCTCCCGCTGCCCGCTGCCACACCTGCCGCACCCCTCCCGGTGGTGGCTGTGCCAGAGACAAACCAGTTGGGTGACCCCGGACAGAAAGGCCTATTGTCAAGGCAGTGAGCAGCAGCGCCTGCTGGGCCCCTCCACCGGCTGCCCCGCTTTCCTGCCCCCACCAGAGCTTGGGTGGGGGTCTGCAGCTCCAAGGCCACCAGGGGCCCCGATGGCCAGCCTGGGCTGCCACTCGCTCACTCTCTCAGTGCCTGCTTAAGCCTTGGCACAAACAGACCAGAGCCTGACGTGTTCACGCCTCGTGGGAAACTGAGGCATGGACTCCAAGACGTGGCCGTGGGCGAGTGGGGACTGACGGCCCAGGGGGGCTCCGTCCTAGGTGGCTCAGCTGCCTGTCTCCCTTCCTGGAAGTCAGGCCACCTGTGACCTTGGGCGGGTCTCGTCGCCTCTCTGGGCTCAGTCTCCGTCTGTAGAGGGGATGAGGGTGCTGCCTGCTTCTCAGGGCTCTTCTCCGTTGAAACTTCATTTGTGTGCCGTGTGTGTGTGTGTGTGTGTGTGTGTGTGTGTGTGTGTGGCCAGAGCAGGTGCTCACAGGGTGAGCAGGGGGTCTGGGCAGGCCAGGCCAGGCCTTCCGCTTGCTCCCGCCTCCCCTCCTCTCTGCTGTCACTCGGGCTTCCTTTCTGTGCCTGCAGCGCAGCAGCTCAGCCAGGCGTTGTGTGCCTGGTTGTCTGGTCCCAGGGCCTGGTGCACCACAGGTGTTCCCTGCATGCCAGGTGAATAGACGCCCCTGTGCGCTGGAGCCGGCAGGCCAGGCCGACAGCAGGAAGACAGCCAGGAAACAGTGGGGCTTCCTGCGTGGGGCGGTCTAGAGCCACACACTGAACCCCCGACCCTCGATTTGGGACCAAAGTCACCCTATGCCCAGCTCCCGTTCATTCATCCAGCAATTGTGTATTAAGCACGTGGGATGTGCCAGCAGCTGGGTGGGCGCCCCTCCAGGGTGACTCTTATCAGACCCCCACACTGGTCCAGGATTTGTTCACACGCCTGGATATCAGAGAGCTCCTTCCGCACCACCACCACCAGCAACGAAATAGCCACACCAGGGCTGGGGTGGCGCAGTGGTAGAGGGCTTGCCTAGCCAATCTGATACCGTGGGCTCCATCCCCAGCACCAAAAGAAAAGAAAAAAGGCAATACCATTCGTGCCTCAGTTTCCCCAGCTGTAAAATGGGAGACCCCAGTGCCTTTCTGGTGGACTTGACATCAGACCTGGTATACAGTCGGTGCTTAATAAAAGTCCCCTCTAATTTACTGTTTGGTGGTGCAGCCAAGTGCATCCATGAGCTGGGCGGCTGCCCAGAGGAGGGGGATCCAGTCCAGGGCTGGGCCCGTGCAAATCGTGAGCTGCTAAATCCCGCGCAGCTGGGCGGCCTGTGGGGCTCGCGGTGTGCGTGGGGGCGCCTGGGGACCCGAGCCTGGAGCAGAGCGGCCAGGAGCTGACCCGGCGTCCCGGCTCGTGTAAATGTTTACACCGGGCCAGCCGCCAGGCTCCGCGCCGCTCCACACCAGGCTGCCGGCGGGAATGTAAACGCGAGCCGGCGGCCTGGGGCCCGAGCCGCAGCCGAGGCGGGGGTGCGCCGGGACGCTGAGCACTTCCTGTACGCAGGAGTCACAGCACCCAGCAACCGGTGCCCTCGCGGAGGCAGCTGGAGGAACTGTGGGGACCCAGAAGGCATCCCTGCGGCGGCTGCGCACTCGCCGGGGAGGCGCTCACGGCCCTGCCTGAGGGGAGGCCAGCGGGGGCACTGGCCGTCCAGAGGCCCGGCGGCTGGCTGTGTGGCTGGGCAGCTTTGGTCCATCGCTGCCCAATTCTGCGCCTCGGTTTAATCTGTCTGGAGGGAAAACTGAGGCTCAGAAAAGGGCAGGGAGTCTAACTGGAGGACACAAACATGGGGAACGGCTCCAACCATCCTGCCTCCACTCTGTCCTCAGCTCCAGCCGCCCTGTCCCCCTCTGTCCCACAGTGCCCCCTGCAGGAACGCCTCACCTTCCTCCTCACTGGCTGCAGTGGATCTACCAAGCTCTGCGCAGCCTCAGGGCCCTTGCACTAGCTGCTTGCCCTGCCAGGCACCATTCCCCGGCCCAGGCCAGCTCCTCCCGCTAGCTACTCAGGGAAATGCTGGGACTGGGATGGGGCAGTTCCTTACGCCTGGCACAGAGCCCACCTGGCCTTGGGCAGCATCCTGCACAGCCTTGCTCACTGGCTCCTTCATGAGCCATGGCGACGTTCCTATTGATCGTTAAGCATGAAGTGTTCAGTCAGGGCCCCCAGTCTGGGGTGCCTGGCCAGGGCCCCGTTTGCTGCTCAGGGGCAGGCGGCTGACCATCCCGTGCCCACAGGCCGAGGATGCAGCGCTGGAAGGCGGCGGCCTTGGCCTGGGTGTTCTGCAGCTCCGTGCTGTCCATCTGGATGTGTCGGGAAGGCCTGCTGCTCAGCCACCGCCTGGGACCCGCGCTGGCCCCGCTGCGCCGCCCACCTCGCACCCTGGACGCCCGGATCGCCCGCCTGGCCCAGTGTAAGCCCTGACCCTTTGGCTCGGATGCCCCCACGTGGGGTGGCCATCATGGTGGCATTGCGAGGGGCTCAGAGTTGTGTGATTGTTCTAAGATGCAGGTAAAGGAGGTACAAGTGTCCCCCCACCCGCCCTGGGCCTGGCGGGTGGGGGAAGATGGCCCTGGGAACTAGGGTCCTTGGACTTAGCTGTCACAAGGAATTAGGCTCTGGCCCCGAGGGACCGTGGGGGCCAGATGGAGATTAGACCTGGGCATTCGGCCCGGGCGGCCCCCACAGCGCAGCACGGGATGGGGAGAGGGAGGCTGGATCCACAGCCCCAGGGACCTGCGGGGGGGGGGGCTCAGAGACCCAGGGGAGGAGAGGCCCAGAGACCCGGTGAGCAACACGCAGACGCGGGGGGCGAGAGGCGCAGGCTGGGGAGCAGGGAGGCACCGGGGAGCGCACAGAGCCCACCCGCGGCCAAGCCCTGGCCCAGCTCCCCCAGCCGCCCCCAGTGCCCCGCGCGCCACAAGTTGCATCCTGCAGGGACTGCGCACGAGCCCACGCGTGCGCCTGCGCGGGTGGTTGGGGTATAGACGCGGATTGGACGCGTGCGCGGTGCCTGCGGAAGCGGGTAAGGGCAGGTCTGCGCCCGCCCTCGTTAACCCACACAATCCTCCTTTCTTGTCCTCACAATGGACAAGGGTGGCCTCCTGCGTGAGCTCCACTCCACCCCTGCGAGTTGTGAAGGCGGGGTCCCCAAAAGCCAGGGCTCCAGGACCTGGGGCAAAGCTCAACTGGTGGAATTTCAGGCCCCGGGGAGAGTCTGGGCCCACAGGCAGGTGCCTGCCTGCTCTGCATCCGGTCCCTGGGCCCAGCCCTACTGGGGGGAAGGGAGCGGGCGGCTGATCCCCCAAAGCCGCAGTGCTCTAGGCCCTGAGCCGGTGCGCAGATGGTGGGGTTTCAAGCTTGGGGATGTGGATGGGGCATCTCCTCTCCGTGCAAGTGGCCAGCCCTGCTGGAGGGAGGCAGGGACAAACACAATAAAAGAAGATTATTTGTTAATTATTTATTAGCGATTCACGTTCAACAATGCATCAGTATTTTATCCGTGAACCCCACAAATAACTGCCTACAGATGTACTTCCCGGGTGCAGACAACACTGGTGGAATTCTAAGCACAAGCTGGGCTCGCTCCTAACCCCACTGCACGGTCTTAGGCAGCCCTGTCCCCACCCTGGGATTAAAGCACTGGGCTTCCCACCCAGCAAAGACAGGGACAAGGCAAGATTCTTTGAGCAGACGGGGAAGCCCAGGCAGAGAGCAGGGCCCAGCCCAGGTTAGTCTGGTTCTGAGATCCCCGCTGGGGACAGACACCTCCAGGGCGCAGCCAGCCCCTCCTCCTAGAGGCTCCTGGGAAAGCTCATTCTTTTGCCAGCCAGGTGCAGCAGCCTTCCGGGCAGGACTAAAGTCGGAATTTTCCTCCTCCAACCATCAGTGTGACTGCCACCTGCTCTGGGATAGGGAGGTCCTTGCCTGCAGTCCCACCTCCCGGCTGCTGGCCATCCCAGCATCTGCACGGCTCTCCTGGGGATGCAGGGTGTTGGGGCAGGGCCAGTCACTTGGGTAATAAATTTAGGCTTCGGGGTCCTGGGAATTTGTGACTCAGGGCACCTCCTGGAGACTGTGGGAGAAGAGGGCTGGGACTGGGCCAAACTTGGACGAATGGTGGAAGCAGAAAGAATGTCCTTTGCTCCCCCCTCTCCCCGCCACCTGCGAAGTGGATGACCTTGGGCGCAGCTCTACCCTCTCCGACGATCAGCCTCCCCTGCAACACGAGGGTGGAGCTGACAGTAACTGCTGCCACCCTGCGGGACAGGGTACCTAGGTGCTGCTCCTGTGTGTGTTCTGAGAAGCCCAAATACTGTGGTTTCTTAGGCAGGAACACTGAGACCCGCTGCCGCAGCAGCACGGGGAGGGCGGACAGCCCAGGGCTCCGAGGGAAAGAGAAGAGGCTTTGGGTGGAGGTCGCAAACGCAATTTCCCCAGGGCGCGGATGGGGGACGGGAAGCAGCCCCTCAGCACGGCCTGCAGAGGCGTGCCAGTGCCCTGGGCAGCCCCGCGCAGGGGTGGAGAACAGCCGGGGGCCATCGGGGGCAGGGCCACGAAGAGCCCCGCGGAATCCTTTTCTCTCCTGCAAAGTAAAAAAAGGCACCACAGCAGCGAAGCCCAGGGCTGGGGTCCGAGAGGACCGGGAGAGGGGCAGCAGTTGGGAGAGACAGGGAGCCGCAGATGGCTCAGCTCGACGGGGTGGGGGAGAGGGTGGCCCGGGACGCCCAGAAAGGGCGAGGCAGGCTCGGAGCAGCCCAGCGCGGGGTCTGCGCGCGCACCCGCCCCGGAGACGGCGGGTGCCCGAGCAGCGGGCGAGGGCAGGGGACGGCGCGGGCAGGGCGCCCACCGTTGACCTATCCGTCTCTCTCCTCCCACAGACCGTGCGCTGCTGCAGGGAGCCCCGGACGCGGTGGAGCTGCGCGAGCTGACGCCATGGGCCGGCCGGGCCCCGGGTACACGCCGTCGGGCAGGGTCCCGGCGGCGACGCGCGCGCGCGCGGTCAGGAACGCGGCCGTGCGGGCTGCGCGAGCTCGAGGTGCGCGTGAGCGAGCTGGGCCTGGGCTACGCGTCGGACGAGACGGTGCTGTTCCGCTACTGCGCAGGCGCGTGCGAGGCGGCCGCGCGCGTCTACGACCTGGGGCTGCGGCGCCTGCGCCAGCGACGGCGCGTGCGGAGGGAGCGGGTGCGCGCGCAGCCCTGCTGCCGCCCGACGGCCTACGAGGACGAGGTGTCTTTCCTGGACGTGCACAGCCGCTACCACACGGTGCGCGAGCTGTCGGCGCGCGAGTGCGCCTGCGTGTGACCCTACCTCACCTGGCCGGCGAGACGGCGCCCCCCAGCCCGCCCTGCAACGGACTGCGCGTGCACGGATGATGCCCTAGAGCCCGCGGACTCTCGCCATAACTGAATTGAGATAAAGTGTGGGAAATGGTGCCTGGCCCTTGATTAAACCTCGAGAAGGGATGAGGTTGTGTGGGGAGGGGGCGCCCTCTCCATCCAGAGAAGGGGAGCAAATAGGGGGTGCCACCTGCAGGGTGGTGGGAGGCTCCCGTTTGGTTTTGGCAAAAATGAAAGTAGACACAGAGAAGGGAGCGCAAAAGAAGGTAGGGTGAGTGGTGTGATGTCGACAGGGACCGCTTTTCCCATCTCTTTTGACCATCTCCCCGCGGGCCCCTCTGCCCCTCCCCCGCCTGCCCCGATCTGCAACCCCCTGCAGTGTATGCTTTTGAGGGGACAGAAGGGGGGGACTTGAGGTTGATAGAGGAAGGTTCAGCCACTGTGGATGAAGAGACTGAGGTCTAGGTGTACCCGGGCCTCCCTCCCCTCGAGGGCCTCCTGGGGTCTGGTCCACCTCCACCAGTGCGAACTCCACTATCTCCTTCCACGAGCTAAAAATACCCCCATGCTGCTTACCTCCCGGAGGGTAGAGGGTATAGGTCCGGGGCGGATGCCAGCCACATCCAGACCTAAGCCGGCGCCTGCTGCGGCAGAGCTGTGTCCCCAGGGACCTGGGTCCTGGGCCCATAAAAGCCTTGGAAGGACCTCCAAGGGGGATTTATGACAAGCCCCCGCTGGGGATGGAAAAAGCTCTGCGTGGTGTTTGGATTTGCCCGCGGTGCCACCTTGATGCCTGGCCTGCGAGACAGCGCTGGGAGTTGTGTTCCCAGAGTGGAGGTGGGGTCGTTGGCAGGTCCCACGGTCTGAGGAGGGCGGGTGAGGGTATTGGGGGCCGGCTCCGGGGGTGGGGTGAACCCCTCCTCTCCTGCCCCTCAGAGGGGGAGTGGGTTCTGGGGCCTGCAGTGTCTTCCCCCAGACAGCTTCTGGCTGATTGGGTCTCCCAAGGACACATGGCCCCAGACAGGGGCCCAAAGGCACAGCCCTTCTAGACGGGACTCCCCACCTTTCCCACACCTCTGAGCTCAGGACCACCTCTAATCCCTGCATCCTTCCCAGACTCTAGAGGACACCATCAGAAGCTGCACCCAGGGAGAGTCACTCATCCCAACAGGAAGCCACCCCCCACCTCCTGACTCTCCATGCCCCCAGCTGCAGCTGGAGATACTCAAGGTAGCTCTCAAGAGGACTTCCAGAGAGCCCTCGGAGCAGAGGTTGGCTGCCAGGCCCCAGCTGTGGGTGGTCTGCTTGGAAGGCAGTTTCAGAGCCATGGCTGGCTGGGGTCCCCACCCGCCTCCGAAGTCTTCAAACTCTGAGGTTTGAGGTGGTGGATTCCTTCTCTCTTTGGGCTGACTCAGCCCAGCCATGGCAGAGAGGCTGGAGTCCCCGGATGCTGCAGAAGCTGACGTGGTGCTTGCTCAGGGCCTCAGTTTCCCCATGCTGGCTGCCCGAAGACCTGAGACTCCGAGGGAAGTTGTCAGCCCTGGGCACAGGGGAGGCTGGGCTCTGAGGCCCAGGTCCAGTCCCTGAGGCCGCCCGCCTTGGTGGGCATATGTATGTGTGCAGGCACGCACGCACCCTCCCTGGCCACAGGCACCCAGCCTCCCAACACCAGAGTGCTGGTGCCACCCACCCGAGAACTGGAAACTAAACAGAGCTGCCCGCAGGCGGGGGCCAGGGGCCTCAGCGCCCACCCCACGTGCACACACGCTCGCGCGGTGGGGACCAGACCACCACCACCCAGGGACTGCAGGCAGGATCGCACACAGATCACGTTTCCCCCAGGAGGCCCCACCCAGGGAGGCACACCCTCAGGGGCACCCTCGTCCACCACCACGGCACACGGGGTCACCACAACCCTCACACCCCCAGCCCCTTGATCCCGCGGGTGCACAGCCTTGTGCCCAGTGACATGCGCACACAGCAAGAGCCTCCCACGCCCAGGGGACCTTCCTGTGGCACACTCAGACACTCCCAGGGCTGCACGTTCAGTCCCCCGCTCAGCATGACCACCACGACACACAATCACCCAGTCACACAGTCGGGCCGCGTGCGCTGAAGTCATACCGAGTCCCTGTCACAGCCGAGCGCTGTCAGTAACCCTGATGGAGACCAGGGACACACAGGCAGCCTTCCTGGAGCCGACCTCTTTTCTGCCCCGGACACCTCTGCCAGCACCCCAGCCCTGCCAGAGCTCCAGGAAGTCCCCACCCGAGGGCCTGACCTTGGGGACCACGGAGAGGTTGAGGGCAGCCCTCCCCCAACCTGCGTGTCTGGGGCTGGAGCTCCGGGGTTGTGGGAGCCGTCCTAGGACTGCAGGGTGATTACAGTATGTCTGGCCGGGGACAGTCCCTCCACCGCTAGATGCGACAACCAAAAATCTCTCTGGACATCGCCAAGTAACACCTAGTGGAGACGGAACCATACTGGATGAGCTGCTATTCTAGAACAAGGAGGGGACCCCCGGGTTCCCTGCAGCATTACTGTCTGGAAAACGGTGACAACATCTGCATACCCCATAGACAGTCAATGTCACAAGCCTGGCCCGGACAGTCACCAGAGCCAGGACCCCAGGGGCCAAGTGTTCGGGGGAGCAAGGTCCTTGGTGGCCCAGGCTGCTAGCCGTGGGGCCCGCCAGTCCCCAGCAGGGGAGGCCCCTGGAACCCGGGTTGCCAGGAGAGGCGTCGGGCAGGCGCGGTCGCAGGCGGGGGTCCAGGGAGCCAGGCGCGCAGGCGCAGCGCCGCGGGCAGGCGCAGGCGGGCGGCTCAGGTGAACCAGGCGGCGATGCTGGGCACCGTCTGGTAGCGGGAGTCCTGCTGCAGCCGCCAGCAGGCTTTGCAGAAGTCCAGGGCCCAGCTGCCCGAGCGGGGCTGCAGGGTCTCCCGCCAGCGGAAGTAGCGCAGGTAGCGCGCGGGGTCTGCGTCCAGCTCGCGCAGGTGGCGCGCCAGGCCCTGGGCGCTGGGGAAGTCCTCGACGTGGATGAAGGCGTCGGGCGGCAGGAAGCGCTCGTAGTTGCGCCTGCTGGGCCCCAGCACCACCGGCACGGCCCAGGCGCGCAGCGCGTTGCTCCACAGCTTCTCGGTGATGTAGTCGGCGTGCACCGAGTTCTCGAAGGCCAGGTAGAACTTGTACCGCGCCAGGCGCTGCGCCATGGCCTCGCGCGACAGCGGCTCGTGCGACTTCCCGTACACGTGCACCGGGAGATGCGCGCGCAGCTGCTGGTAGTAGCGCACCCTGGCCGAGCCCTCCCTCCAGTTGGACACCACCCAGGCCACCAGCTCGGTCTTGGCCGAGAGGTTGAGCCCCGCGGGCTCGGGCGGGCCCTGCCGCGGCTCCAGCCAGCCGTAGGGGGTGAAGACGTCGGAGTCGCTGCGGTAGGACATGGTGAGGTTGAAGAGCCCGTCCAGGGCCTGCAGCTTCTGGCAGTTGCTGGGCGACTCCATGCTGAACCACACCCAGCGCTGCCCGGGCGGCCGCGGCGACGGCGGCAGCTGCTCCCTGGGCGAGTCGCTGACCTCCCGGTGGTGCACGATGACCGCGTCCGCCCAGGGGTACTCGATGCGGTTGGCTGTCAGCCGGCAGTCGGCCAGGCCAGGCTGCAGCTCGGAGCAGCGGGACAGAGCCACGCGGATGTGGAAGGGCCACGTCCACAGGAGGATCAGGAGGGGCTTGCCGGCAGGGGGGCTCGTGGTGACAGGCCCTGCTGACAGATTAGGAGCGATGGGGACATGTTCCCTGCAGGGGTCTTCTGCCCTAGGAGGCCCAGTGGGGTTGTCTTTTGACACTCGCAGGTAGGAAAAGAAACTCAGGGTCAACAGCAGCTGCAGCAGCAGCCCCAGGACGTAGTGGCGCCAGGGACAGTATAGCTTGGCCTGGTGGGACGCGTCCATGGTGGAAGAGCTGGGGGGAGAGAGGAGGGGAAACAGCGTCATTGAGGACAGGGACCCCCGCTGAGGGGCACACAGGGTTACCAGAGGTGATGGTGGGGTCCCCAATGGAGACTGCTACCGTTCCTGAGTCATAGGTGACAAAACTGAGACCCAGTGGCTCCCAGCCCGGAGACAGCAGAGCTGCGATTCAGACCAAGGAAACCTTTCCAGCCACTGAGCGACACAGCTCTGTCCTCAGGCAGGGGTCCCAGAGAAGCTGGGGAGAGTCCCAAGAGCTCTCAGGTCCCACCTTGACCCTCCTGTCTCCCGGGCTCTTCTCCAGTCTGGAGAGAAGAAAGTGTCAGTTATAAATATTTCCAGGTGCTCCAGGATCGAGGCTGGAACCCAGGGTTCTGCCTCGGAGGGGTATAATATATGGGGTTTTAGAATTTTTTAAAGATAGCTGCTTTTTTCCCTCGAATTTTTAAAAATTGTTGATGGACCTTTATTTTATTCGTATGTGGTGCTGAGAATCGAACCCAGTGCCTCACACATGGGAGGCAAGCGCTCTGCCGCTGAGCCCCAGCCCCAGCCCACGAATGAGGTCTTGAAGGTTGTCAGAGCTCGCCAGGCAGAGCAGGAGCTGGGCCAGGGGCGCTCCTGGTGAGGGGAGGACGCGGCCCAGCGAAGCCTGGAGGGCAGAGGGGGCCCAGCAAGTTTGTGGGCCAGCGAGCGAGTGCCGGGCTGCCAACTGGAACTTGGTTTTTTTCCTGACGCGAGGCAAGCGCTCTGCCACTGAACCACACGCCCCGCCCCAACGCGATTGCATGTACACCTGTTTGGACCAGCATGCAGCTCTGGTCATCCCTCATCCCTCACGGGCCATCCCGGGGCCCCAGGCGTGGCCCTTGCTGCCTCCCCACGGTGAGAGGAGGAGATTGAGCGGGCTGGGACTCCAGGGAGGCAGGGTGACCCAGCGGGCACTGCAGGCACCGGGCGCGGGGTCCAGGGGAGGAACAGGCTTGGGGACAGACAGGAACCCAGGGTGGGCCTTGTTCTGGAGATGGCCAGTTGGCGGTTGGTGATTGGTGCCAGGAGGCTGGAGTGCCAGGCGACAGCCGCGGGGCCCAGAGCATGGGCACAGGCCTGCCAATGAGGTACTGAAGGAGAAGGAGGAAACCCACCTTTGAGGGAGGGGTAGGCGAAGGCTGGGAGGCTGGGAGGCTGGGAGGCTGGGGTGTACAGCAGGACCAGGACAATGTCCTGGTGCCCCTTATAAACGGCAGAGTACAGATGCTGGAGGGACTGTAGGACTTGGGCAGGGGGCCTTCTCCTAAAGGAAGGCACCCTGGGCAGTGTCTGGGTGCACATGACCTGCAGGCCTGGGGGCACTAGGGGACAATGTACCCCAAACCACGGTGGCGTGTGCAGTGAGGACAGCCGCGTGACCTGGGCACGTGGACCTCTGCACTGGGTATCTCCTGGTCTAGCCAGTCTCCCTCCATTCCCAGTTCCTTCTTGTCCCCTCAGAGTCCTCCCAGACCCAGGACTCCCACCCCTGAGGCAGCAGTCAGGACCCCAGCCTCGCCCCTCTTTGCCCCTGGCAGCCCTGGAGCTGTCCATTTGGCAGAAGGGGAAGCCAAGCGTCTTGCCACGTACCCCAGGCGGAGCCAGCATGATCCGGACCCACTCTGTCCGCACCGCCCAGCTTCTCTCCTGCCCTGCACCTGGAGCTGGGACTGCAGAGCCACGGGTGCCCCGGGACTCTCAGGCGGATGGAGACCTCTGTCCCCACTGCCCAACTAGGGGCCAGGGAGCCCCTCGACACTGTCTGAGTAACGTTCAGTGTTAAATTTAAAACCCAGTATTCTCTTCTGTACATCAAAATCAACATTCATGATTCAGGGAGACGGAAACTTCTGGGTGCCTTTGGAGCCCCGTGGATATGCAGAATGTCAGCGGCCTTCAAATGCACATCAGCTCCTGAAGAAGGCTGAGCTTCGTGAGTGTGTCCTGAGTGTGAATTGCACACCGGCTCCCAGACTTAGCAGATAGACATGAAAAGATCTCATTGGGCCGGGTGCGGTGGCCACGCCTGTCATCCCAGCACCTTGGGAGGCTGAGACAGGAGGATCGCGAGTTCAAAGCCAGCCTCAGCAAAGGCCAGGCGCTAAGCAACTCAGTGAGACCCTGTCTCTACATAAAACACAAAATAGGGCTGGGGATGTGGCTCAGTGGTCGAGTGCCCCTGAGTTCAATCCCCAGTACCAAAAAAAAAAAAAAAAAAAAAACCAAACTCATTGATTATTTTTGTATTGATTACACATTTGAAATGATACTTGTTTGGATCTATTGAGCTAAATAAGGTGTATTTTTCTTTTCTTTCTTTCCTTCTTTAATTTTCTTTCAAGATGGGGTCTCCCTATGTTGCCCAGGCTGGCCTCAAACTCCTAGGCTCAAGTGATCCTCCTTTCTTAGCCTCTCAAATAGCTGAGTGCCTCTGTGCCTGGAAAAGTATATTATTATTAAAGTATTTACACTATGTCCTTTTAATTTTTTAAAAAAATGATGGCAGCTGGGGGGCTGAGACTGTAGCTCAGCAGTATAGCACTTGGCCTCGCAAGCGTGAGGCACTGGGTTCAATCCTCAGTACCACATAAAAAAAAATAAAGATATTGTGTCCACCTACAACTAAAAAATAAATATTTAAAAAAAAAAAGATATTGTGTTCATCTACAACTCACAATTTTAAAAAACCTACTAGTATAAAAAAAAGGCAGCTGGGGGCTGGGATTGTGGCTCAGCGGTAGAGCGCTTGCCTCGCATGCGTGAGGCCCTGGGTTCGATCCTCAGCACCACATACAAAGCAATGAAATAAAGACATTGTGTCCATCTACAACTAAAAAAATATTAAAAAAAAAAAAAAAAAAAAGGCAGCTGGGCGTGTTGATGCATGTCCATAATCGCAGCAACTCAGGAGGCTGAGGCAGGAGGATGGCAAGTTCAAGGTCACCCTCAGCAACTTAGCAAGACTCTGTA
>PVHX01001939.1:0-140656 GCA_004024805.1 Geosciurus inauris | reverse complement strand
AGGTATACGGAAACAGGCTAAGAGCCCATCGAGGGGAACTGGTTAAATTAGGTTAATTTCTGGTTAACCAGTTAAACTGGTTAATTTCCCTATAAGGCATATTATGCAGCTGTGAAAATGATCAACAGCACCACCCAGGCATAGACACAGCCACACAGTGGAAACAGGGTTTGTGGAGGCCAGCCCTCCAAAAGCATGGGAACCTGTTTAAGTGACCCAACCATGAGTCAGACAGGGAAGCAGTTTTTGTGTGTGTGGTCATAGACGTTGAACCCAGGGGTGCTCTACGTTGGAGCCACACCCCCAGCCCTTTTTATGTTTTAGTTTGAGACAGGGTCTCGATAAGTTGTCCAGGTGGGCCTTGAACTTGCTGATCTCCTGCCTCCACCTCTCAAGCCTCTGGGAGGACAGGCACGCCCACTGGACCCGGCTGGAAGCAAATATTTTATTTAGGAGCCGAAAAGCTTAAGCTTCATGCCCTGTGTGGTTAAAATTCTCCACTTGATACAGAAGAGTTTCCAGAGACAGCGAGTGGAGCACAGGTGCCCTGTCCAGCGTCGGGGGCGCCGCTGGCGGGCTCCTGGCACCTGACACATGGTCAGCACAGCAGGGCCCTGAAGTCTTCAGTGCTGCTCAGTCTTTACTAAATGGCATGCTAAGCACAGCCTCCCCCACTGAGCTACACCCCCAGCCCCTGAAATGCTGTTCAGTCTTAAATTTAAACTTAAATGTTGGAGCTGTGGTGAGGCAGAACATCGTGGCCAGTAAGACGTGGCTGAGTGAAACGTTGACCTCGTGGTCAGGACACGGAGGAGAGGAAGATCCTGGGGTCCCACAATCCCCTTTGAGGACATGCCCCTAGGGACCTGTAGCCCTCCACCAGGCCCCACCTCTCAGCGGCCCCCACCTCCCAACAGGGCCGCCTAGGGGACCAGTGCTTTACCACTTGGGCTCTGGGGGACACTGCAGGTCCAAAGAGCGAGGCAGCTGTGCTTGCACGCCAGCCTCGGGGGAGTGTCTCACAGGACTTCACCACTTGCTGCTCGGCCAGGCCATCAGATGCAGCCTGTCTCTGGGACACTCCTGTCCAATGGGTGCCCACCGTCTCTGAAGCCTTTGTTTAATTTGAAAAATGATTCTTGTTTTGTAGTAGGGATTGAACCAGGGTGCTCTACCCCTGAGCTACCTCTCTGCCCTTTTTATTTTGTATTTTTTTAAATTTTATTTTGAGGCAGGGTCTCACTAAGTTGCTGAGGCTGGCATCAAATGTGTGACCCTCCTGCCTCAGCCCCCAGAGCTGCTGGGATGACAGGTGTGTGCCACGGAGCCCAACAGCTTTCAAATTTCAATTTTTTTTTAAATATAAATTTCCTCCATTCTACAAAAATTGTTTTTAGTCAGAACCCATGTCACACTTGCCATCGGAGTGTGAGCATCGGAACGAGGGACAAACTCCACACCAGGCTGGCCTAGCCTGATGAGAAGGAAGGACTTGGACTGCCCTGGACCCGCCGTGGGTGTAAGAGGCCATGTGAAACGTGTCTTTCTTTTGCCCGGATCTTTTCATTCCTTTTTTTTTTTTTTTTTTTTTGGTACCAGGGATTGAACTTGGGGGCACTCGACCCCTGAGCCACATCCCCAGCCCTATTTTGTGTTTTATGTAGAGACAGGGTCTCACTGAGTTGCTTAGCGCCTCGCCATTGCTGAGGCTGGCTTTGAATTCGCCATCCTCCTGTCTCAGCCTCCCTAAGTGCTGGGATTACAGGCGTGCGCCACCGCGCCCGCACTTCTTCTTCTTCTTAATATGGCTACTAGGAAATTCTGAGTCACTTGGGTGGTCTAAACAATTTGGTAGTTCCTTAAAAGCCTAGCCGTAAACCAGGTGCGGGGCCACCCAGACGTCCTAGGGACTCAAGAGGCTGAGGCAGGAGGAGGGCAAGCTCAGGGTCCGCCTGGGCAGCTTAGTGAGACCCTGTGGCAAAATAGAAAGGGCTGGGGTGCAGCCCAGGGGCAGCGCACACCCAGCACGCAGCACCACCCCAGGAAGAGAAAGAAGAGAAGTGAGAGAGCACCAGGGACGGGGGCAGCAGGGACCGGGGCACCAGGGACGGGGGCAGCGGGGACAGGGGCAGGAGTCGGCACAGCACAGCCCGAGGCTCACAGCAGACTGGGTGCTCCACCCTCAGAGGAGGTGGGGCACGCACTCCCCAGAAGGGGCCCGGCTCGCGAGGCCGAGGGAAGTGAGCCAGGGTCCACCCACAGGAGGTCGCCTGTCAGAGCCCTGGCCGCAGGGTGTGCTCACTGCCCAGGCTGGCCTTGAACTTGTGATGGCTTAGATAAGAGCAGTTACGGAAAAGCCCCCGCGTGAGACGCTGCAGGAGAGTTCAGAGGTGCGCTGATGGGGTCCCCAGCCTTGGCCTGACCGGCGTGGGTGAACTGGGTGGGGACACGGGTCCCTGGGTGCCCTTGGGCTTCCCTGCCGTGGTGGTGAGGGGAGTCTCCGCGTCCTGACCCACGTCCTGAGCTGCCTGCCACGCGCATGCCCTCCCCGTGGTGCCTGCCTGGCCTGGGGCGCTGAGCAGGGGACCTCAGCCTGTGCACTGGACCCCACAGCCCTGAGCGCCAGCTTTGTCCCCGCAGGTCAGGTCCCTAGGTTGGAGCCACAGGGACTCCAGCAGCGGCCTGGGTCCCCTGGGGTGCAGGCGCCCCAACCCTCTCCCTCCCTCCCCCTTTTCTTTTCTGTGCTGGACATGGAGCCCGGGGCCAGATTGTCCTGGGCACGTGCTCCCCCTCAGACGCCTGGCTCACGTCTGAGCGACGAGGGTCATTGTCAACGGGCTGTGCGCCTCTCAGCTGAGCAGCTGGACGCTGTCTGTCCTGCCTGCTCTCCTCCTGGGGTGGAGCCTCACCTGCCACTGCAGAGCGGAGCACCTGACGGGCCACGCTGGGGAGAGCGAGTGGGCTGCCCGATTCCACACTCCTGGTTACATTCTGGAAAGAGACTCCGAAGCCCATCCCTGGGGAGACCCTCCCAGCCCGGGGCGGCAGGCAGGTGGACCTTCTGCCTGAGCTTCAGCACTGGGCGCTTGGGCTGTGTACGTAAGGTGGATACCTTGAAATTAAACTGCCACTAAAATGGTCACATGGTGGCTCCTCCTAGGGAACCAGGAAGTTTTTGGCAGTGACCTTGAGGGAGGCAGACTCGGGGAGGCAATGCACAGGAGGCCGGGGCTGAGGCCCACCCACGTTTACTCCAAGATATCTTCCCTTGAAAAAGATCAGAAGACACTACTTTGCTGGGATACTAGAAAGATCAGAAAAAACAAATCCAAAATTAAGAAAACGAGCTGCCCCCGGCCTCCCTCAGGCAGAGAGAGCTAAAGCAGGGAGACGGCAGAGGCCCAAGAGCGACGAGGTCGGGGCTGGTGGGGTTTCAAACCCAGAACTTGGCCAGGGAGAGAGGCAGGAGCCCAGCGGCAAACCCACCAGAACCCCCTATGCCCCACTCCACCTGGGTCCCCGGAGTCCCTGGAGAGACCAGCAGCTATGACTGCAGGTGTCCCCCAACTGTAGGGCCCACCCCCACCGATTCCAGGGGAGCTCAGCTGCCATGTGAATCAAAGCAAGTAGGACAGGCGAGTGCAGAAGAGGGGACGAGCTGCTGCCCAGGCCTTCCTTACCTGGGGACAGGCTCTTGGAGGCAGAGGCCAGAGGCAACAGCTGCTTCTCAGGTGCTGGTGAATCAAAGCTAGATGGAGGCAGAAGGAAGGGCATCTACAACCAAAGCCTGGCTAAAAGGCCAGTCCCCCCACCTGTCATCAGCTGACCAGGCTCTGTCCCAAGAGGGCTTCTCTAACCTGTGCCGCAGTGACTCAGAGTCCACGCTCTGCCCTGCCCTCAGGTGAGGCTGTGTGGTTTTGGGCATGTGACTGGCTAAGAGTCAAAGGGTTTCCACACGGAGCCGCAGGGGTTCTTTGGGAGGCCGTGGGGCAGGGGCAGCGGAGCAGGGCTCCCCCTCCCCCTCCGCCTCGCCAGATCCCGTCCCCTCGTTCCCCACATCAGCAAAAGTCCAGGGACGCTGCAGCCACTGGAGGAAACTGGGGAAGCTGGACGGAGGCCAGCCAGAGATCAGAGTGCTGAGGAGCCACATCCAGCTGGTTCAGCGGGGAAGCGCTCAACCCAAAGGTGACGGGCCACGCGAGGCATGGCACAGAGAGGGGCTCACCAGTGGCTCGGGTTGGATGTGCTCTCAGGCAGAGCAGCAGCAGGGGCCCTGGACAGTGCCAGTGTCCATCTGCACCAGGGCAGTGGCCAAGGCTCAGGTCTGGTCACCTGTGGACTCAAAACCAATCCAGATCACTATAGAAGCACCGGGAAACTACCTGAGCCTCCTAGCGTGGGTGAGGCAATGTTCTGGAAGTCTGGTCTTGAGGGAGGGTGGTCTTCCACTCGGGCAGTGTCTATGCCGTCCAGGATCCAGCTGACAGATGGTGCCGCTTCCCTGCTCTAGAATCCATCTCTGGGTGGCTGCGGCCCAAGTCCTCGGGCCTCTTTGGCCAGCTCCAGGCCCGAGAGCCTCTGCAGGAACAGCTGCTCTGGCGGGTGGGGTGCCCTGGGCAGGATATTTGCAGAAAGAGATCAACCTGTCTGTTCAGTGCTCTTTCCTTGGCTGATTGGACCAGGCATGACTTATTAAAATAACTCATGGACTGTCATTGTGCCACTGTGTCCTGGGCCCCTGGCCAAGTTTGATGGACAAGACTTCGTGCTCCCTACAGCCAGCCACCTGCTCATGTGGAACCCAGGTCCTTGCAAGGAGACCTCCGTGCTCCCGGTGACTTGGAATGTCAGATGCATCCTGTCCCACCGTCCCCCCTGCCTCCTGCTGAATTCCCAGTCCTCCTCCAGGCCGGGCGCAGGGTCACTTCTTCCAGAGAAGCGCCTTTGTTCTGCAGGCTGGCTCAGACTCCTCTTCTGGCCCCTGCACGTCCCGTCAGAGCTCAGGTCACACTGTGGCACGTCCCCTGCTGGGCTGCCAGCCTGCCACAGACAGAAAAGCTGGAAGAACGAGAGAGAAGGGACTGAAATTAGGACTTTGGATTGTTCTCTCTAGGATTCAAAAATCGGAAGTAGGTCTCCAGGGGAGGCCAAGGGCTCTGCTTAGGTCACACTTGGGACCCAAGACCCTCGGGCCGTGTCTGCGGGTGTGTCAGGTTGTGTGCGGAATAGAAATTTTGGTGGTGGGTTTCCAGGACACAGTCCTCAGCCTCAACTGGGATGCAAGCTCATTTCCACGCACTTTGATTTATTGGGGCGCCTATTGTTTCACAGCTGGGGCACCCAACATGGGGCTCCCTGCATCAGCTGGGGGTTGTGGAGACCCCCTTTCTCAGAAGAGATGCTACCTGTTGCCTTGTAGCGTTGGCCTTGGAGTGGGGGACCGGGGGAGGAGACTGTAGTCCCTGAGGCTGGCAGTGGACCCCAATCAAAAGTGGATCAGGGGCTGGGGTGGTGGCTCGGTGGCAGAGCGCTTGCCTCGCATGCGTGAGGCACTGGGTTCGATCCTTAGCACCACATAAAAATAAATAAATAAAATAAAGATATTTAAAAAAAAAAAGACATTGTGTCCATCAACAACTAAGAAAAAATATATTTAAAAAAAAAAAAAGTGGATCAGGGGCTGGGGTGGTGGCTCGGTGGTAGAGCGCTTGCCTAGCATGTGTGAGGCACTGGGTTCGATTCTCAGCACCACATATAAATAAAATAAAGGTCCAGTGACAACTAAAAAAAATTTTAAAAAGTGAATCAGCTAGCCGGGCGCAGTGGCTCAAGCCTGTAATCCCAGCACTTAGGGAGGCTGAGACAGGAGAATCACGAGTTCCAAGCCAGCCTCAGCAACGGCGAGGTGCTAAGCAACTCAGTGAGACCCTGTCTCTACATAAAACACAGAATAGGGCTGGGGATGTGGCTCAGTGGTCGAGTGCCCCTGAGTTCAATCCTTGAACCAAGGGGAAAGAGAGAGAGAGGGAGAAAGAGAGAGGGAGGGAGGGAGGGAGGGAGGGAGGAAGGAAGGGAAAAGAAAAGAAAAGAAAGAGAAGGAGAAAGAAGTGGAGCAGCAGCAGCATGGGGAGGGAGCCCAAGCAAGAGCCTCAGCAGCCAGGTAACCCCATGTGGGGACCAAGGTCGGAGAACCTGTTCTCCAGCTGGGTGGAGAAGTGCTTCCTGGATGGTGGGGACGTCAGAGGTTGTGTGAGTGCGCCTGAGACCTGAGGGCAAGGGACCCTCCAAGAGGGGGCTTGAGGCTACATTCAGAAACCTGAGACCACAGCCAGGACAGCAGGACTGGGGTGTGGGCAGGAAGTCCCTGGGAAACTGTGTTACAGGAACCTAAAAAAAGGGGGGTAACAATTCCAGGCCTAAGCTGGGTGCAGTGGCGCACGCATGTAACCCCAGCCTCAGCAACAGCGAGGCGCTGAGCACCTCAGTGAGACCCTGTCTCTACATAAAATAGGGCTGGGGAGGTGGCTCAGTGGTCGAGTGCCCCCAAGTTCAATCCCCAGTACCCCCCCAAAAAAGATTTTAAGGAGGAAATAATTTGCCCCAGGAAGAAATATATATATTATATATGTATATGCATGCATATTATATATTTATACATTCTCCCTTAAGAGAGAGACATTGAGACATTAATGGTGACACATTCTCTTCTCTACAAATTTAAAAAACAAACAAACATGAATTGAGTCAGTTTTGTCAGACACCCTAAATATATGTGCACACACACACACACACACACACACATATATATATAATTTTGTGTTACTTCATTACTGGGAAGGAAATTTAAGTGTATTTTTAAAGATAATGAGTCTGATTTGTTTAAAGGTTGACATTGTAAAGATGGAAGCATTTTTCCATAAAAAGAAAGTTAGGAACTCCCTTAGTTTTTGTCTAATTCATGTTTCAGTTGCAGTGTTGTTTGTGTTACCTGTTACGAGCCCCAGTGACCCAAGATAGCCTGTCTCTCGGCCGCTCCATATTAGGATGGCTCCAAAGGAGGCTGGACTTAAACTCATTTAAAGTTATATTCAAAAGATAGATTTTTTTGGGGGGTACCAGGGATTGCACTCAGGGGCACTCGACCACTGAGCCACATCCCCAGCCCTATTCTGTGTTTTATGTAGAGACAGGGTCTCACTGAGCTGCTTAGCACCTCGCCGTTGCTGAGGCTGGCTTTGAACTCGCGATTCTCCTGCCTCAGCCTTCTGAGCTGCTGAGATTACAGGCCTGGCAAAAGATAGATTTTTTTTAAAATTTTTTTTTTTTAGTTGTAGATGGACACAATGTCTTTATTTTATTGCTTTGTATGTGGTGCTGAGGATCGAACCCAGGGCCTCACGCATGCGAGGCAAACGCTCTACCGCTGAGCTGCAATCCCAGCCACAAAAGATAGATTTTTGTTGTTGTTGTTGTGAAGATTACAGTCATCTCAAAATAAGCAAGTGATATAATACAAAACTAAGTAAAGGTTTGGATAAATTATAAAAGGTATATGAGATTGTAAGAGTTTTAAAAGTCAAGTTTATAAAGGATCTCATGTGATTGAGTTGATAAATTTATGGATCTTTGTGGAGACAAAATAGATACCAAGGATATATTAGTGTCATTATAGAAATTATATTTCTGGGTTCATAGCTATTA
Organism: Geosciurus inauris; assembly: GCA_004024805.1. NCBI lineage: Eukaryota > Metazoa > Chordata > Mammalia > Rodentia > Sciuridae > Geosciurus > Geosciurus inauris. The sequence continues at coordinate 132,955 of PVHX01001939.1, read as the reverse complement.
TGCAAACCAAATATTTTTGGTTTTGTTAATTTCATTTTGTATTTTCTTTCTTTTTTAAAAATTTTTTTTAGACATTGATAGGCCATTATTTTATTCATTTATTTATATGTGGTGCTGAGAATCAAATCCAGTGCCTCACACATGCTAGGCAAGCGCTCTGCCACTGAGCCACAACCCCAGCCGTCATTTTGTATTTTCCTTATAGAACTTTATAACTTTTGCCTTTTAGTGTTTTGAAGAAGTACTCCTTCTGTCAGAATAATCTGAGTTAATTTAAGATGATAAGCCATCACCTATAGAACGGAATAGGACATAAGGATGACTTTCAGTGCTGATACTAACCCCAGCTAAATGGATGGGATAACTATAAAATTATAGATGTTAAAGTTGGGGTGAAACTGTCCTGCTGGATGTTTAAAACCAAAACTCGGAAACCAAAGGCAAGAAAGTAAAAGGGCCAAGGAAAAAGTAGCCAGTATTTTGTCCCTTGCCCTCTAAGGTCGGCCAGGACCCAGGGAAGGATGGGACCCCTCCAAGGGCCCTACAACTCTGGTGAGTCACCTAACTCCCGATTAGGGGGGACTGAAAACACCCTCGAGAGCAGCAAGCCAACCAGTGCACATTCTGCAAAGAGGAAGGCCACTGGAGAGGGCCATGTCCCTGATGCTTCCAAGGGAAGCCACATGTGGTCAGCAAGATGCTGACCCATCCAGGCAGATGGCACAACTGGTGGAGGAAAGCTAAAGGAGCCCAGGGGCTTCTCACGCATTCCCCAGAGGGATCTCTGAGGACTCTCAGCTGACTCTTAATGACAGTTAGAAAACAGATCAAGTTGGGCCAAGTTGGTCTTGGACACCTGGCAGGGAAGCATAAGCACAGCACAGCCACACCCGGGCGACAGGCCTTTAATGTAATGGAGACGTGCATTTGTGTCTGTCCTCCCAAAAGTAAGTGACACAAGGGGTTTATGAAGGGAAGGTTCTTATACAGGAGCTCCCGATAAACAAGATAAAAAGCTGTCACTCACAAGTTTGTGCTGAGTGACCTGGAGACCTACCTGTGCCTCTCTCCCCACCCCCGCGATTATGATGGCGGCTCGTCTGGAGCCTGCACTTCACCACTTCCAGCCCGGCCACGCGGTTTTCTTCAAGTCCTGGAGAGGACACAGGCTTCCCCTGAGCTAGAAAGGACCTTACCGAGTGCTCCTGGCCACCGGGACGCTATCCCACGTGCTACAGGGATTGCCACCTCACAAAGTGGATAGCGCCAGGAAGGATGGCAATACCAAAGGCTTCGATAAAACAAAACCAAAAGGCACAAAAGGGAAAGGGAGGATTTGGGAGAAATAGAAAATCCGGTGGTCCAGTTTCAGAGCACAGCATTCAGTCTCGATGGATCCAATCTCAGCCATTTTAACTACAGCCCTTCCCTTTGCCGCCCCAGTTTTCTAAATTTGTTTACAGTTGTAGACGGACAGCCTGCCTTTGTTTTATTTTATTTTATTTTTCTAATGTGACGCTAAGGACCCAACTCAGCGCCTCGCACGCTGCTCCTGCGCTCTGCCTCAGCCGCAGGCCCAGCCCTGCCCACCCCAATTTTGAAGGTAGCCAATCGCATAGACGGTGGCCCGAGCTCCTCCAATCAGGGCAAGGGGCGGTGCTGGGTTCGGGCCCTGCGCAGGCGGATGGTACGCGGCAGGCGGCAGGTTCGAGGGCGCCCCGAGGAGTAAGTGCGCTGCCACCCGCTTCCCAGCGCCGGGTTGGTGACTGCAGCACCCCCGTGTTTCTACCAGCTGGGACCCTGGTCCTGCCCTTTGCACCTGACCTCGGGGCGAGGGTCTGCTCCTGGGGACCTCCTGCAGCCCCTCAGCGTCGCGGGGCCTCTGGCGGGGCCACTGTCCGCAGGAACGAGCTCCCGACAAGGCGGGATCCAGGCAGCGCGGCCCTACGCTGTGCCCGACGCCACCTCCAGACACCCCAGCGGCACCACAGGGAGCGCCATCTGTCCTGGGGCCAGGCAGGAGGGTGCCAGGAGGTCCCTGCCTGGGAGCCCCGACAGGCCGGGCCCCGTCCTTGCTTCCTGGCGCTGCGGACAGATCCACTCCCTGTCCTGGCCAGGTGGATCGGGAGGGTGGCGCTGACTTGGGGGGTTCCCACACCTGCGCTCAGGACCCTGAGCCCCTGGAGTCCCCTGGAGCAACATCCATCCACCCATCGCCAGGTCCCGGGCAGGGCGTGGGCTGGGGCGCGAGCAGCCCGGCCTGCGGCCTGACAGCGATTTTCCACGTAGCAGCCCCTAACCCTGCCCACCTCCGGCAGGCCCGCAGCACCTGGCTGGCCCCGCAGGGCACCGGGCCGCCGCGTGCTGGCACAGGGATGGTGCTCCAGGTCAGCTGCCGCGCTGGCCAGCCTTGATCCTGGGCTGAGCCCCGAGTGCCAGCTAGGCCCCCGCCCCAGGCTGAGCTCCACTCCCAGCCAAGCCCCAGCTGCAGAGATTTGGGTCACTGGTGAGGGAGTTCAGGGGGGCATTGGGGTCTCTGACTCTGCAAACGTCGCCCCCTCAGCCACCCTGTCACGCCGCAAGGGTTGGGAACAACACGTGCTCCTTTGACAGGTCAGGAAACAGGCGGGGGCTCAAGTCCTTGCACCCAAACCACCGGGCAGGCTCCTTGGTGGCTGCCAGCTCGCCCCTGCCTCCCTGCCGCTGCTGTCCACCCTCACGTGCTTTCTCCTTCCGGCCTTGTGTCCTGGGCCATTTCGTGGGACCTTCTTTGTGTTATTGCCTTTCCTGAGCCCTGGTCACAAGCTGGGAAGCAGGGCGGGGGCAGGTGGGATTTGGGTCAGGCCACCTGGCCTTGCAATGCCGCTGCCCAGCCACTGGCCTGAGGTCCCAGCCTTTGGCGTCTGAGGAACCCCCAGGGACTGGAGCTGCCCCTGAATGTGCTGTGTGTCCTGAGAGGTGTCCTGGGCCTTTCTGGGCAAGGCTGTCAGGGAAGCTCACCTGGCAGAGGGCTGGGCCAGGGCCTGGACGGAGGGACCAGGACATCTCCTCCCTCAGGCTCAGGGCGAGCTGGGACTGGCTTTCAGGATGAGCCAGGCCAAACGCACGCGCTTGCTGGGGCCTCTGCCCTCCTGGACTCCCAGCGCCTCCTTTGGGCAGGTGGGCGATGGAGTCGTAGCCTGCTGGAAATTCCATCCCCTGGGCCCTGGGCTGCCAGCCAACGGGTGCTGGCAGCTCGGGAGGAGGGGAGAGGACCATGGCCAGCTGGTGGACTGTATTCTACCCACACAGCTGGGGCATCGGGCAGGGCAGTGGGGTTTGGGGACGATGCTCGGGTCTGGGGGCACACTGGGGTTGCCCCCAGTGACCTGGGCAGAGTCTTCCTCTGAGGCCCACAGGGGGTTGCCAAGTTCCTCCATGCCTCAGAAAATTCCAGATGGAGGGAGTTGAAGAGTTGTGCAAGAGGGAGATGCTCGGTCCTCAGACACTGGTCCAGGAGGAGGCGGTGACTATGGAGCCCCCAGGCCTTGAGGGACAGCACTGGTGTCCCATTCCAAGCTCTGCCAACCGGGGTGCAGCCCTGCCCAAGCCCAGGAGGAAGCCCGGGCCTGGCCTCCCGGCACATTCCCGCCCTTGCGGTCAGGCGGTAGGGAGAGGGGCCCAGGTGTGTGGCGTGGGTGGTGGAGCGGCAGCGACAGGCAGCGAGGCTGGCTCAGACCCGGGGTCACCAGCCGGCTGGGCAGAGGCACTGCAGCCCCCACCTTCACCTGCCCAGAGCCTCGTCCATCCTCCCGCTGAAGGCGTCCCTAGCCTCCCTGAGGACTCGTTGGGAAGATGGGGGGAACAGGCTCAGAGAGCACCCGGAACTCTGCCACCCACCCCCAGCCCTGTCTTGGCATTTCCCCAGGCCCAGAATGTTCCAGAATGTTCCGGAAGTCCTCCTTTACTGTTCTGATCCACCTGCAGGCCCTGGGTGCAGGGGTGGAGGTGGGCTGGAACCTGGGCCCCTTTGATCTCAGAGCTCTGGACTGTAAGAGCTTTGCAGAACAGACTTTGGCCCCTGGCAGCTGTGTGACCTTGGGTGAGTCCAGGCACTTCTCTGGGCTTCAGCCTTCTTGCTTGCAGGATGGAACCAACGCTGGCATCCCAATCATGCTTCCGAGACCCTCGAGGGTCTTTGCCTACCCTCTCTGCAGGGGCCAGAAACCCACAGGTCTGGGACCCTGGCTCTCTCTGGCCTCCCTTGCTCATCAAGTGGTGCTGGGGGCCATGGAGCGGAGGGGGAGCGGGGATGCTCAAAGTGACAGAAACCTGGCATCCCCTGCCACCCGCCCCCGGCCTTTCCTCACCCCGGCCCCCTGGCACGTCAGGGTCTGCCTGCCCCTGGCACCCCAGCCCTGCTGGGTTCATGCGGCTTGAATTTCAGCCTGGTGGGTAAAGAGGCGGGGGCTGGACACGCTTCATTTTCCAATTTCTGTAAATAAAAGCTGTGGGGCCATCTTTTGTCAACTGGAAAAAAAGCCCGTTGCAAAACGGTGGTGAACAAACAATAGCATGTAGGTGCGGCCGGGAGAGGATCCCAGGGGGGCGGCGGGACAAAGGGCCTTTCTCTTCTGCTGGAAGGGTTTGGGGGAGCAGGCATGTGAGGGTTGAGAATGAGAAAAGCCAGGGAAGGTATTTTGCAAGAAAGAAAGCAGCTGGTGGGATGAAGAGGTTAAAAGGTGGGGTTTTTTGGTTTGATTTGGGGGGATGTTTTCAAGTCTTCCGAGACACCTGTCATTCCACCAGAAACAAGAAAAATACAGCCAGGAATGCTGGTGGCGAGGTTGCCAGGCCCGGCCTGCGGGGAGCCTCTGGAGATGCCACGTGCGGACGGCGTCCTGAATGTGCCCCGCCAGCTCTGTCCCATTATCGTTCTCTGGAGAGCGGCAATTTCCCCTACCCAGGCTCTCGGATTGTTCCGGAAGCCTCATTTATAGTTGGAACCCACCTGCAGCCACTCAACCCCCAGGCAGCTGCAGCCCTGTCCTTCAGGGTGAGGGTGCTGGGACTTGATCTTAGGGCCAGATGTGAGGACTTCAGGCCGCATCTCGCCCGTCCTCAGCTCTAGTTCCTCCCAAGCCTCCAATGACCTCAGCTGCCAAGCCATGGACCCCGAGGCATCTCTGCCCGCGCCCCTTGGTGTTCACGCCCCAGGACCTTTGCATGTACTCCCTGGAACCCTCATGCCCCTGATGCCCGGATGGCTCCCTCAAATGTCTCCCTCTGGCATCGTTTTATTTCAAAGTGTGCCCCCCGCCCCAGCATGCCTAGGCCCACCCTGGCTTTAGTTTGCTCCACAGCAATCAGTACCATCGAGCAAGGTCCCGGGGCCAGGTGTGGCTCAGGGGGAGGCACCTGGCCAGCACTGTGAAGCCCTGGGCTCCACCCCCGGCTCTGCAAACACACAGCACAAACGGAGGAACGGAGGGCGCACTGGAGTTATTTGCCCAGGTCATAAATCAGTCACGTTGGTCTACTGTCCCTGGCCCGCCTCCGCCACCAGCACGCCTACCCGGAGGCCTGGTGCCTGTTCTGTTCCCTGCTGTCACTGAAGCCTGGAGTGGTGGCCGCCCTGGGGGACGAGCCAGTGGGTGGAGGGAAGGACGTGGCTGGAGACTCTCGTCCCTGCCTGCTCCATGTCTCCCAGACCGGGCACCCCAAGCAGCAGGCCTGGGCTCCCTGGTAGGTGCCAAGTGAGGGACAGTGTGGCGCCTGCTGCAGAGGCCAGCTGGGGTGCAGGAAGGTCGGGAGACACTGTGGACCGTGTGCCCAGGCCCTGGCCTGCCTCACGGGCACCTACAGGTGAGGTGTCCCCCCCCAGGGTGATGCTGCAGTGCCCGCGGGGCCCTGGACACAGGCCTGCAGCCTGCGCAGGAGGAATGCTCTGGCCGCAGAGGAGGAATCAAAGGCCCCTTGGAAGTCGGGGCCAGCGGGTGGGGGACGCTTTGAACCTCCAGCTTGGCTGGGATGTCTGGACAAGGCAGGCGGCCAGGGGGTGTCATCAGGACTAAAATTAGCCTCCGTTCCCGCTCAGCCCGTCCCCCGGCCAGGAGGGAGGCTGGGCGCCGGCCTCCGCAAGCGCTGGGGATGTGGCGGGCAAGTTCCCTCACGGATCCCTGCTTGGACCCGCCCAGTGACCTGCCACGCACTCCTGGCGGCTGCACCCGCACCCAGAAAGCCACCAGCCCAGGGTCGTGGCTCAAGGTGACAGAGCTGGCCCGGGACCCTGACGCTGCCCTCTGGCCTCCTCCCCTCCGGCCTCCTCAGCGCGGTAGCAACTGGGTTTTGCTAACTTCCCACAAAAGGCCTGCTGGTCCTGTGGTGCCCTGGCCTGGGCCCAGGGGAGGGGTCCCAGGACACAGCCCAGGTGGCCAGGTGGCCAAGCATTAAGACATGTGCGCCCAGTGGCAGAGATGTGGCCTCAGCCCCTCGGCATACCTGGGCGCCCGTCCCCCAGTTGTCACGAGGTCCAGCACTTAGATGAGGGGCACAGGTGACAGCGAGGTCCCCACCCCCAGGGCCTGGGGCCCTCTGAGAGGTGGGTGGTGATCAGCATCTGTGCCTTTACGCACAGCACAGGTAAGGCCCGGGGCACGGGGACCCCACTGCAGCTGTGCCCCAGGGCACGGTGGGCGGGCTCTAAGTCTGTCCCAAGGACGGATGGGGACTTGGCCTTGATTTAAATTCGCACTGAACTGGCCTCCTGGATTCTATGTGCTAAGTCTGACCCCGATGCTGGGGGGCGGGGCAGGTGCTAAAACAGGCGTGGAGGAGGCACATGGGGCCACACAGGGCACTCAGGTGACTGTGTTGGGACCAGCCAGCAGGGGCCACGGGCTCTGTGCCTCCCCCCACCTCACCAGGCCAGCAGCCACTTCCCTGCCCCCCGCCCTGGCTTGTTCTTTGTTGTTGACGCAGTCAGTGGACAGAGGGGGCTGTGAGCACGAGGGCCTCCGCAGCAGGTGGCCTCACTAATGGGGTGGAGAGGAGCCGGGACAGGGAAGGGGGCCTGGGCAGGAAGTGTCCAATCTGGACAGGAGCACAGAGCAGGCCTCCCCACCCCCAGCCTGGAAGTGAGAACCCGGGAGAGCACTTCTGGAGGCCTTCGCCTGACCCATGCCCACCCGGACAGCGTCGTCCCGGGCCAGTGGCCTCCACTGCGGCAGCTCTGGCTGCCCCATCCCAGGAGGGGCAGGGCAGGGCCCACCCGCGCCTCCAGCCCCCAGGTGGCAGATGGGACAGGCACCGTGCACAGGAGCCTGCTCGGGGCCCCGAAGGGCTCAGCCCAGAGAGGGGCCTGGTGACCACGCTCTTGGCCCTGCCCCATCCTTGGCTCTGAGCCATCTGGTGTCTCCGACCCAGGGCCACGCCACCCCCTCCGGCAGACTCCCACTCAGGCTTCATCATCTTTTCTCCAGGAAGTCTCTGTGGACACCCAGGCTGTCCCCTCTTGCTGTGTGACCCCATTACTGCCTTGCTCAGCCTGGTCACTGGACCGCGAGCCTCAGGAGAGTGGACCAGGACTGTCTCTGCCACCACTGTGTCCCCAGTGGCCAGCAGAGGGCCCAGCACACAGCAGGAAGAAGTGTCCCATGTCACCAGATGCCCTCGCTCCACCTCCACCTGCTGTGTGACCTTGGATAAGTGAATGTCCCTCTCTGAGCCCTGTTTGTCTCACCTGAAAAATGGATACCAACGCCTCCCTTCCAGCCCAAAATTCACTGAGATGGGAAAGCAGCCGCGTGGTACAGAAGGCGCTGGAACGCGCTTGGCACCCAGGGAGGCAGCTCAACAAACGTTTACTTAAAAATCAGGTAAATTAAAATAAGATCCGACTCCACACCCATTAGAGTGGCCCCAATGGAAACAGCGCCCGCACGAGGTCTGGCAAGGACGCGGAGCCGCAGGAACTCCTGGCACTGCTGGTCATGCGAGATGTGCGGCCTCGCCAAGAGGCAGCCTGGCAGCTGCCCACCAAGCCACACCTGCGCTAGGGCACCCCAGGTGCTGGGCCTTGATGTCCCCAGGGCAGCAGACAGCCGGGTCCCACAGAGCCCTGTGTGGGTGTCTACAGCTGGGTGGGGAGTGGCAGCCAAACTGCACTCTGCAGGTTCTCCGTGAACCTAAAGCTGCTGTCGCTATGAAAAGGGGCCTTGAGGCGTGGGCTCATTGACGTGTGTGCCCCAATGTTCCCTAGGAGGGCTCCTCGCGTGTCCGGTCTCGATGGCACAGAAGGCTGGGAACAAGGAAGGACACCTCCGCCCGAGAACCGCCTGGCCACAAGGTGGAATATTACACTGCCCTTAAAAGAGCGGGAAGGCCCTCACTAGGGGAAGAAATTCAAGCCGTGTTGTTGAGAGGGGCGGACGGAGCACCGCGAGGCCGCCAAGGGTGACGTGGTTTCTGTGGGGAAAAGAAAATAAACAGACATGCGTGTTCGGGCCTGGGGCGCCACGGGAAGGAGAAACCAGACGCCGCCAGCAGCCTGCGGGTGGAGGGCAGGGGGGTGGCTGAGCCTTATTCTGAACACCCTTTGGAATCCTTTGAATGCTGTGGCCCAAATCTGTTTTATCTATTGGGAAAAAAAACCCTATAAAATACGTTTCAGAAGGAGGGCTGCTGTGGAGGTAAAGGGCACAACCCAGAGTCCGCGGGGCTTAGCGCCTCCTGGCCAGGCCAGGCCAGCCCTGCGCCACCCTGTGTGGGCAGGACGCTGCCCCGGTCCCCGCACCTGGCTCACCCTTTCCCTCTCTGGTTCAGCCACTGCTCACCCAGGGGAGCCCCTTCGCGGGGACGTGGGCTGGGCCCACAAGGCTCCACCAGAGACCACCCGGCATGGCACTTGCCTGGCGCCAACAAAGGACCCCTGCGCACCAGGTGGGGCTGGGGGCCGAGCCAGGCCTTGCTGTCTCTGGCTCCGGGTGGGATCAGAGGGGCGGTGACTGGCAGTGTCCTGAGGCTAAGTGGCTCTCGGGGGGTGTCCCTCGTGGAGGCAGGGCATGCCCAAGGTAGCCTGTGACCAGGGAATGGAGTGGGGATGCCAGGTCCCCAGCCTCCACGTCAAGCCAGGCGGGATGAGGGGATGGCGAATCCTGTCCTCCACTTCCACCCCCAAAGCGATGACTGACCCGGCGTTGAGGCCGGGGACGCCCCGGGGCCTCCTTCCTACTGCAGCCTCCTTGCTGCCGGCTCGCCCCACTCTGCTAGGCACTGGGGAGCCCTTTCTGGGGTGTCCAGCGCTACCTGGGGGGCCTCTGCCAGGACAGGGGAGATGCTCCTCCAGGAAGGTGGTCAGCCATTGGCTGCCGCTGGACTTGGGCACATCAGTGCCACCTGCCAGCCCTCTGCCCGGCGCAGCTCCCTCCCAGCTGCCTCCCTGGGGCTCTCTGGGCACAGCTCTGGGGCAAGGCGCCCGCCCATCTCCTTTCTACGACTATTCCGGGTTGCAGTGAGACCTGGAGCTCAGGAAAAGCTGGGGCCTCACTGCTCTTGCTGCTGCTGTGACTCCAGCCCGCGACTGGGCCTGCACATGCAGCTGCTCAGTGAAGACTTTTTAGGTGAGTCCTGATCCTGAGACCTGGTGTAGACAGCTTCTCTCCTGCTCCACCAGGAAGCAGGCCACAGGCAGGTCGCAGACTCCTGTCCTTTGCTCACCTGGGGACCCAGTCATGTCACGCATATTTCCGAGCCCTGCTGGGGGCTGGGGGCAGCCAGGGCCCAGCCCAGGCCTTAGGGACACACGCAGCCCACTGAAATTCACAAGCTGTTAAGGGCGATGGGCAATGTGCAGGTGAAGGGGCACAGAGCGTAGCTGGGCAGGTGGCAAGAGCTGAGGACGAGGTGGTAAGGAGGGAGAAGCTGTAGGGACAGCCGGGGGATCCCTGTGTGCAAAGGCCCCGGGGCAGGATGGAGCCTGGGAGGAGAAACAGTGAGGAGTGCCTGTGTGGCCAGAGCAGTGGGCCAGGAGTGTGGCCTTGTGTTAGAGCCCCCAGCTGGCACTACTGGGGGGTGGTGTGGCCCTCTAGGAGCGGGAGCCTAGTGGGAGATCCTTAAGTCACTGGGGGTATGTTCTTAAAGGGGAGTGTGGGACCCTTGCCTTTTCCCTTTGCCTGAGGTGGGCCCTAGGTGCTGGCCCCGCTCCCCGGCCTAGGGGCAGGGCCTGCCTGACCCTGGACAGGGACCTTCAGGATTGAGACCAAGCAAACCTTCTCTAAGCCGATGACGGCCTTAAGCATCTGTGATAGTGACGTGCCCACCAGCACAGGGACAGGGAGGAACAGAAGGCAGGAGGGCTGTTACCCTAGGCAAACCGCGGAGGTTGTGGCTCAGGAGGGACGGGACTCGGTGCTCTCAGGCGCCCTCTGGCTGCTGTGGGTGGAGGTAGGACCCTGGAGCAGGGTGGCTCTGTGGCCGTGTGGATGAAGGGGCTGGTGGGCCGATTCCGAAGGCAGAGGCTGTGGGGTGAAGAGGGGAAGGCCCAGCCCAGCAGCCCTGGTGGCTGCACAGCAGCCTGGGGCGCCTTCTTGGCACCTCGAGCGCCTGCGACACCCAGGGCACCTGCGGCAGAACCACTGCCCAGTACTGGGGCTGAACCCAGGGCTGCCCCACCACAGCCACGTCCCGGACCTTTTGTTTTTTAGAGTTTTTAGTTGTAGATGGACACGATGCCTTTATTTTTATGTGCTGCTGAGGATCAAACCCAGCGCTTCACACGCGCAAGGCTCACGCTCCACCACTGGGCCACAACCCCAGCCCCCCAGCCCTTTTTAGTTTTTGAGACAGGCTTTCACTAAGTTGCTGAGGCTGGCCTTGAACTTGCCATCCTCCTGCCTCAGCCTCCTCAGCCACTGGGATGAAAGGCATGCGCCACCGTGCCCAGATTCCAGAGTTTTCTAAGGGATCTGTGGGGCGATCTTGCTTGAGATCGCTCAGCTGTTTTCACTGATCGCACGACCACTGGGAGTCTTTCAAAGAACCGTCAGGTTTCCCAGCCACAGCTAACGCTGGTAAAGCAGCAGGGTAGCCAGCGCCGCCTCCCTGGCCCCTGGGGTCCTCTTGGCAGTGGCCTGGCAGGTGGGAAAGCCTCCAGGGCCCCTCTTCTTGGGTGCAGGGCCTGGAACTTGTCTGGCTCCCATCTTTATTCCTAAGGAGCTGAGGCCCTGGTGGCACCTGGAGGGACTGGGCCAGCATTCTCGCACACCCATCACTGTGGGGGACCTGTGTCCAGGATGGGTTCCTGGGAGTGTGTGCTGTACCCCACGGCCCCCAACTGCCCACTGCTCTGCCCCCCCCAGGCCCTTGCCCAGAGATGGTCAGGGTGCCTCCTCCTTGGGTCCCCCTTTTGTGCCCTCCCCTTCAGGAACCCCCCCAGGGAGGCCACTGCTCAGCCTGTCCCCCTCCTGGTGACTTGGGACCAGGGGCTACGTCCAGCTCAGAGCAGTCTCTGGAGGGCTTCCCACTACCCTACGGGGGCTTCTGTGTTAGGGGAGGAGCTAGGTACTCCAGCCAGGGCCTCCCCGTGGGGCCTGTGTGGGGGGCAGGGTGACGTCAGCCCTTCACAACCTTGTAAACGTTTATGGGCCAGGGGGCCTGGGTTTTGGGGTTCCCTGGAGCCCCATGAGCAACCACCCCCTCCCGCCCCCTTCTGGGGGGCCTGGCAGACCTGCTCCAGCACTGGCGGCCGGCCCAGAAAGGGCTGTGTGGGCGGCAAGCACAGCCCGGGTCTGGGCCACCGCTCCCCTGAACACAGGGGCACCTGAGGCTGGGAGGTGGGAAGGGGCTCCTGGCTCGGAACCCTTGGCTCCTCCCCTCCCTGGGCCCTGGTTGGTGCCTTTGTGCCAGGTCGCCACCAGGCCTGGGGAAGGGCTGCAGGTGGGCGTGGCCCAGGCAGAGCTCTCCAGAGGGGCTGTGGCCTGCATAAGGCCCTCCCCGGCCAGCTCAGTCCTGAGACCTGGGAGCCTATCCCCCTGCAGGCGCCGAGCAGGGTGGATATGAAGAGAGCTGGGGCTCACAGTGAGGAAGGACAGGGTGCTGCTCCTCAGCGTCCATCACGGAGCTAAGGGGCCCTTGCTGCCCCTCAGGCCAAGTGGAAGGCGCTGTGCCCCTGCTGGCTGGGGTAGGCACAGTGCAGGCTGAGGAGGCTGCTCGCTCTGCTGTCCAGGGCTGAAGCCTGCGCAGGACTCCAGGGCCCCGGCCAGGAGTCAGGCTGGGATTTGAACCAGTCTTTGTTTAACAGGCTCCTGGCCCCTCCCTCTGCCCACAGGGCGTCTCCACCCTGTCTCAGGGCGTCCCAAGCCCAGGTTCAGGCACCCAGCCCTGGACATGACCCAAGCTGGCGCCTGGTCCCCTGGGGGCCAGCACTCGTGACATCTGGACACAAATCCACAGAGGGCGAGAGGCGGTGGGGAGGCCAGCAGGGCAAGGACTTGGAGTAGCTGGATAGGTGTGGTCACAGCCAGGGGGAGAGTCGCCCCACAGCCACTCCGAGGTGGGCAGCCTTCTGAGGTGGCTGGAGAGCTCTGGTCCCAGGAGGGCTAGGGGCAGGGATGAAGCTGGACACACGGAGTTGAGAGGGCTGTGGCCGTCCCTGGCCACCATGGTGCACGGCTCTGCTCCCCTGGTTGGGGCAGAGCCCTGATTTACGGCCTGCCGGGCGTGCTGGAGCCTGCCGCCGCCCTCCAGCTGCCAGGAAGCGCCAAGCCAGTGCTGGGGGGGAGCGTGGGCCAGGGCCGGGCGTCGCCACATTCCCTGGCCACCTAAATCACTCGGCCTGACAGCTGGCGGGCAAGGTTGGCAAAGATCTTGATGCTGTCCCTGTCACTGCTGCTGGCCCCTCACCTGGCCAGGCCAATGGGTCCCGTCCCCAGCTGTCCAAGTCTGAGGCTCCAGTGGCCCGCCAGACAGGGACGAGGCTCCTGGGCTGGCCGGCCAGGGCTCTCCGCTCCAACGCCAAGGAATTTGGAGAGGGCTGTGTGGGGCCTGAGTGTGGTTTCCACACGCTGCTGGCTTTGGGGAGAGGGATGGCCTGCGGCCTGCATGGGGTGGGGGCCAGAGCTGAGGAAGGGCTGTGGGCGGCTGGCCTGGTTTCCACTCCCTGGGGGCCCTGGGAGGCTCCTGCTCCACCTTAGGGACGGACGGGCTGCGGCCTGGCAATGGTATGTACCTCCAAGTCTCACCGCCTGGCTCCCTCTGGCCCCAGCGTGGGGGCCCCACCAGTTCTACAGGGCCACACTGGTGCCCTTGGCCTGGTGGAGACACACCCATGGCCAGGAAGGCAGGCGGACAACATGGACTTCCCCTCCTCACGCAGGCCGGGGCCTGTGTGGCCTTATCTCCCCCCTCCTCCTCCCTCCGCCCGAGCCTCCTTGCTGGCTGTGGAGCCGAGGCGCAGCCCTCCAGGACACTCGCACTCACACACGTGGAATTTATTTCTGGGCACACCTGGCTCTGCCTGGTGTCCGGGGTGCAGCAGGCTCACACCTTGGGCTTTGCCAACAGCTCCCATCCCTCCAGCTGGCCCATCTTGAACAGGGCGGCCAGGGTGCCCATGTACATGCATCCGGCAGCGGCGATCCCGTAGTTGTGAGCTGTGGGGAGAGGTGACATCAGGCCCTGGCCCTACTGGCCTTGGGGGCTGGACTTAAGCTTCAGGGGGCCTGGTGACTGTGGCCTCAGCCCGGCTGGGTCCTCACAGTGCTCCACACCAACTGCCCCAGGGGCAAGAGAGGGGACACTGCGCCACCCCAGGCTCTGGGCTCAGGAAAAGCCAGGCAGTCATGGTACTGTGGGGTGTCTTGGTGTCACAGGCCTGTGACTGAAGAGAACAGAAGGTGCCCTGCTTACCTCAAAGCCACAGGGGGCTGGACGAGGAAGAGGGCATGTTCTGTCCACCAGGACCTGCTGGGGACTCACGGAGGCTGGCCGGGGGGCAGAACTGAGCTACGTGTTGAACCCAGATCTCAACCTGCCCTCCACCACCTCTGGGTGGGAGCTGGGACATGACCTCCCCAAGAGCTTCTTTTTTGGTCATGGGGATTGAACCCCAGGGCGCTTAACCACGGAGGCACATCCCAGCCCTTTTTATTTTATTTTTAGACAGAGTCTTGCTAAGTTGCTGAGGCTGGCCTAGAATTTGGGATCCTCCTGCCTCAACCTCCTGAGTGGCTGGGATCACAGGCGTGGCCACCATTCCCAACGTCCTCCCCATGGTCTTGACATAAGTGCAGCCCACCACCCTTCTACTGAGCTCTTGCAACAGGCAAGAACAGGTGCCAGGCACATGGCCTCCTTCCCTCCTGCCGTGGCCCTGAGGCAGGGGGCACACGTGGGGCTGGGGGAAGGGGTGGGAAACAGCGCTGGCCCCCATGCCAGGCGGCTCTGCCAGGCTGGGCTGCCCCAGAGCCTGGCCCACCTCCCCCAGAGCTGCCACCTCTGCTAGCTCCTGGAAGGCCCCTCCTGACTCTAGTTCCTGCATCTGTGCAGTGGGGTGACAGCAGCTCCCTGGGGGCCTTGCAGGGCCATCTCCTCTAATCTGTTCACAGGTCAGTGACCTGTGTCCTCTGACACGACATGGCAGGTAGGATGTGGAGTGGGAATCGTGGGGGTGGACTGTTCACAGGAGAGTTGGGACAGTGAGTGGGGACCTACACCAACATCTGGGGGACGATATTGTAGGCAGCACACAGCTGTGCAAAGACCCTGGGGCTGCACTGAGTCTGGTGTGTTGGGGGCACAATGAGGAGACTGTGGCTACAGCGGAGTGTGGAGGGAGGCAGGCATGTGTCAAGACCGTGGGGAGGACGCCGGGAGTGGTGGCCACGTCTATAATCCCAGCCACTCAGGAGGCTGAGGCAGGAGAATTCCAAGTTCTAGGCCAGCCTCAGCAACTTAGCAAGACCCTGTCTCAAAATAAAATAATAAAAAGGGCTGAGGTGTGCCTAAGTGTGTAAGCGTCCCGGGGCAGGGGCAGGGGCCTGTGGGCTGTGCTGAGCGGTGCGGATGCCACGGGAGGCCGAGGGCTTGCGCAGCAGCATCTGTTACTATTCCCGCTGGCTGGCGCTGGAGACCAGAGGTGCTTCTGTGGTGAGTGCCCTGTGCCCAGGCAGTGCTCTGCACACCTGGCCCCTGGCTCTCGTCCAGTTCAGAGCAGAGAGGAGGATCAGATGGGGCTGAGGTCCCATGCTGGTCGGGGTGGAGGGTGGGAGGGCACTCACTGCGAGCTCCTAGGGTCAGGCCCCCGGCACAGCCGCCTATGAAGTAGTTCAGGGGGTCCTCAGGCTTCTCGCGGACCTGGGCGCTGATGCAGGAGGTAATGCCGAACATGGCCCCGATGGCGGCTGCAAGGGGCACAGAGAGGGCAGGTGCTGAGTTGGAGGCCCAGAACAGGCAGTGGCGGGAGCTTCCTGCCCTGGCCCTACAGCTGGCCCCTGGGACCCCCACTGTAGCACGTCCCCAATGGAGGAGTGCCCTGTGTTCCCCAGTGGTTCGGCCTGTGGACACAGGCTGGAGCCAGGGAGAAGTGGTGGCTGTAGAAAGTGCCCCAAGACCCAGGCAAGAGCTGGGCACTAGGGCAGCCAGGAGGACCCTGGCCTGGCGGACATCCCCTGCTCACCTGCGGTGAACGTGTTCCGTCCCGCTCGCGCCACTCCTTCAAGGATGGAGTCCGGGGGATTGAGTGTGACACTGTATGCTGACCAAATCAGGCCTGTGGGACAAAGGGGAGAGAGGTCAGTCAGATCCGGGTCTCAGTGCTGAGACTGTGGCTAGAGCGGGGGAGCAGCTCCTGCCCCACCTAAGGCTCCCTAGGTCAGGTGGCCTGCTGGACACTCTCTCCCTGGGGCCACTCCTCTGTGCCAGGGCCTGAGCTGGAGACTCCCCTACCCCCTCCTGGTCTCCAGGCCTCTCCTTTCATCTGACCAGTGCCTGCTCAGCTGTGGGGTCCCTGCCACCCATACTGGTCCTCAGTAGGACACTGGCCCCAGATAGGGGACCATCTATGTGGTGCATATGACAACAGGACCAGGGGCCTCAGAGCTGCTGGGCTGCTTCTCAGCCCCATGCCACCAGCTAAGACGTCACAATAGCGCCCCCTGCAGGCCCTGGTGCCTGGGCCCAGCTCCCATCAAAGCCTACACTCCTGTGGGCCCGTGGCCTGGACCTAAGCCTCCTGGGCAGCGGCTCATCTCCGAGGCTGCCAGAGCTTCCTCCCTGCCACTCCTGGGACCCCCCACTGGCGGTGTGGACCCGGGCTTGTCCCTGGCACCTGGATGGTGTGGCTGGCACCCACTCGGCTCCACAACGCTGGTCAGCCTTTCCATCTCTGCCAACTCCCCAGCCCCTGATGCTGACTTCTACAATGTGCAAGGGGGCCAGGTGGCGAGGAGGAAGGAAATTGCATCCTGGTTGGCCCAGCTGCCCGCTGGAGCCTGGCAGGCTTGGGTGGCTCTGCCCACTGCCCCAGGCCTCCCTCCACAGTGGATGGGTGGACTACGGCTGGCTAGCTCCTGACTACCCAGCCGCCCAGCTTGGGCTCCCCATTTGCCAGCAGGGGCTGCTCAGTACAGATGCCCCTTCCTTTCCCTGTGGCCCTCCTGACATGGCCAGTCGCCACAGGGACCTCCTGGGAACTGAACATCCCAACAAAACAGACTGCCCTGGACAGACCACATAGGCAGCCATCTCCCCTTACGCTCTCCAGGGCCTGATGGATTCTGTCCCGTTACCTGCTGCTTCATGGAGATGAAGTGGCCTCAGAGAGCAAAGCAGCTTGCCCAAGGCTGCCCAGCAGCCAGCCAGGAAGCCAGGTGGGTATGACCCAAAGTGCCCCCCACAACTGCCCCCACGCCCAACCTCCAGCTCCCAGGACCCACATGCCCCTCCAGGACTGGTGGTACCCTGCTGCCCAGCCTGCCTCTACTTCGGCTCGCCTCCTCCAGGGCCCCTTCTACACTCTGCAGCGTGCTTATCTTCAGAGTGGCTCGAGGGGCCAGGATGCTCTCCACAGCACGGACGAGGACCTGAGGCCCAGGGATGCCGGGAGAAAAGTGAACCTACAGTGCCTTGAGGATCTTCCTCCCAACCATGGCCAACACCAGGGTCTCTGCTGGGCTGCAGAACCTGATGCAGCCAAGGGCCTGCTCCCCAGCCTAGCGAGCCCATCCTCACCTGCACCGAGGCTGACGTGTACCCCACTGGTAAAGACTCTTAATCAGAGGGGACCCCCAGATCCTCCCAGGACCTGAGAGTCCTGATTGGGGCTGGGCTGGTCACAGGGTCTTATGACCCCTCACTCCTAGCAGGAGGAGCACTGGTTCAGTGATGGCTCATGAAGCCTGGCGCACGGCACACATGGCCACATGCCTGTAATCTCAGCAGCCTGGGAGGCTGAAGCAGGAAGACTTAATTCAAAACCAGCCTCAGCAACTTAGCAAGGCCCTAAACAACTCAGCGAGATCCTGTTTCTAAATAAAATATAAAAAAGGGCTGGGGATGTGGCTCAGTGGTTAAGTGCCCCCAAGTTCAGTCCCTGGTACAACAACAAAACAAAACAAAACAAAACAAAACAAAACAAAAACAAACCCCAAATAAACAAAAAACAACAAAACCAGAACCCACTCACAGAGTGACCCCTGGGGGAGCCTTACTGTCCCTGACCCCTCATGCATAGATCTTGGCCAAGGGACCATTAGCCCACAGACCACGTCTGAGAAAACAGCAAGTGCCCACCATTCTGGGTCCCCTCCAAAGCCCCTTATGGGGAAGCAGATGACCCAGGACTCCCTGATTACCCTTTAGAGGCCAAGATTGCTCTACTCTACCCCCTCCCCAGAAGTCACCCATCATGGTGTCCTGCCACCCCTCTTCTTGGAGCCCCCACAAGGCGAGGGTCTCTGTGACCGGATCTCTCCACAACCCTCAGCCTCCTGACACGCGCTGCACGGAGCATTCAGTCAGTCACAGCATTTACGGTGTGCCACAAGGTGCCTCACCTGCTCACCCATCTAGAGCCACTCCTTCCGCAGGGTGCCACTGGGTCACCCATTCATCATAAAGCACTGAGTACCCAGAGGGGCCTCACTGGTTCATTCACTCATTCACAAACTTACTGTGCCCAAGAGATGTCCCACGTGCTCAATCTGCCCACTCAATCAGTACTGCATAACTCCTTCCCTCCCCACTCCCAGGTACTGTTGTGCCCACAGGTGCCACCCAGGGACTCTCATCTCAGGAAAGCCACATGTGAAGCAAGTGGCTTCCCTTGGGTGAGGGTGGCAGGAGATGAAGGCGGTGGGACGGTAAGGGGAGGAGTGCCCACAGAGCCAATGGCCACCTAAATGACACCCTCAGTGACTCCCCAAAGTGGCATGTCTGGCAAAGGTTCCCTCCTGCAGCACCCTAGACGCCCTCCAGCGAGTCTGCCGAGGCCCCTCACTAGCTGTGCCCACTCGAGACGGGCCGTCCCCGCAACAAGCTCCAGAGACTTCTGCATGTGAGCACAAGCACTTTCTCACACCAACACCAGGGCTGAGTTCACGGCCCTCCACTTTTTAAAAAAGATGTTTTTAGTTGTAAGTGGACACAACACCTTCACTGCATTTACTTATTTTTAGTTGGTGGTGAGGGTGGAACCCAGTGCCTCACAGATACTAGGCCAGCGCTGGGCCACTGAGCCCCAGCCCCTGGCCCTCCACTTTGAAATTCTCTAAATCACCGCCTTTCAGAATCTCCGTGAAGGGGCTGGGAATGTAGCCCTGGGTCAGTCCCTCCCACCCAAAGGCGGCCCAGAATGCCTCTCAAGTGACTCCCTCCTGCTCTCACATCCCTTCAAACATGACCACATCCCCCCAAAAGTCCTGCCAGACATTCCCTAATGTCAATGTCTCCCTTTAAGAATGTAGCTGGCGTGGTGACGCAAGCCTGTCAACCCAGCACTTAGGGAGTCTGAGAATCACGAGTCCAAAGCCAGCCTCAGCAACGGCGAGGTGCTAAGCAACTCAGTGAGACCCTGTCTCTACATAAAACACAAAATAGGGCTGGGGATGTGGCTCAGTGGTCGAGTGCCCCTGAGTTCAATCCCCAGTACCAAAAAAAAAAAAAAAAAAGTACCAGAATGACCTCCCCTACTGGGCCCCCACTCCCTATCCCTCCAAGGGGCGCCCCACCTTGCACCCCAAACTCCCAACAATCAGCATCCAAGCTCACCCCACGGACTTGCCTTCCAGCCCTTTCTCATGAAGACCCTCCATAACGACCTGGTGGGGACACCCCTTGGCCCAGAGACCCCTAGGGCAGGTCAGCAGACCTGGCCTTGCAGCCGGGCTCCCAAACCCTCAGGGGCGGTTCCCGCCGGGGAGAAGCGGAGAAGCTCACGTCAGTGTCGCAGAACGTGCGGGCGGCGGGCGCGCTCCCTCGGTCTACGCGAACCCCAGCGCGTCCCAGAGGCGACTCAGGCCCTGCCAGGCCTCAGGAGGGGGCGGCCAGAGTCGTTTACTTCCCACGGGGGCAGAGAATGAAGGGGCCGGCGACACACTCAGGCCCACCGCACCTAGGACCCCTCTCGCGGCCCCGACAGAAGCCCCGGACACACCGACCACCCACCACCCTGGACCCTAGGAAGACCTCGTCGCACCCCAGAGCTTCCTCAAGCTGTGTCCCCGCTCCGGACACCGCAGTCACGGCACCGAGGCCCGCACCAGGCCCTCCCGGCTCGCCCGCGGTCCCGCGCCCGGAGACGCCCTGACGCCCCCAGCGCCCGGCTTGTCACCTGAGCCGCGACCCCGCCAGGCCCCCACGCGCCGCCGCGGCCCCGGGACCTCCTGCTCCCTCGCGCCCCGCTGCCCGGGCCGGCCGAAGCTCACCCACTGCGCCGCTGATGCTGGTGGTGGCGTAGGCTTTGCGGTGGCACTCGGTGCCGTCGGGGATGTCCGCGTACAGACGAAGAGGGTCCTGCAACATGGCCACACAGTCCCGGCCCCGCACCGCGGACTCCGCCGGCTCAGCGCTCCCAAGGGCAGCCGCCGCTGACTCTCGCGAGACTTCCTGGAGAGGCGCGCGCAACCTCTCTGACTGAGGGGCCGGCAACAAGCACACAACTTTATTGAGCTCCACGAACATGCACACGGGTCTCGCGCATGCGCAGGGGGCGGGCCTGGCGTAGGGAAGCACAGATACCCTAGGGCCCATGGACAGAGTGGAACACGCACGCCGCGACCGTGAAGACTGGTTTCACTGATCCCAGCTCAGGGAGTCCTAGGTTAGGACGGTTGACTACTGGAAGTGGGGTCTATTGTACGGGGGAGGACGGTGCTATGTCTACCGCCACGCACGGACTAGGTATGTGGCCCCTCCTAGCGCCAGAATCTGTATGGGGCGTTGTCATGCCCTGTGGCCATTATCCAACCGGAGTCCGAACCGGGTGTCACTAAAGTTTGGGGCGTGGACAGGATAGAGGCGAAGTTAAATGGAAACGTGACCAATGCTGGGGTCTTAGTGGAAGCGATCTACGCCCAAACCGTGTAGGAAGAAGTATGCGCTTGGTTTGAAGGCGTGGCCAGAACGGAGGAACCACCCGACGGGATGTGGCCAGTCGAGAGCGGCTGCTCTGACCCGCGGATGCTAATTCACAGTAGCGGGCGGCGCCGGGGAAGAGTGGAGGTGCTCTGCATTAGACGCAGGGGAGTGAAAGGAGCGGGGGGCGTGGGTAGGAAGGGTGGCAGAAGAAGCGGACGTTCCTACCCGTGTGCGTGTAGGATGATACCACCGGTGTAACTACAGCGCGCACGACCCGAGGAATGAGAAGTTACACTCCATTTGTGTCTGATGTGTCAAAATGCATTCTACTGTCACGTGTAACTAGAACAAATAAAAAACATCGAAAAAAAGAAAAAGAAGAGAAAAATACCCTTGGTACAAAGTCTTTTTGTTTTAAGAGAAGTGCGTTTGTCTGAAGCGCCAGTCGGTGTTTGGACTGCCCCTGGCAAAGACGTGCCGGGTCGTGTGCACGCCAAAGGAAAGCGGCACATTCCGGTGGGCGCGGTCATGCTGGGCGTGGCCACGATTGGCCGAGTTACGGGCCAATCCTGGTGTCAGCTTCTCAGTAGGGCGGGGCTTGCCCGGATAACGTGACCTGTCCTGTGAGCGGGACGAGTTGCCCGTGGACTAGGCCTACACGGGGGCGTGTTCGTCAAGATCTTGACCAATCAGAGTTAGGCCGGACTTAAGGGTGGACTTTCAATATGCTTTCGGGTTTCGGGAGGGCACAACCCAGCTCTGGAGGCTGGGCCTAGCAAATGGCTCCTGCCAATCGAGTCAAGGCCCCGAGGGGCGTGGCCCGGGTGGGGGCGTGGCCTGCCGGTTCCGGGCCGCCCGGAGGCGTGGCCAGCCTGGACCGCGGCGGGGGCCATGTCCGCGCCGCCTGCGTTGCAGATTCGCGAGGCGAACGCACACCTGGCTGCGGTTCACCGGCGCGCGGAAGAGTTGGAGGCGCGGCTACACGCCGCGGAGCGCACGGTGAGCGCCCAGGCAGAGCGCCTGGCTCTCCAAGACCAGCAGTTGCGCGCCGCGCTGGACGAGCTGGGCCACGCCAAAGACCGGTGAGGCCGGGGGCCGGCCAGGTGACTTCCCCGAGGAAGTGGGCGGAGGCGGGGCTGAGATTGGATGGGGAAGAAGGGTAGGAACCCTGTGAAGTCACGTGGGAGCTGGACTTCTGGTGGATTGAGGGGGAAAAAAAGAAAACACAAGCAAAACTCGAATTAGTCGTCAGGATATAAAGTGGAGATACAAGTGTGAATTTGTAACTTCAAATGGCCTGTTTTCCTACAGGCAAAAGCAGCGGGTACTGATTGGCACAGAGAGCACAGACTCCCAGGCGTAGGCATTGGGAGCCATGGCAGGTTCTTGAGCAGGGGAAGATGTGATCATATCAGCATTTTTGAAGAGTTCCTTTCGGGAGCTAAAGATTTAAAGGGATGAGATAAGGGCTCAAAGAGGAAGGAGAAGCTGGGGTCCAGATGGGAAACAAGGAATTCAGAGCTAATTGGGTTCATCCATTTGTCTTTACTGAGCACCTGCTATGTACCAGGTGCCATGTACCAGGTGCTGTCCTGGGTGCTGGAGCACATTGGTAAGAGACAGACATATCACTGGGTGGTTCCATCATGGGATGATCAAGGTTTGTGATTGGGGTGGGGTGGGGTCCCTCAGGGGACCAGAGGGAAGCTTCCTGGAGGAGGACCCATCAAAGAATTAGGAATGGGGAAAGCGGTTGGGGATGAGGAGCTGCAGGAAGGTGGGCAGTGGTGAGCTGTCTGAGCTTGGGCTGCCATGACAGTGCCACAGCTGGAGTCTCAGGAAATACATTTGCCCCTACAGTTCTCGAGGCTGGAAGCACGTGGCCAGGGTGCCCGTTGGGTTCTGGTGAGAGTGCTCCTTCTGGCTCACAGACTGACCCCTCTTGCTTGTCCTTGGTGGCAGAGGGACAGAGAGACAGAGCAAGCCCTCTCCTTGTAAGGGCACTAATTCAATCCTGGGGATCCCGTCCTCAGACCTCACTTAACCCTAATTACCTCCCAAAGGCTCCGCCTCAAAAGACCATCCCTTGGGTGGGAGTTTAGGGCTCTAGCACATGAACTGGGTGGAGACAGAGTCCACAACCGGGAGGGGCCTGGAGGCAGTGGTGGGAACCTGGACTCCCTCTGGACAGCCGTGGGAGCAGGGGAGCTGCTCCTCCTCTCTCCCACCATCGTAACTGCCCCGCTTTGCCTTCCTGCAGTGAGATTGCCGCTCTCCAGGAGCAGCTGCTGACCTCGGAGGCTGCTGTCCACAGCCTGCAGGCTGCTGTGCGCCAGAGGGATGAACTCATCCGGCAGCTGCAGCCCCGGGCCAAGCTGCTGCAGGACCTTTGTCGCCGGCGGCCACCCTTGGTCGCCCTGCTGGCTGACCTGGCTGAGGCTGAGCGTCTGGGGCCCTTGCCAGCCAGTGACCCAGGCCATCTGCTCCTTGGTGGGCCTGGTCCACCCATTGCCAACAGCACTAGTGAGAAGGTGGACCAGGACCACGTCCAGCCTGCGATGTTTGGGACCACTGTGTGAGCCTCAGAGCAGATTCCAAAATGAATGCAGAAGGCCCCTTTGGGGATTTCCACTGCCATATGTGTCCTCAGGGGCCACCCGTGTCAAGGGGACCTGGGGCAGAGCCACGACCCTTTCCAAGCATCAGAACAGTCTAAAAGGGCCAAGTTTCCAATTGAGCCCACAGGCCAGATGCAGATGTTTAATTTGACAAGTTAAAACAAACAACAACACTTTGAATCTATCATTTTTATTGAAAAAGTGGTGACGCTTACATGAAAAGCCAGCTTCAGACCTGGCCGGCCTTGTCTGGCTCTGAGTTCAGGGTGCCCTTCAACCAGGGTGAGTTCCAGTGTCCTCACCTCTTTTGATCAGGCCCTGGAAGCATCTGAGTTTGACACCTCTGTCTGGAGGAGACAGATGGCATCAAGTTCCATGAGACTTGTTTTCCTCCCATTTTTTCCTCTGCGCTGGTGCTTGTTCCTCCTGGAATGTCCCCATCCCAGGGCTAAAGCTGTTGCTAAGCTTTTTACGCTGGACCGGAGCCAAGGGCCGCAAGCCTCATGCCATTCTGCATTGATTCTTCGCTCATTTTCTTTTTTCTTTTTTTGGCGGTGCTGGGATTGAACCCAGGCCTTGTGCGTGCGTGTGAGGCAAGCACTGTGCGGACTGAGCTGTGTCCCAGCCCCATTCTGCATCCATTGTGAAGACACATGTTTAATCCTAGATGTCTGTCCCCTAACTCTGTCCTTCCCTCCACCTGAACTCCCAAAGGACGAGCAGGCGGGGGAGACAGCTGAGATCTTTCATCAGGGCGTGCTGCCTGGGACCTGTGCACAGGCTCTTCCCCCTGCCTATAACTTTCTCCAGATTGCCACATGATTGGCTCCTTGTCACTCAGGTCTTTGCTCAAATGTCACCTCCAAGAGGCCTTCTGTGACCATCTTACTTGAAGTAATTCCTCCTCCTACCCCGCCGCGCCCCACCCACCATATTCCCCCGTTATTCTCTCTAATTTCCTTTGCGGAGCCTCGCAGCATCTCAGGCAGTGTCGGCTCCTTAACTGCAGGGTGTTTGACTCTTGTTGTCACTAGTGCCTGACATTTCTCAGGAGCCCCCACAGGGACAGGGATGGCTCAGTGAGCCCTGGCTCCCCGGGACCAGCCAAGCTTTTGTAGCCGCAGTCTCCTTTCTACACTCCGAGAGACACTATTTTCTAACTCCTTGTTTCCTGTCTTTGCCGCCCAAGGCGTTCAGGGTATTTTGCTTTTTGTCAAACCAGGGAGGGGAGAGATGCCCTGTGGCTCCCGTGCCCAGCCTGGTGGGCTGCCGTTCCTGGCTCCACGCTCAGGGAATTGTCATGCCAGCTAGTGCCAAGGAACAGGATCTGTTTCAGTGGGAATGGCCGGTGGCCATTCATAGCCCTCGGGATGGTGCCGCCTTCCTGCCTGGCATCCAGCAGTGACCTTCAGTGCAGCGACAATGGCCCCATTTCCCCCTCCAGATGAACAAGGGAGCTGCTGTTTGTACAAAGGGAAGGCAGGCTGGGGCCTGTCTGTGCTCGAGAGTAAACATCTGCTTTCTCTGCTCGGTCCTCCATTCTCTTCCTGGCACGGGCTGGAGCCCCCGGTGGTGTGCCTGGTCCTGGGTGGGGTCCTGCTGGCCTAGGAGACGGGTTCCGTCCAGTCCAGGGAGCTGGTACCAGGCAGGCGAGATACACAGTTTAGTCTCGGCAGGCACGCGTGGACACTGGACTTGCCCCCTTCTTACAGCTGTGGGCAGAGGCCCCCAAGTAGAAGGAAACGGCCTCTTGTTCTGCGGGGCTGGGGCAGCTTCCCATGTTGGCAGGTTGCTGGCTTTTTTTTTTTTTTTTGTGGTGCTGGGGATTGAACCCAGGGCCTCATGCTGCAAGGGAAGCACTGTACCATCCGAGCTGTATCCCGTCTTGGAATTCTTACTTTTTTGGGGGGGCTGGGTGGGCACCCAGGGCCACACATTGGGCAAGCGCTCCAGCACTGAGCTGCACTCCCTGCCTGGCATCACATTTTTAAGAGTAAAAATTTCTAGGGGTCTAGTCCAGTGGGTGTAGTCCAGCATGTACCTAGTTTGTGGGGGTCCTGCATTCCATCCCCAGTGCGAAAAAAAACCCCAAACAATTATCAAAATTGATTTATTTTCTTTATATATATATATATATATATATATTTTAGTTGTAGGCAGACACAATATCTTTACTTTTATTTTTATTTTTTTTATGTGGTGCTGAGGATCGAACCCAGTGCCTCACCCACACTAGGCAAGTGCTCTACCACTGAGCCACACCCCCAGCCCTATTTTGTGTTTTATGTAGAGACAGGGTCTCACTGAGTTGCTTAGCACTTCGCCGTTGCTGAGGCTGACTTTGAACTTGCGACCCTCCTGTCTCAGCCTCCCAAAGTGCTGGGATGACAGGCGTGTGCCACTGCACCCGGCCCTTGAGTCCTTTTGAACTTCAATCTCTTAAAAATTTCATCAGCCCTGGCTTTGCTTTGGCTGAGCTGCCCAGTAAAGCCCCGAGAGGGAGAGGGACCTGCCTGGGCCACGCAGCAGTCAGTCCTTGCTCTACCCAGGATTGCATGTTCCCCTGGGCTGTAGCCTGCCCCTGTTCCCCGCGGCCAGGAAAGAAGGCCCTGCCTGTCTGGGCCTGGCTCCAGCCCAGGCCTGGACCTCATGGGGCAGGGAATAGGCGAGCAGATCTCTCAGCCTGGCCACCAGCCTCAGCACACGGAGAGTTAACAGCTGGGCCCTTCCCAGTCTCCAGAGCCACCTCCCTTAGCAACGGCTTGCCAGGCAGGACGCACAATTAACACTTGGCAAAACCAGCAGGATTTGGGGACAGACACAGGCCAGCTGAACAAGTGTGGGTTGGCAGCTCGAAGCTTGTGCCTGGCCAGCTGGGTGGGAAGTCCTAGCTGCCCAGAGACCTGACACAGCATGGACACCGCAGATGCCACCATGGAAAGGCTGCGGGCACAGTGCCTGTCCCGAGGGGTCTCGGGCATCCAGACCTTGGCCAGGTGATGGGGTCTTCTGCAAACTTTCCAGACTCCCTGGGAAGGCTGCCACCCAACCATATCCCCCACCCCCTAGATTTTTCCGTCGCCTGGACAAGGATGGGAGCCGAGCCCTGGATGTGAGGGAGCTCCGGCAGGGCCTAGCGGAATTGGGGATGGTGCTGGACGAGGACGAGGCAGAGGCCATGTGCAAGCGCTGGGACCGCGATGGCAGCGGGACACTGGACCTGGAGGAGTTTCTGCGGGCACTGAGGGTGAGGCCCACTTCTGGGTATCCAAGGACATCGAGCCAGCAAGGCTGACTCACCCCTGAGGGTTGCTAGCAGGAGGTACCTGTCAGGGGTGACATCCTGCCTTGACACAATCTTTGTTGGGGGCGGGGGTTGGGGACACCCCACCCTCCAACTCCACTTAGCACCTTCCCTCCCCCAGCCCCCCATGTCCCAGGCCCGGGAGGCAGTTATTGCAGCTGCCTTTGCCAAGCTGGACCGCAGTGGGGATGGCGTGGTGACTGTGGACGACCTCCGTGGGGTGTACAGTGGCCATGCCCACCCCAAGGTGCGGAGTGGGGAGTGGACCGAGGATGAGGTGCTCGGCCACTTCCTGGACACCTTCGACTCCTCTGAGAAAGATGGGCAGGTGGGTGCCTGTGCAGTACTCCCCTCCCGAGGTGGTGCCCAGCCTTGGCCCCCAGTCACGGCCTGCTTGCTCACAGGTCACGCTGGCAGAATTCAAGGACTACTACAGTGGCCTCAGCGCCTCCGTGGACACAGATGAGGAGTTTGTGGCCATGATGACCAGCGCTTGGCAGCTGTGAGCTGTGCACCCTCACTCAGCTGGGGCTTGTAGCCGAGAACCCCCTCCCACCTGCCTGAGCCAGGGCCTCATCAGACAGCCCCAGCAGGGACATGGGGGAGGGGAGCATGGGAGAGCTGGGGCTGCAGCACTGGCGGGACCTGGCCTGCTGGGCTACCAGGCAGATGTGGGATGAAGGTTCTAACAGGTCACTGGCTCAGGACCCCAGGGAGAGCAGCTTCCTGGCCCACTTGCTGACCAAGGACCCATACGGTCACTGCAGAAGCCCCCACAGCCCTCCCCGCCGTGGATCCTGAAGAAAGCCAGATGACTCCTGGGTGGGAGGCAAGGTCCAGGTGGAGGCTCTGCACGGAGGCCAGTTGGGAGGGGGTCTGGACACCCACCTAGGTGCACAGTGAGGCAGGGCAGGGGCACTCGGGCAGCCAGGTTGCTCGGGCACCTCGCCCTGTGTGAGGAAGCTGTTCCTGCTGAGCTGTGTGGCTTCCTGAGGCCCCCGGGGCATGCAGGAGGCTGGGGTTTTAGTTAAAAGTTTTAATGTAGTTCCCAAATACATTTCATATGACAATCTTACATAAATGTTTCAAAACACATGGGCATTGTCTGGTTTTCCTCGTCACTAGCTGGCTAAGGCGTAAAGCAGAGAAGTGTGACCAGATCTCCTGGGCAGGCCTCTGGTGTCTCCCCTGGCTCAGGCTTGCAGGGGGGCTGGGCAATGGAGGCCCTTTGAGCCACCCTGGCCCTGGGGCTTCTGGCTACCGCTGGAGGTGTGGCTGGCACAGCCGCAGCTCGAGGCCTCCTCTTCACCCAGGGCCCAGGGCTGGGAAATTTCCTCTGAAGTCCTGAGGAGGACGAGTGTGCAGGCCCTACCTCTATGGTACTTCGGGGGGCGGTGCCCGGCACCCACTCCTGTGTGCTGCATGCACGGGGACAGCCTATTGTCTGGGACCTGGTCCCTGTGGCTGGCTAGGGCCCCTGCTGCCTCTCTCAGAGGTCGCAGCCCGTCTTGAGGGTAGGACGTCTGGGCCTGTGCGAGGAACGGCCAACAGCAGGAAGCAGGCCGGTGCCTGGTGCCCAAGGACAGGTGGGTCACATGATGTGGACAGGGAAGAGGGTACTGGGGGTCCCTGGGGCCCCTCCCGGACTCTGGGGCCTTTTCTAGATAGCTGTCTCCAGTCCTAGGCCAGACGGAAGCAGAAACCCCATCGCCCCACGACTCTGCTTGTAGGAACCCAGTGGGTGCGGAGTGAGGGCCTCCTCACCCCGGCTCAGAGGCCAGGACCACAGGAGAACGAGCCCTCGAGGAGCTGTGCCTGCCCAGCCAAGAGAGCGTCTCAATCCCAGAACTGAAAACAAAGCCTTTGGGAGGGGGGGGGGGAAAGACCTGTCAAATAGAAACCCATCAAATCAGAATATGGGAGACAAGAGCCACGCAGAGCACCCAGGCCCAGTGCTGACTCCCAGAGCAGAGCCCAGGCTTGGCCGCTGCTCCCAGGCAGGTGCCACCCATGCAGGGGGCCAGGGG
Source organism: Geosciurus inauris (assembly GCA_004024805.1). NCBI lineage: Eukaryota > Metazoa > Chordata > Mammalia > Rodentia > Sciuridae > Geosciurus > Geosciurus inauris. Next base: position 104,456 of record PVHX01001939.1, on the reverse strand, counting down.
CCCAGGCTGCACCCAGAGGCTGCGACACGCGGGCGAAGAAACAAGGTCTCCCAGTCCCAGTGAGAAGCTGTGACAAGTCTTAATGTGCCATTTCAGAGGAGGGGCAGGGAGGAACGTGCTCTTTTGCTCATCAATATGATGAGGTCTCATGTCCCACACCACATCCAGGCAGCTCCTGAGTCTGCTTTCCAATGGACGCGGATCCAGACTGTGGTCAACCCGCGGGTGGTTCTGCCCGCAGTGCCGCTGCCTGCGGGGAGGGGCGGGCGGCAGACAGACGACAAAGCAGCAGCCTCCTGTGCGCCGGCTGCTATGTGCTCCCTGGCGTCTGCCCGTCCCCTTCCTCACCTGCGCCTGCGGGAAGAGCAATGTCACCTAGGGGCCAGTTCTGGCCCGGCCCACTGGGGCCAGGAGGTCAGCTCTGGGCCCCTCCTGGGCAGGCAGTGCCTGGCTCACCGGCCCCAGCAGCCCCTGAGGGAGCCAGCACATCATCATCGCTATCGTCTTCCTCGTGGGCCGGGGCGGTCCCAGGCTCGGGGGCGGGCATCTTGGCCTCCTGCTCCTGCTCCACACGGCTGCGAAGGGCCAAGATGCGGTGGTGCAGGGCAGCGTACAGCTGGCCGGTGTCCTTGGAGCTGGCCTGGGGGAGGCAGGGGCTGTGAGGGCCCTAGGACCCGTCCTGCCTGGGACGGGATGGGAGGCGTCCCACTCACAAGGGGCTCTGGTTTGCCAGCCGGCTGTGTCCACAAGGCCACCACCACCCCCAGGTGGCTGGGAGGGTGCAGAGGGTCAGGGCTGGCCTGGGGCCAAGACACAGAGGTCAAGACTGCGGAACATGGGTGTCATCCACTCATGTGACACAGGATGGGGTGACCAACACAGAGGGCCATTTGTCCTAAGCACACCGCTGACCCTGGCCAGCCCCTAAGGGAGGCGGGGAGAAGGAAGCAGGGTGAGGCTTCCTCCTGGGTGTGTTGGACCACAGAGCCCCATCCCCACAGTCGGAGCACGAGTCTGGGTGACACCCCCAGAGGAGCCCACCTCCCCAAGTCCAGTGGTGCCCAGCATGCCAAGGGATCCCCATATGGTAGGTAGGCTGTGGGATGCAGCCTCCTTGCAGAATCCAGCAGCCTGCCTGAGGGTGGCTCACCGAGATCAGGAAGACCTTCACGCCCTGGTCCTCGGTGTCCATGGCCGTGATGCGGATGCTCTTCTCACTGGCCTTGTCCATCTGCATCTGGGCCCACAGCTTGGTGTTGAGGATCAGCCGCAGGCTGCCCTGGGTCCGCATCACTGTAACCAGCAAGGCCACTCAGCCCGGCACCCTGCCCGTCCCACCACCAGAGGCCCCAACCTGAAGAACTCAACACTACCAGCCAGCAATTCTCCAGCCCAGCTCCTGCAGGAGCCTGGTGGATCAGTGGCTGCACAGGCTGGTGTGGTAGGCCACAGTGGCTGGACACTACATCCAGCATTGAGAGTTCTGTTTGGTCGACACAGGACAGCCATTCCTGGGGGGGGGGGGGGGGGGGGGGGGGGGGGGGGGGGGGGGGGCAGGGGGGAGCACGAGACAGGCTGCACGAGGGAGTGCTGCACACCCGCGCTTTCTGCCCGTGACACATGCTGAGGGAAGCCGGGGCCCTCCTGACCGTCCCCATGCTTGGGCCCACAATCCTGGGCCCTGTCCTCTGGTGTTCTTAGGAAATAAAGACAGTTCACTGCTTAGAGCTTCCACCAAAAGGAAGCCAGAATTGAGGGCAGCATACTGTGGAGGGAAGGGCAGGCCTTGCCTCTCTGGATGCTGGCCACACTGTCAGGGCCCACGCACCTGGCCTGTGCCTATGGCACGGACACGGCTAAGTCCTGTCTTCCTGTCAGCCCAGCTCTGCCCACTCCAGGGTTAGAAGTTGTCACCTCTGCCAGGGGCCCTCTCAGCTAGATCTCCCTGTGCCCACATCCCTGGGCCAGGTGCCTGCCTCAGACATGGGGTTGGAGAAGGGACAGGGTGCCTAAGATGGCACTTGGTGAGGGTGGGGAGGGCTCCACTGCAGTGGGCCAGCCACACGGGCTGACGACAGCTGGGGCAGCCCCATCACCACACACTACGCACACTCTGTCCACACACGTGGATGCTTCCGTGAGGAAAACGCAAAAGTAGATCGAAGCTGCACACAGTGGCACATGCCTGTAGTTCCAGTGACTCAAGAGGCTGAGACAGGAGGACTGCCATTGTGAAGCCAGCATGCCCAACTGCAAGCTTTGGCGACCTCACAGGATGGTTCTCATCTCGGCTCTGACCTCGGGGCTGTCTGAGTTGAACTGTGTAGAATAATGCTTCAAGGGCAACGTGAGCTACAGTGGGCAGAAACCCACATTTTTTTTTTAAAAGGCCCCAAATTACTTTGATTAGAGATGAAAAGATCAGCATGTACTCCTTTTAAACAGTTTTCTTCAAGTGTGTGTGTGTGTACACATATTCATTTTTATAAGAAGTTTACTTACGGAAATAAAATTCATGGGTAAAGATGGCTCAGTCTTGTTATCTACAATAGTTTAAAAAAACTGGAACAATCTATATGTCCATCAACAGAGAAGAGATTAAATATATTAATTAGCCGGGTGCGGTGGCTCAAGCCTGTAATCCCAGCACTTAGGGAGGCTGAGACAGGAGAATCGCGAGTTCAAAGCCACCCTCAGCAATGGCGAGGCGCTCAGCAACTCAGTGAGACCCTGTCTCTACATAAAACACAAAATAGGGCTGGGGACGTGGCTCAGTGGTCAAGTGGCCCTGAGTTCAATCTCCAGTACAAAAAAAAATATATATATATATATACACACACATACATATTAAATATATATACGTATATATATTAAATATATATACGTATATATATAAAATACATATATATTAAATATATATATATTAAATACATATATATTAAATATATATACGTATATATATAAAAATTGCCAATAGAATATTCATGTAGAAGTTTTCAAAGCCAATTGTTATTTTCTGCAGTACTGGGATGGAAACCAGGGCCCCATGGATGCTAGGCAAGTGCTTTACTACTGAGCTACATCCCCAGCCCCCCTCCCCACCTTTTTTTGGTACTAGGGATTGAACTCAGGGGCACTCGACCACTGAGCCACATCCCCAGCCCTATTCTGTGTTTTATGTAGAGACAGGGTCTCACTGAGTTGCTTAGCACCTCGCCGTTGCTGAGGCTGGCTTTGAACTCGTGATTCTCCTGTCTCAGCCTCTCAAGGTGCTGGGATGACAGGTGTGTGCCACTGCACCTGGCCATCCCCAGCCCTTTATAAAATTCATTTTGAGACAGAGACAGAGCCTCACTAAGTTGCCCAGACTGATTCTGAACTTGCAATCTTCCTGCCTTAGTGTCCTGAATGGCTGGGATGACAGGGATGACCACTGTGTCCAGCTGATAACCTCCACTTATTTTTTTGAGGTACCGGGAACTGACCTCAGAGGCACTTGACCACTGAGCCACACCCCCAGCCCTATTGTGTATTTTACTTAGAGGCAGGGTCTCACTGAGCTGCTTAGTGCCTCACTGTTGCTTAGGCTGGCTTTGAACTCACGATCCTCCTGCCTCAGCCTCCTGAGCTGCTGGGATTACAGGCGTGTGCCACCGCACCTGGCTTGATAATCTTTATATTAAAGAGGAATTTAATGCTACTGGAAGATGTTCACAAATATCAAGTGAAACGAGCAGGATATAAAATTGGCCCTATTTCCTTAAAAAAGGACCACAAAACAAGAGGAACGGACCATCAATATGTTTGAGCAGAGACTTCTCTCTTTATAAAGAAATTATAATAAAAATTATATTTCTTCTTTTTCCTTGGTACCATGAAACTGCTAGTTTCTCAGCAAAAATAAGTTCAAAAATTGCTAAATACTTTAACACTACGGAAAAGCCTTAGAAGTGCTGGCAGCTAGAGTCACTGGGTCAGGCCTGCTTTGAGGGTGCCCAGCTGGCAGGCTGACCGGGCGTGCTGGGGGCTACAGTATCCTGCCAGGACCGGGTCTTCCGTTCCTAGGCTAGGTCAGGTTTCCCCTTCACTCCTTCTGGAAAGGCACTTCTTGTTGGATCTTGGACAGCCCCAGTGCTCTCCACAGGCGCCCCGCACGCCCACCTTCAGGAGGCCTGGCACCCCTCCCTTGGCAGCTCACCCAGTCGGGACTGCAATGTCCCATCATCGGTCGACGCCATGTCGTTGAGTCTGAGCAGTCCCCGGCCTCGCTCCACCCACGACTGTGAGGTCTTGTCAAAGACAAACAGCTTACACTGGATCTGGAATGCACACGGCACTCAGGTGAGCAGGGCCCTGCAGGCTTACTGCCGTGGACACCCAGGCTCTGTCTGGACTACCAGGCAGCAAACTATGGCACAGGGCCATGGCAGGTCCTTGCCCAGATTTTTAATCCTGCTTTTAAACTAGGACAAGTCTAACAGTATTAAAGATAAATTTTTTTTTTTTGGTACTGGGGATTGAACTCAGGGGCACTCAACCACTGAGCCACACCCCCAGCCCTATTCTGTGTTTTATGTAGAGACAGGGTCTCACTGAGTTGCTCAGCGCCTCGCCATTGCTGAGGCTGGCTTTGAACTTGCGATCCTCCTGTCTCAGCCTCCCTAAGTGCTGGGATTACAGGCTTGAGCCACCGCACCCGGCTTAAAGATAAATTTTTTAAAAACCATTTCAGAAACAAAGCAAACCACTAGATGCCCCTCCAACCCACCAGGGTGGCCAGACCCTGAGACCCTCAGCCACGGCTGTGGTGCAGCTGCTGTGCAAGAGCAGCCCAGCCGTTCCTCAAACACTGAACACCAAGCCTCCATGTGGCCCAGCAATTCCATGACCAGGTGTCCACCGTGTCTACACGAAAGCTCACTCAGCAATGACTGGTGAATGGACAGGCAAGTGTGGTCCCAGCACACACGGAGTATTTCTCAGCTGTGACAGCCCACGGCCTGGATGAGCCTGAAACATGCTCAGTGAGAGGAGCCAGCACAACAGGCCACAGAGCACACGATTCCACTAACAGGCAATGTCCAGAAAGGGCAGGAAGGGGATTCATGCTTGTCTGGGGCTGAGGAGGGCAAGGGGTGATTGCTCATGCAAATGAGGCTTCTTTCTAGGGGCAGGAAATGTTCTGTATTAGAACATTTAATACACGTAGTGATGGCTGTACAACTCTGCGAATGTTCTAAAAAGCCCAAACTGTGTGCTGTAAAGGATGACTTCACAGATACGCATCATCCCTCCACAAAGCTTTCACATGTTAACAAGAAAAAAAACACACAACAGAAGCCGCATGTAGGCCTGCAGAGGAAAAATTTGCAGACCCTCCATCATGAACAGATTGAGGAAACAACGTTGGGCGGCAAAGCCCAGCAGAAGCCCCATGCAGCTCTGTGAGGTCAGTGACGCACATGCACAGCTATGTGGGGGAGAGAAGGCAGAGGGCGGTGTCCAGCACACCTGACGGGGTGCCTCTGGAGGGGTACCCACACTCTGGCCACATCCGATCTCCCCCCATGACCACACGAAGTGCCAGTGTGACAAGTAATTCAGCTGTTCAGTCTGGGTGAGGAGTGGAGGTGCCAGGACAGTCTTATCCCTGTGCGGTCACGGAAAGCCTCTAACTCTGACACTGGCCAGCACTGAGAAGTGCCCAGGCAGGCAGCGTAACCTCAACAAGCCCTGTGACGAGGCCCGGGGGCCACTGCTGGAGACACCGCCCCACGCATGTGCCCGCCAGGCCCCTCTGCAGCCCTCACCTGCAACACGTTGCTTTCCGCCTCCTCCCCAGTGATCACTTCGACTTTTTCCAACAAACACTTCCGCGCTGTGGCCTTGGTGTAGGCAGCCGCTGACTCGGCCAGGGACTCTGCAATGTTATTAGCTAAACAAGATGGACTATTTATTTGGTGAGGGGCGCGGGGATACCTCCCAGTGGATCAACAGTACTGGTCTGCCCTGGAGAGGCCAGCCACCCCTAGCAGGCCAGACGTGGTGTCTGGAGGGGAGCCTGCAGGGAACTCTCTGGAGCCGCCACCTGCGGCTTTCCCATTCAGCAGAGGACAGCACAGTGAGGCTCCTGAGAGAGGACGCAGAGGACAGCCTTCCTGGCCTGCTGCCTCGAGCACCAGGCACAGCCAGCCCCCCGGCCACGCGCTGCAAGGTGCACAGCTGCCTCCGGCTGGAGCACAGAGCCCTATGGTCACAGCCACGGCTCTCAGACTGTTCCTAACTGGTTCTCATGTGGTCTTCACTGCTGGGGAGTCAGGCCCCATGTTCCTCCTGGGTGGGATGCAGATATACAGTGTCCCTTGTCCCTGGCCCCCTGAGCTGACCTGCAGGACTAGGATGTACCTTTCTCAGGGGTGGCCTCCTGGGAAGACGACTCAGATCCAGATTCCGCAGCTGCGTTTTCCCTGCTGGCATCTGAGCCAACCTCGTTTAACTTGGGGGGACTCTGCAGGGAAACAAAAGCACCCCAGGAGGATGAGTGTGGTGCTGGTGGCACACCCCAGAGGAGAAAGCCCTGAGGGCAGAGCAGCTGGGCTGTTGCTTCTTGGCTGGGGCCTCGGCTCCGCATGATGCTCCCCAGCACCACGTGGGGCCAGTCCCAAGGGGGCTGCCTTGTGTGTCCCATGTGAACACCTGAGAGCTGCCCCAGAGCCCTGGGAACACGGCCTTGCCCAGTGTCACCGGGAGGCCTGCGCCACAGCACACTGCCAACCCGGGCTGGCTGTTCACCCTTGCACAGTGACCCGTGAGAAGACCCTGTGGACAGACGGCAGGGCGGGGAAAGGGCCGCACTGACTGAGCGAAGTACGCAGCTCACTGCAGACCAGGCAGCTGGGAAGAACGAGTGGCCATAAAGGAGCCTTCCGCAGTCACACCTGGACCTGTGGCCGTGCGATTGGGAAGAGAAAGGAATGAACACGAGGCAGGACGGACAGCACTCTGGAGCCGCCTCCCACGCCAGCTGGGCTCTCTGGGAACAGAAAATGGCCTTTTCATGTACCCAAGTACCCTGGCCATGGTGTGCACACGGCCACCCAGGCTGACCCTGTCCCACAGACAGGGCCTGGTTCTACTTCAGCAGGGAACAAAAGACCTACCCCATTGGCTACACACTTGTGGTCTGGGTGGGACTTGGGGGCCAGCAGCATGTGGCTGTCACTCATTCTAGTTGGCCTCACAGGAATGGAGCATGCACCCTGGCTGCCAGTCTGGCCCCATGGCTGCAAGGGAAGCCCATCTGAGGACCAAGTCAGCCTCAGGGGGCAGGAAGGAATACAGGAAGAGCAAAGGCTGGGAACTGGGCAGCTCTTGGGCCACCAGAGTCAAGGGCTTGGTCCATCTTCAAGCCAAGTCTAAGCCTGACCTTGTTCCCCTTGTTTACAACCTAAATATGTGATTTTGTAGGAGACCCGGCAGCCATAGCCACGTGCCTGCTCAATCAGGGGTTGGTGCTAAAAGCTTTTGGGGTCCAAGAAGAACAGTGCCAAGAGGGGCTGCTCACCAAAACACGCTCACTCATGTTCTGGCCAAAGACGAATTTGTTGCTGGAGGCATCGGCACTGTTGGTTGAGTTCTCTAAACTGGAGAGGAGGCGTGCAGTGAGTGTGCAGGCGGGTGGACGAGCACGCGCTGAACATGCGCACATGCACATCACGTGCAGGAACGCACACGTGGCCACGAGCCAAACACTGGCAGCGAGCAGTCGGGACCCCTCTCCCTCTGCTGACGGGCTGGCAGCTAGTGGGATCCAGTCTCTGGGCTACGGACACTGCCAGGCAGGAGCACCAGCCTTAGCTTGCTTGGAGGGTCCCAATGGCACGGGGGGCACATCCATTAGCTCTGCAGGCCTGTCTCCCAGGCAGGGAGCAGCAGCAACCAGGGCAAGCCAGAGCTTCGCCACACACAGCCAGACCTAGGCTAGGGGCCCTGGGGTTGGCCTTTCACGGCTCCAGAAGGTGACCAGGCCGCCACTGGCCCTATCAGCTCCGCTCCAGTCATTTGGTCAATGTGAGAGGGTCACTTTGAGGCTGGGCTGTACCCTCTATACGCCCCTGATGAACACACTGAACGCTGGTCCTGTCTGAGGTGGGTTGCTGTCTGGGACAACCCTGGCCCCAGGGCTTCACCCAGAAGGGGGAGTAAGGGAGGGCCTGGGGTACCTGGACTCTGAAGGCCTCTGCTTCCTCCTGCTCCACACCCCCTGAGGAAGGACTGAGCTGGCCTCCAGTCCAGCCACCAAAGTCCCCAAGCCCAGGCTGGAACGAGCATGACTGGCCCCACTGTGGCTGAGGCTTTCTTCCACCACCTCCCCCAGCACTGACGCTGGCCCTGGGGCAGGGACCTACCTGGAACTGATATACTGAAGAAAGTAGTTGGTCGCAGTTGACGTGTCTGAGCCGGGATGCCCGGCACGCTCTCTGCCAGCCACGTCAGTGTTCTCATTCATCAGCTGGAAACAAATGCTTCATTACAACAGCAGGGCTTGGGGCGCTAGGCTGCCCGTCTGCGGGGCCCTGCCCTGCACGGCACAGCTCTGAGGCATGGCACCTGCGGAGTGCACGCACGGCGTGTGGCAGAGCATGGGGCTGTAATCAACTTCACATTTTGCTTTTAGTGGGTAAGACACAAAAACAGATCCCAGAGCATTAAGGAAGCTTTTCTACCTCGTCACAGACACCTGCACTGTGGCTGGTGTGGGGCCAGCACTTCCAACCACGCCACAGAACCCAGGATAGCACATGGGGCCTTCCAAGGAGCTAATGATTACAGACAGAACACAAATGCCATCTCTGGAGGCTCTTTCTTTTTTTTGGTACTGGGGATTGAACTCAGGGGCACTCGACCACTGAGCCACATCCCCAGCCCTATTTTGTGTTTTACGTAGAGACAGGGTCTCACTGAGTTGCTTAGCACCTCACAGTTGCTGAGGCTGGCTTTGAACTCATGATTCTCCTGTCTCAGCCTCCCTAAGTGCTGGGATTATAGGCCTGCGCCACCGCGCCCAGCTCTGGAGGCTCTTTCAAGGCTGCCTTCAGTGGAGATGCTGAGATCTGACTGTAAGACTACAAGGCCCTGGACGTCGGTACAGACCCTGATCCCGCCCACTTCAAAGCAGCCACTCCCAAATTTGAGGGACAGAAAACTGGGCCTGAGTCCAGTGGCCAAGTCCAGGCAGTCCCAAGTGGCCTAGCATAGGTGAATTTCAAGTGCCTCGTTCCTCCCTAGATCGAGCAGGCAAGAGGCATTCATTACTTTGTTTGAAGGCTGTGGCAACATCAGCACCTACTTCCTTGTCTCTCAGGACTGGTACTTTTGCTGGACAGTGAGTTAACAAGCAGACAGCAGAAATACCATCCAGCACCTTCACAGCAGAGATTTTTGATTCTTTATTTTGGGCTGTCCCACTGAGCACTATGGACACTGGGCTGGGTTATTCTCTGGGGGGCATCCTGTACACTGTACTTTACGTTGCTGAACAGCATCCCTGGCCTCCACCCATTCCACGCCAGGACACCCCCAGCTGTGACACCACACTTGTTCCAGAGATGGCCATTGATGCCACCTCTCAGGCTTCTAGAGAAGCTTCTTGCCAGATGAGCTGCCGATCAGCCATGGCAGGGCGTTCCGGCAGCTGCTAGGAAAGGCAGAGCTCTGGGCTTCCCAGGGCTCCAGTCCATGGGGCCCAGAGACGCTATCCCCCGATGCTGCCAGAGCTTCCCACTCAGAAGTCTCCAGACATGACTGACACACCTGGAGGGCAGACAGATGCCTGCTCTCACCCATCCTGCTGTTTTTGTTTTTGGTGGTACTGGGGATTGAGCCCAGGTGTGCTCTACCACTGAACTACATCTCCAGCCTTCTTTATTTTTTACTTTGAGACAGGGTTACCTAGGCTGGCCCTGAACTTGGGATCCTCCTGCCTTAGCCTCCCAAGTCACTGAGATCATATGTGTGCACCACCATGCCCAGCTCCCAACCTGTTTTTGAGAAAATAAGGTGGCCATGCACAATGGTGGGTGCCTGCTATTCCGACTACTTCCAGGCTGAGACAGGAGGATCACGTGAGCCCAGGAGTTCATGGCCAGCCTGGGCAACACAGTGAGAGCCTGTCTCAACTACAACAAAAATAAGGTGAAGATGGTTTGTTATGGCTGACCCCAAAGGTGGGTGCTGAAGGCCTGCCCTAACGCAGCAGCGTTCTGAGGGGGAGGTTTGGAAGTGAGGCTCAACCTCTCAGTGGAGTGGCCCACTGAGGGACTCAGAGCTGAAAGGACTGTTGGGGGTGCTCTTGGGGAGGTGGGGCCTAGTGGAGCAGGCAGGCCATGCTGTGCCCTGGAAGGGCATTTCTCGTCTCCAGCCCCTTTCATCTCTGTTCCTGGTTGCTCTGGGCTGAGCAGCTTTCCTCTGCCATGCCCTCCCTCCAAGATGTGCTGCCTCACTCAGACCTGAAGTGACGGAGCAGGCTGAACGTGCTGGACACCTCTCAGACTGGGAGCCAGGATAAACCCTTCCTTCTGTATTGTCAGGTATTCTGGATAAAGCTAAGAATCTACTGATTTTCTTGTTGACCATGAACTCATTGAAAAAAGAAATAAAAACTCAGTAGTTCAATAGCTCATCCAACCCCTGATCACATACCTTAACTCTGTCCCTCAAGTTCTGCCCAAATACAAATGCTTGCTGTGCAACTTGGTCTTTCTTCTCACAGTTTTCCTCGTCAGAAGTATTGTTAGACTCATTTTTCTGGGGCTCTTTCTCCTGTTAAAAAGAAAACCACAAAAATCAGAAAAAGGTGACACATTAGCCCAGATAAACAGAACCAGAACCCTGTTTTGTACCCCATGTGGCTCCTTGGGGCGTGGTCTTTAGGCCAGAGGGGCCCCAAGGACTCGCCAGCACACCTGCCTTGCCAGGAGCAGTGTCAGCTCTCCCTGGGTGGAGCCGTGGGTGGAGCCGTGGGAGAGACACAGACAAGGACCCATTCCATGTGCTCCAGGTTCCTTAAACAGGTGTAGGGCTCTGCTTTAGACAAAGGGTATATGAGGGACCAACCTGGACACCAGTGGATCCCAGACACAGTCAAGAGGTCCCCCTGCCTCAGCAGGGCAGAGGGCTGCCAGCCTCTTCCCATGCCTTGGCGGAGGTGGTTCCTAAGTGGACGGTGAGATGTGGTGGCCTGGATAGGCAATGCTGGAGGCCTCTGGGCGCCTTGGGGTTCTTGGAACCAAGGGTACCCTGGGTTATTTGACAGGAACTGGACCTTTGTAAGGCCAGGATGGCCAAAATGTTATCAGGGCTTCAGGTTATAGAGTCAGACTAGGTTTTGGTTTTGAAAAGCGCACTGATGAGTGGTGGCCTTTCTGTCCAGGTGGATGAGATGCAGAAAGGGAACAACACACTCAACATGCCTGGAAGGTACTTCTAAGATCCTGTTCTCAGAAACACTTGGAGGAAGACTCTGGCAGAGACTGATGGGGCAAGGCAGAGAGCTGGAAATAACCCCGAGGTTCATCCTTAGCCCAAGCTCTATATAATTTAGGATTTAAAATACAATGGAGGGGGAAAAAACTCACAATGCAGCTGCTATCAAGAGAGAGGCAGGAACCCCTCAGCAGAGAGAAAAACAAGTTGTGAGATATGAAAGTACAAATCCAAGCCGGGTGCGGTGGCCCAAGCCTGTAATCCCAGCATGTTGGGAGGCTGAGACAGGAGAATCACGAGTTCAAAGCCAGCCTCAGCAACAGCGAGGTGTTAAGCAACTCAGTGAGGCCCTGTCTCTACATAAAACACAAAATAGGGCTGGGGATGTGGCTCAGTGGTCGAGTGCCCCTGAGCTCAATCTCCAGTACCAAAAAAAAAGTGTAAATCCATTTTGATCAAAAGTGAACTGAGGGCGGGGTGAGTTGTTAGCCCTTGTCTAGCATAGGGGAGCCTGGTTTCCATCCCAGCACTGCCACACACACACACACACAAAAGTGGAAGGGGGAGGAGAAAAGAAAAGAAGAAAAGCAAATACAATCTTAGTGTGTGTTCAGAACTGCCAAGGAAAAAACCAGGGCAGAGTAAAGCACAGGACTGTTGACCCGTCACCCGTGGGCCTCTCCAGCGGAGGGTACTTTCCACCTCTCCACTTTTCACTTCATAGATCTTCATATGGTTTAAATATTTTCAATTTTCAGGCATGACTTGTTTTTTTAGGGGGTGGGTACCGGGGATTGACTCAGGGCCACTCGACCACTGAGCCACATCCCCAGCCCTATTTTGTGTTTTATGTAGAGACAGGGTCTCACTGAGTTGCTTAGTGCCTGGCCGCTGCTGAGGCTGGCTTTGAACTCGCAATCCTCCTATCTCAGCCTCCCAGAGTGCAGGGATGACAGGCGTGCGCCACTGCGCCTGGCTCACATATGACTTTTTAAGTAAAGATTTTAATAACTCATTCATTTATTTTGGGATAGCGGATTACACATTTGTTAGTAATTCGTGTTTTTCTTATACTACACAATAAAAGCTGTTGTCCAAATCGAAAATAAACTGAAGAAAAGCATAGGAGGTGATGCTCTGCGGATGTGCTTGGTGGACAAGACCCCAAGGGCCCGCAGGGTTCTCCCAGGGACACTGAAGGGCCAGAGAGCAGCAGACCACGAGGTGGGAAGGGCTGTCTGGAGGCTGCAGACACTGCTCAGTGCTTCCAGCTGGCAGGAGAGGCGGAGGTGGCCCCAGTGCAGCCACTGCAATGCCATGCTGATCGCACTTTCTTTTTTTTTTTTTTTTTTAAGTTTTAGTTATAGATGGACACAATATCTTTATTTTGTTTACTTATTTTTATGTGGTGCTGAGGATCGAACCCAGTGCCTCACATGTGCAAGGCAAGCGCTCTGCCACTGAGCCCCAGCCCCAGGCCTGCCGATCGCACTTTCTCACCCACCATCGAGAGTCTGTTACTGCACTCACTCCCTCCCCATAGAAACTACCGTTACCACTGCAGCCTCGCGCCTGTGGAGTGAACATGTCCTTTTAAAGTTAGGCACACAGTAGGCCGATTCCCAACCCACAGATGGTCAGGTCTCCCTGCTACAGCTCGCAGGGGATATACTGCTGCAGAACCACGGCCCTGGCTCTTGACTTCTGGGAGCGAGGTGCTCTAGTAGCACCTAGAGTGGTGCCATTCCCAGGTGGGGAGAGCACATGGGGTCCCCCTGAGGTCAGGGGGACACAAGCAATGGCAATATTGTGGACAAGACTATTTCCGATCATGCTGGGTGTGTTGGTGCATGCCTGTAATCCCAGCACTTTGGGAGGCTGAGGCAGGAGGATCACGAGTTCAAAGCCAGCCTCAGTAACGGCGAGGTGCTAAGCAACTCAGTGAGACCCTGTCTCTACATAAAACACAAAATAGAGCTGGGGGTGTGGCTCAGTGGTCGAGAGCCCCTGAGTTCAATCCCCAGTACCAAAAAAAAAAAAAAAAAAGAATGTTTCCGACCAGTTTCAAATCTGGTGGGCTCTGTTCAGAGAACAGGCCTGTGATTACAGTCTTCTGAAGGGTCACAGGTTTCTTCCTCATGTGAGCCAGGGAAGAAACTTGTGTAACCTTGGTGTGAACGGCCCTGGGCAGCTCTGCCTCGTGGAGATCTTCTCCTTGCTTTAAGTCTACTTATCTCGTGGTCCCCCATGGGCAGTGCCAGCGTGTGCCATTTTTCTGTGGCGACAGGAAAGACACAAGTCTGCCTGGTGAGCCCTGACCCCCTGCAGACCAGCAGCAAGGGCACCTCTGTCCCGTGTTAGCCACGTGCAGAACTGCTGGTGGCATGGTGTGCCCTGTGCAGCTCCACCCACACCCATGGGGAGCACTGGCTGTGTGGCAGGAAGGGGATGCCAGGAGGAACCGGGAGCCAGACAGAGAATGGTGCTCAGCCACAGGGGACGTGCAGCCCCTTGGAAGATGGAGAGGAACCACCTCAGCCATCTGCAGGACTGTGCTCGCCTGCAACACTGGGGAAGGATTAGATGCAGGTGGCAGCTCAGGCAGACCCTCTGGGTTGGGATGGGGTGAAACCCTCCAGCACGTGTGAGGTACAGTGGCTGGTGCCACCAGCACAGCCATGCACTCATTGTCGGGAAGCTCGTGGTGGCGGGGACGGGCGGGGTCTCTTCCAGGAGCCCTTCAACTCAGACCTGTGCTCCTGACCCACTGCCTTCAAGACTTCAGTGATTCCTATTTCCACATTTCCAGCTGAGACCTGTGGTTTGAATGTGGGGGCTGAGGATGTTCTAGAACATAACTAAAGACAACCACACTCCCACTGGAGTGGAGGGTTCAAAACCACAGGCAGCAGGTCTGCCGACCGGGCTGGAGTGCAGAAGACGCATGGGATGCCATGTGGTGCGTTACTGCAAATGACCCACAGCCACCCGCCAACCTTGGGAGCAGCTGGTCACCCAACATCCCTCACTTCAGCTGCTGTGAAATAAGACTGCCCTAGGCCTCTACAGTCCTGGAATCCTGCGAGACCTTTTATTATCCTTAAATGAACTATTTCTGAGCTGCCTCCAGGCACGCTTTACAACTCGATGGTACCACCCGATCCTCAAGAGCTAACCCTGTGTGTACACGGGGGGAGCTTCTTCTTCCTGCAAAATGTTGCAAGACAATCATCCACAAAAGCCACTCCTCTGGACCTAGTGACTCCCAGGGTTTGGAGTAAGGTACCCCAAAGGGCCACACACGCTGGGAGCCACATGCTCGGTGGCACCAGCTGCCCAGCAGGCTGCTCATGGCTGTTCAATGTGCTGATCTCCCCGAGGGAAAGGACCCCCCTTGGCAGGCCCATGGTTTGCCAGTGCTCTAGGATCTGCATGGGCATAGGCTGATGGTTCTCGTGCTGGAAGCATGGTCCCCACGTGGAAATGGGGAGATGCTGGAACGCTGAAAGAGTGGGGCCTAGCACAGGTGCTGGGGCACGGGAAGGGTGGGGGCACTGCCCTTGGAAGAAACTGACCGAGCTGTCATGGGACCCTGGAGGTTCTCTCTAGGCAAGATGTTATCAAAGAATACGGCTGATCCCTTGTGCTCCTGGCTTCCTGTCCTGCCTTTTGCTCTCTCCCTCTTGCTCCTGCCGCGATGCTACTGCCAACAAGAAACATGGCCACAGGGCCCTTGGCAGAGCGGGTGCCCTGCTGTTTGGACTTTCAGCCTCTACAACTGTGTGCTGAATAAACCTCTTTCCTTCACGCATTCCTCAACCTAGGTATTTTGCTAGACCACTGAGCAAATCCACAAACAGGCCCACCGTTAAACAGCTGTGAACTCAGCAAGACCCCGAGGAGCTGACTCTGCAGCCCTGCCTGCCCCAGAACACACTGACCTCAAGTGCATGTGCCTCATCAGCAGATTCAGAGGGACTTCTCCGTGCAGGGTTTTCTGGTGATAGTGACGTCGCTGCCCCCGTGCAGTCTGCTGGGACGCTGACTCCATTGGTGCCGCTGCTGGGGACTATGGAAAGAAAGGAGTGCGGAGTACTGGGCATCCAGCCAGGACCCCTCCAGCCCTCCTCTCCTGTAGCCTGTAGAGGTGTTGCTCCCCATCTAGAGACCCCCTCTGGATGGTGAAGTGTAATGTCTCCTTAGTAAGAAAGGGCTAGGCATCTCTACTAAAAGCCACTTGCCCTTAGATAAAAGAGCAGTGAAAACCTCACAGAAGTGAGGAGGTCTTACCTTCATTCAAAAAAAGAACTGTGTGAATTTTCAGTGAGTTTAGAAGCATTACTGCTACTTAACCAAAACAAATGAAAAACAAGAGAACACATACGGGGGAGCAATTCTTTATGAAACTATTATGCATTTTTCTTAGACAGTGTTCAGTGCGGAGTGCTTGCCTCGCTTGCTTGAGGGCCTGGGCTCTACCCCCAGCACCACACACACACACGCACACACACACACGCACGCACACACACACACGCACGCACACACGCACAAACGCACACACACAAACCAGCAGCTGGGCTCAGTGGCACCCATCTGTGATCCCACCAGCTCAGGAGGTTGAGGCAGGAGGATGGCAAGTTGCAGGCCAGCCTCAGTAACTTAGCAAGACCCTGTCTCAGAATAAAAAATAATATCCCTGGTACCAAACAAATAAACAAAAAACAAACAGCAACCCCCCCCCCACCACCAAAAAACAAACCAACCAAAAACCCCTCTGGAGAGCATATGACTCAAACATTAAAATCTGGCTTTGTTAAACATCAGATTAAGACAATTTCCCCTATAATTAAAAACCTTTCAGAAATATTAACCAGCTCCCTGTGCTGGAGGTTGAGTGGTTTGTGATGAAGAGTTCTCAACTACAGGGAAAGACTAAGAAGAAAAGCTCACAAATAAGAAGGTTAAGAATAACTGGAAATGGGGAAAGCTGCTCCCGGCGGGATGTGATGGAGCCGTGGCTCAGGAGTAGGGTGCAGTGGGCAGAGATGAGAGCGCTGGCCCGTGGCCACGACTGGGAAGTCTTCTGACCTGTGTGGCTCATGGCTAAGTTTTGTTTGCAGACATGCAGGGACAAATCTACATGTTCACAGGATCAGGTTGGCTTTTATGAGGGCGGTGAGTGAGTAATGCGTGCCCAGAGCCATGGGGAGCCCCTGTTGGGGCTCTCCGGGGCAGGGGAGCACGGGCTGGTTTAAAGGGCCCTCTTTCCTCCTCTATTTCTGAGTGCACCCAGTGGTTGCCTGGGTTGCGCTGTTGCCTGGGCTGCATCTCTTACTGGTCTGTGACAGTGCTTTTGGCTGTGGGGCTTGCAGTACGGCCGGGCGGAGCACGCTGCGCTGCTGTTCCTTGGGCTTCTGGCTTGGCAAACCTGCAATGGAAATCAGCTTTCCTCGGGCCTTGGAAGCCCAGCAGAAATGCAGCACCCCTTGTCCCCCAGGCATTTCAGAGAAAAGTAACCCCAGTGACCTGTTCATGTCCCTGCTGGCTGGATCAGGCAAGGAAGCAGCTTTTAGAAAACACACTTTTCTTTACAGCTAGACATGCAGATTCTGGCTATTTTTATGCAATTCCCACATAACCAGTCATGACTGTGAATGAACCCAGGTAGTGCACTCGTCAAGTGACTGCTGTTTTTCCGAGTACTGGGCTCAAGAGTGAAGAGAAGCCATGTGCACGCCTGCAATCCCAGTAGCTTGGGATGTTGAGGCAGGAGGATTGCAAGTTCAAGGCCAGCCCCAGCAACTTAGTGAGACCCTGTCTCATAAAAAATAAAAAGGGCCGGGGCCCCAGGGTTCAATGCCCAGTACCCCCCCCCCCCAAAAAAAAGGTAGAGGGCAGATGGCGAGGGGGAAGGGGAGATGGGGGAAGGGGGGGAAGGGGGGGAAGGCACGGATTCACAGCAGTTCCCCAGATTTTCGACTCTGTTTGGGGTCACATAAAGGCAACCTCTGCACCTATTTTCTAAAACCAACATGGAGAAGATCCCTCTGCCAAATGCAGGCTGGACAAGGACCCTGAGAGGTGGTGTCCTGTCCTTTTAGGCTTCCTTCTAAGTCCCTCCCTCGCTGGTCCCTGCTCATAAGCAGGATGCAGTGCTCTGGTCATCTGGTGAACCCTGGCACATTGGGTCAGGACATCTGGAGACACACTGGAACCACTGTGCTCCTGTGGAGCACAGCCCACACCTCCTTGCTCAGACAGGTTCTCTGTAAGCAGCTCTGCACGGTGCACAGGTCAGGCCACACCCAGAGAGCAGGCTGCGAAGGAGCCTGGAAAGGTCTGAGAAAGCCACTCCCCTCCTTCTGGATGTGGCCACCTACCTGCGCTGGGCGCCTGGCCATGGATCAGTGTCGGTGGCTTCAGCCGGAACCCGCTGCTCTTTTCCTCTATAAGCACAAGACAAAGCATGAAAAGCAGACCTGCCTGGGGCAGAACATCCAAGCCCGGAGGGCACAGGGCAGGAGGGTTCTGGCCTCAGTGATCATGGGCCTGGGGAACTCAGGAAACATTTCCAAATTAACACAGAAAGGCAGAAGCTTGGGCCAGTTGGCAGGGCCGGCTGGGCAGCCCAGGCTGCAGAAAGCACTGTGCTCTAGGGCCAAGTGCTGACAACAGGGGACAGGAGGATGAAGGTATCGGCGGAGTGATGGCGGAGTGATGAAATCCTCGAGGATCAGAGCCCTGCCTCCAGAGCGGGACGCAAGGCAGAGAGCTTGGGGCTCACACCCCAGGACAACAGGGAACCATAGAGCAAAGGTCCCAGGATTGGTCTCCTTTTCCCTAGATGACCTGTCCATCAGAGAACGTGCCCGAGGCCAGGAAAAGACCAAGGTAGCAGACGGCGGGTTTGCTGCACCCCACAGAGCTGTGCCCTGGTGCTGGACGAGAGCACTCTTGGCCACCTGTGAGAAAAGTGAGCATCAGGGCTCTGGGGAGGGCTGCAAAGCCTGGGCTTGGCTCAGCCTGTTGTCCAATGATCCCTTAACTGGCACGTCTCAGCGACCTCGTCCATGGCAGGTGGGGAGGGCAATCTAATCTGATCCATGACAGGAAGGATGATCACAAAGGCCTGGGTCTCTCCCTAGGGAAAGCAAGGGGCAATGGGCATCACAAACTACTGGAGGCAGCCTGGCTTTTGTGCTAAGGGTCAGCCCTGGCCAGGGAGCAGGGCACGAGACCAACATACAGAGATCAATTGTGTTTCTATACACTGTGGTGAACACCCCGAAAAGGAAATTAAGAAAAAAATTCCATTTTCAACAGCACCAAGAGAAATAAAATACTTCAGAATAAATGTAACAAAAGAAAACTGTTAGAAGAAATTAAAACTCATCAAGGGAAAGATAACCCAAAAGGCCCCATAGTGTATGACTCCATTGATAAGAAATGTCTAGAACAGGTAAATCCACAGAGACAGGAAGTGGATTCATGGTTTCTGGGGGCTGGGAGAAGATGGGGTGACTGCTCATGGGAATTGGCTTCTTTCTGGAGTAGTGGAAAAGTTCTAAAATTAACGATTACATTAGCTGCACTACCCTGTGTGTTTTTTAAGAGCCATTAAACTGTATAGGAAAACGACGACAAAACCCTAAGAATCTCACCAGATCAAACTCTCAGACATGAAACAAGATCAAGTCAGAATTTAGAACAAGCAGAAAGGCCGTGGCCTACTGACAAAGCTCTGCTGAACCCACTGATATCCTGGGCAGCACCAGAGTGCCAAGGGGCTAAGCAGTGGCTGTGGCAGCCGCACTGTGAGGCCAGGGTCTCTGGTGTGACAGAGTGGCCACACAACCCCTAAGGAGGTGCCACAGCATCAGGGAAAAAGCCTGCCAAGTGGTCCATTCCACAAGGCAAATGCTGAGCTACCTTCCTTCCAAAGAAGATGACTAGCAATTTAGTCACATTTTTCAAGTTGAGGTCAAACGCACAATTTAAGAAATTTTTCAGAAGCCCTGAGAGCTGGTGTAGAGCCTATGCCAGGCTGGGATGGCAGGGGCAGAAGGCCTGGATCATCACAGTCACGGAATGGTCTGCCACCGGGCCCCAAACCTGGCCCACCCTACAGACACACAGAGAATCCATGCTGGGTGTAGCGTGAGTGGACAGAGCGTCTTGTCTTTTCCTTCACAATCACAGGACAAAATATAAAAAGTAGGCCTGTGTAGGGTGGGGGCGCTTCTAATGGCAACTGGGCACTCAAGGGACAGAGGGGCACAAGGTAGCAGGGAAGTATGCTTGTGGGGTGGTCAAGGTCTGGAGGCCCTGTTGTAGGACTCGTTTCAAGAAACAATTCTTCCGGAATGTGCTTTCTCTGCAACACAAAGCTGCTGCCTTGTGGGCTGACCCAGATGCCCGCCACCCCCAAGTCCTGCTGGGTATAGGCATTGTTCCCATGGGCTCCACGGAAGAACAGAGTCCCGGGGCAGCCCCTGCCTGCCTGAGAGGCAAGCCTGAGCACGCAGGCTGCTGTCTGACCCCAAGTGATGTCTGAAGGAAACGCCTGCCACCGATGGAACTCCTGAGTTAATCAGGAACATACCCTGGAACTAAACCTGGCCTATACCAGCGGGTGGAGAGGATCTAAGAGCAGGAGGCTTGGTGGGAATGTGCACTGTGCAAGGGTGGGGCTGGTGCAGGGCAGGAGTGGCTGGGTGCTGAGAGGAAGGAGCAATCAGAGGACAGGCGGGGCCAGGCTTCTTCCTTTCAGAGGAGAGGTGGGAACACACGCTCTGCTGTACTGGATGAAGCCCCTACCTGGCCCCGCATTATGCAAACAGGCAGAGAGACAGAGTAGTCCCTCAGGTGGACAGGCGTGCTTGTTCCCAGTCTGTCTACAAGATGCTCAGAGCCCAGGCCTTGGTTCAAAAGGCCATTCTCCACTGCAAAACACAGGGTCACCTTGAGAAATGAGGAAGAGTCCAGGACTGAAACAGAGAAAGATGATGAGCTTAGAGCTTCTTGTTGGGACAGAAAACGAAAGAAGTGTTCAAAAGAATGAAGGGAACCCTGTTATACTGTGAACAAATCCCATTATGTACAACTACAACGCACCAATAAAAAAATGTGACGAGAGAAAACAGGTAAAATAGAATGAAGGGCACCTGACCCGGCAACACGGGGAACTGCCTGGCAAGGCTCCCACATGGCCAGATGCGGGGCAATTCTTAGAAACTAGTGAAAAACAGACAACATATCAACTACAACAGACGCCCCCATTCCACACTGCCATGATAAACCTGCAAACAGGTGGGGAGAAGGGGAAAGTGTCCCTTCCCGTGGAACGCCACAAGCGGGCAGGAGGAGCAGAGGGGACGGGAGCTCCCACAAGCAGCAGCAGAGCCCTGATTCGTGCAGCAAGGGGACACCACTAGACGAGGAGCAAGATTTCCTGAGGTCTCCAGTGTCTCTCTGCAATCACCAACCACAGGAGCGGGGGAGGGGACTTCACATAATTGGTGTAACTGGTGAACTACGTTCAAAGCAAATGGTAGAACTGGATGATTCCACCTCCTCGTGGGATCAAGGGGAACCCTACTAGCAAGAGGACAAAGCCAACACCGTGTGCACAAAGAACAGGGTGTCATCCCTGGGGGTTCCTACCTAAGACACTCCCTGGGTCTCATCACCAGGAAATGCTGGGCACCACAAACCCAAGGACTTGTATAAGACGCACAACCTATAACCTTCACAGACGGAAATTTAACACTCTGGTTTTACAGATGGAAAGTGAGACACACAGGGTGTGACAGGGACAGGATCCCTCTGCTATAAAGGACGCAGTGGACAATGAAGGACTTGGAAGGGAGTC
The DNA here is from genome assembly GCA_004024805.1 of Geosciurus inauris. Classification (NCBI taxonomy): domain Eukaryota; kingdom Metazoa; phylum Chordata; class Mammalia; order Rodentia; family Sciuridae; genus Geosciurus; species Geosciurus inauris. Next base: position 83,101 of record PVHX01001939.1, on the reverse strand, counting down.
TCTAGGTGAAAGTGTATGCACACACTCTATGACTCTTCTCTAAGTACTGAAGGTTTTCAAAATTAAAGTTAAAAAAGGAGAAAAACAGGAAAGGACATGAAATTCACTTTGCAGGTGGCCTGACATGCCCCCCATGTGTTAGGCATTAGGATATCGGGGACTTTAAACCAAGGCTGTGCCCAAGCTATGAAATGGGCCTGAGCCATCTTGGCTTCCTGGGTCACCTTCTCCTAATGATGCTAGAAGACAAAGGAGAAAGGGGAGGAGGCCACTACAGGCTGAGAGGTGGATCCTAAGAGCAACTTGTACCTGTGTTCAGTGCAAAAAGATCACATTCTGTGGCTCCAATGGATAATGGAGACCAGAACCAAGGGCTGGCAGATTTTGCCCCCATGGTTCAGAACCCCACCTGCCAAGTGATACCCAGGTACAACCTACTGCCTGGCCCTGAGAACCTTGAAGAACCAAGCTCCTCCTCAAGATGAGGTCAGGAAGTCAGTTGAGGACAGTTGACTTCGGAGTCAAAATGAATTCCACTGTTTTAAATGATGCCACCCAATCAATCTTCTAAGTTATAAAAACTCCTATCACCCTTTCCCGTGCCAGCATGGGACTAATCTCACAGTGCTCTTGAAGCTGGCAGTAGATTTATATAAGGCAGGTTGGGTTACAGAATGTGGGTTGTTAAACTTGCTCATTAAATATTTTATGGGGAACTCCAGCCACATGGGAGAAATTTTCAGGAAACTCTGGAGTTGGTTCCCTAGCAAAAGACCAAAAAAGGCAGGCTCTTATACTCTCCAGAAGGGATCCCACTGCTCCCCTCAGCTGTAAGGTTGTGATGATACATGCTTATCTCAACAGATCCAGGCAGTATTAATGTGAAATTTTACTACACAGACACGGATCTGGAAAAACCACATGAACTTCATAGTAGCTATTTGGGGGTGGGAGAATGAGTGGAGAGGGGGCAAGAAAATTTTTCTTCCATTTTTTTTAACAATATTAATATATTATGTGAAAATTTGAAAACACTTCTCTTTTTCTCTCTAGGTACTGGGGACTGAACCTAGGGAGCTAGGTTATCAGAGCTCTATCCCCTGCCCTTTTTTATTTTGAGACAGGGTCTTGCTAAGTTGCTGAGAATATTACTAAAGCTGCTGAGTCTGACTTGAAACTTGTGATCCTCCTGCATCAGCCTCCCAAGTTGCTGGGATGACAGGCATGTGCCACTGTGCCAGCTCTTCAACTATTTTTTTTTTTTTTATATATTTTTTTAGTTGTTGATGGACACAATGTCTTTATTTTATTGCTTTGTATGTGGTGCTGAGGATTGAACCCCGGGCCTCACGCATGCGAGGCAAGCGCTCTACCGCTGAGCTACAATCCCAGCCCTTCAACTATTTTTTTAAAGGGTGTCAAACTCCTTACAACCAGGTCTTTCTAGGAGAAACAGAAACTTAAAGGCTTACTGAAGCCTTTTCTCATAATGGATTCCCAATCTACAAGCTGAGGACTAGGGGGAAACCCAACACATTTAGGAACTGAAAAAGAATCCTGACTTCAAATGCTCATTCCTGTTGAAGATCTCATTTGACAACAGCCACTGCTGTGCATCCCAGGAAAACCGCCAGGGACTGGGGGATGGGCAAAGGGACATGAGGGCTCACCTGGGTCTGAGTCAGAATTGCCTGCAGAGGACTCGCAGAAGGTTGATGGCATAAAAACATTGTGTCTTGACACTGTCAGCAAGGAGATGCAGGCAGGGGAGGAACAAGAGGGAGAAGAGCATGAGCAGGCGGGGCACACGGGGTGGGGGTCTTGCGAGCAGGAACATGCAGACAAGCACTTAAACTCTCTCAATGACAGCAGAGCCTGTCTTTAAAAAAAGAGTGCGGACCTGCAGCCCGACAGCCTCAAGTGGCCTGACAGCTGCCTGCCCATCCTGTCTCGCGCTCCCAGCCCTACCTTGGCACTCTGGGCCCCAGCAGGGGCAGCCAGCCAGGACGCAGGCCACCTCAGCCCATCTCTCCTCAGCAGCCAGGTGCGCCCCCTACCCTGATGGTTCAAGATGTTTCTTTATAGGAGCAACTGCTTGCCGGGGTGAGGGCCAGCCCTTGGGGTCCACAAATGAAATGGACTCACCAAGGAGCAGCTCGAGCACAGTGAGATGGGCTGCAGCAGAGTGGAACTGGCGGGCAGCGCAAAACGAATGCTCTCCAAACACCAGTTCCACTTCTGCCCCCACTCCCTGGGTGACTGAAAGTGCAGCACCCCCTGGTGCCAGGGAGGGAGAACAAGTGGCAGCTCCTCGGCCCTTTGAGCCATGGCCACAGCACAGAGCACTTCCTCTCTTCTTACGGTGCTTTCTGCTGCAGAAGTGTGGCTCAGCAGTGAGTGATAAGGGAAGCTGCTTCCTCCTATAGGAACACCTGTCCAGGTGTGCAGAAAACTTTAAACAAGGATGCAGACCAACCAGGCAGCTCCTCAATATCTGGGGACAAATGACAGTGTGCCCACCCAGGGGCCTTGTGAAGCTGAGAAGGGATGTGGCAATATCCAAAATCGACATCCAGGGCACCACAGCGATGCTTGCAAAGGACGCTGGACACTGCCCCTGCCCTGTGCTCCCACAGCGCGTGCGTTCTTTGTGAGCAGACACCACTGTCTTGAGGGATCTTTCCCTCACGGCGAGAGCCACAGCCACAAAGTTCACAACTGCAAAATGTTCTCTGTGAACTTCCCAAGAATGCACCTCATGTTGTGTAACCAGAAGACCTCTCTAAACACATGTGTGCCTCCACACTGGTGAGACAGACAGACAGACCACAAGATGACAGCAGTGTGGATCACGTCACAACGGGGAAGAAGAACGGCCCAGGGTCAGCGGTTACCCTTGACCCTGCAGGACAGCTTCATGCTGGAGGCGAGGGCCAAGCTTTCTGGGCTTCCTGAGTAGCCCCGACCATTGTCCCAGAAACCTGCCTCTACCTAAGGGGCCTGCTGGCCTCCATGCTGCATCTGATGCCCTCTGGGCATGCGCTTCACATCCCAGCCTGGCCCTTCCTCCAAGGCCTCACCAAGTCCCCTTCCCTGGGAATCTATGGCATTGCGCCCAGGGCTCTGTGTGCACATGTTCATGTGTGTCTTGGGCTGCTCTACTGGGCAGCTGGTACTACCACAGCTGGAGGTCAGGAGGCCACCTTCAGTGCACAGTGTCACAGTAACCTTAGGAAGGACTGGTAACGAATGGTCAGAGGCCCCAAAAGGGCCCTCCATGCTCAGCCCTGGTCTCCTACTTTAGAGGCACGATTTCTTTGCGGTCCTCCTCTGCCCCATAAGTCTCACCATGCTGTTAAGTGTCACCGACTCACGTGAGGGACACCTGGTGCTATACTTGGGCAAGTTCTAACCTCACTCCTGACAGAGACCACATCTCAGACTGATTGCAACCAGATCTGGGAAGGGGTCAGATGGTGAATGTGAGGTGTCAGAGGGGAACAATAAGTGACAGAATGACAAATGCTTCCATCATTTACCTGACTGTGAAGGTGGGAACTGGGTTAAAGATGATGTTCTTTCTCGCTTGACAGGAGGGCAGTAGTTGCCATCTTCTCGGTCAGAATCTGCGGAGGACAATGGGGAAGAGGAGGGACATCAGGCTCCCTGCCTTCGCCACTGGAGCCAGCCGGACGCTTCAGGCGGCCTTACCTTCTCCTGCTTCAGGGCTGGAGCCTCCAGTTGGCCTCTGAAATAAGAGCACAGGGCAGGCTGGTGAGAGGGTGGTGGGCTCCCCAGGACCAACCCCCAGCTCTGGAGCCAGTGGTGCCAAGTGCACGACAGGAGCCGACTCCTGGCACTGTCACGCTCCCTGTACCCTGGCACTGTCACGCTCCCTGTACCCTGGCACTGTCACGCTCCCTGTACAGCACTTCAGCCACGCAGGTGACTTCTGACCGCTTTCTGTGGTGGCTTCCCAAACCCAGAATCTTCTTCAAAGCGTGCAGATGCCCAGCACGGACCAGGTCCTCTGCTTCTGCCCAAGTCACAGCTGACTGGCGCGCCCCCCAACTCTAACACAGCGCAACTGCCCCTGGCCGCAATTCATTCTGCCAAGAGCTGAAAAGCTACCCTCTTCCACCGCCAGGGTGGCAGGGTTGTTTGAAATGGTCACCTAACACTGGATCCACTCAGTGTCCACTACTTGCCCTGGAACAGTCTATGTTTCAAGCTGGGCTATCACTCCCAGAGCAGGCGAAGCCTTTATGCTTGGGGTCAAAGTCTACGGCCAAGTGTTCAGAACAGAACCCTCAAACCCTGCGCCACAAGTCTACGGACTGCAGAACCACCACAGGCTGAGAAGGGGGCCTCAGAATTGCCTCCTTTTATGATTTTTAGTTCTAGAATATGAACAACTAGTCATTAAGATTTAGAATGAGCACCCCCATACAATCCCTCATATAAGCCTCTTCTCCTTCGTTCTCCAGACCTTAGCAGTCACCAGCGAACTCTGGGGAGAGCGCGAATACCACTCACTCCTCCTGGTGTGCTTCTCGTAAGAGCCAGAAGAGCCAATTTCCTGGTTTTGAAAAATCTTAGGAGTCAAGTTTAGCCACATGAGGACTATCTGCCTCAATGAGCTGTTAGGGATTAAATGAGATGATGCACATCAAAGTTCTCTGCAAACTGCAGAGTGGTGTGTAAAAGATAACTGAATAAATAAAACTGAAGATGGCGGGTACCAGGAGAGACCCTCCCAGGGGAGGGGCCCTGGCACTTTTCTCCATAAAGGGCCAGTCAGTGCTTTGGCTTGGCAGGCCACATTTGGTCTCTGCCACATTATTTGCTTTTGCCTTTATAATCCTTTAAAAATGTAAACAATGTCTCAGTTCCCCAGCTGTACAGAAACAGGCTGTGGGCTGGAGTCCGCAGCAGCAAGAACCCAGAGAGGGGAGGGGTTTCTTCAGAGTCACACAGCTAATTCACCACAGTCAGAAAAGAACGGCAATCTGGACTTTCCCCCTTACAAGGGGGCTGACAGCTCAGGTTTGTGCTGGGAAATCAAGCCTACCTGAAGTCTGCTGAGCGCTCTCTGGAATCGGTCCTAGGGGACTGTGTGAACTGAGGACGTTACCACTAACCCCATGTGTGCACCTGGGCAACTGAGAGAATCAGGTCACTGCTACCCAAGTACCCGGGAGATTACATCTTCTTAATACCATGGAGGGAGTCTCTTTCATTTATTTATGTTTTTGGTGATACTGGGGATTGAACCCAGGGCTGCTCTACCACTAACCCACATCCCAGCCTTTTTAAAAATTTGAAACAGGGTCTCGTTAACTTGTAGAGGCTGGCCTTGAACTTGTGATCCTCCTGCCTCAGCCTCCTGAGAAGCTAGTATTATGGGTCTGTGCCTCTGGGCCCAGCCATGGTAGGTTCTCTCAGTGAAAATACCAGTGCTCCAAATGAAATGAAACCCTCATACCCAGTGTGCCAGCTCTGGGGTTGCACTGAGTAGTGCTGGGATGCGAGAGCAGGCCCCAGGTCCTATCCATGCCTTCCCCCTCCCTAAGGTGTGCAGAGGCTCTGCTGACTCTATTTCTTCCAGAGGCTGGGGGGGCTGACCCCCCTGGGCCTTCAGAGATGAGGCAGGGGAGCCCAGCAGTGAGACAGGAGCTTAGCTCCTGGTGTGATTAAATTGTTTTCTGTGTGGCTAAACTCAAGCCAGCCCCTGCCAGCTGATACCAGGCCCCTGGGTTGCATAGGGGCAGGGCTTTCAAGCTCAGGGGACAGACTAACTGGGAGAGCCAGGTCTTGTGAACTAAGTCCTGGGTCCAGCCACAAGGTGAGGAACCTGGTTGGGGCCCGCGGAGGGGGCCAAGAGGGTCCCGACCAGAAGCTAGTGGGGCTGAGGTGCTCTCCTGCAGTGCTCTGAGGCCACAGACTAGAGCCCAGTTACCAGACCGTACCACTGGCTTGTCATCAGGCCCACTCTTGGGATCATCTGTTTCTAGAGTGACACTGGGGGATGTAGGCCCCAGGTACCCCCCACCTACTAGCAAAGGTGACAGGGAGAGAGGCAGAGACCACCTGCCCTGGTGACGCAGCCCAGGCTCCTGAGTGGGGCACAAGACCCAGGTCTGGGGAGCAGGTCATCCTAGCCGGGCCTCATGCCAGCTTCCCAGCCCCGCAGCCACGGAAGGGCAAGCACACATCTCACTCACCCGCTGAGCCCTGCAGCCTGCATTTGGCCTCCCAGTACTTGATGCAGGTCCCTGTGCGAGGCCAGCCACCTCTTCACAGCCTGATATCCTAGGAGGTGGCACTGGCTGCCTCCCATGTACTTCTGATAGGCAGCCCAGCATATCCCCACCCCCATCTCAACCATGGGTCTAGGCTCTTCTGCCTATAATTTGACAAGCATCTTGACTGTCCTGAGACCCTCTGTGGTCACCTCCTTGGTTCTGGGGAACCTGCCCTTTCCTGAATAGCTTCCGGGCCTGGAGATGGCCCTCTCTCAGAGTTCTGTGCCGCTGCAGACAACCTGCTTCCTTGTCCAGGGATGTCCTCCTTCCCTTCAGACAGGGATAAAAGGGATAAAAGCCGTGGTCACTCAGTCTCGTTGCTCCTTACATTTTCCCTTTGTGGCTTCAATTTTGACTCAGTGATCTGTGTTACAGTCCCTGCACCAGACTGCAAGTTCTAAGAAGGTACTGGTCCTCAGAACTTGGTGGGATTTGTTCGACAAAGGGACACTGTCCCAGACACTCTGCAGGGCATGGAGAGACAGCGAAGGCTTGCGCCCTGGCCTCATCTGCTGGTGTCTGGGGGACCTGGGCGTCTTCCTGCTCTCTCGGCTCCCACAAGGGTACTTCTCTCACCACTGCCTGTGCATCTGACCACCTGTGACCACACGTGATCTCAGCAAGTCTCCGTGCAAATTTCCTGGTTCTCCCTCTGTTACAGATTTCTAATTTCAGTCCACTGTGGCTGGAGAGTGCACTCGGCAGGATTTCAATCCTTTTAAACTGGAGAGGTGTCCGTCCATCCCGCAGAAGGTCCCTGCGTGTGGGAAGGATGCATGCCCCGCTGCGGGGGCTGCTTGGCCCCAGGGCTGCTCTGTCCTCCTCTTACCGCCATCTCTGCAGTAGTCCTACTGGAAGCAAGGTGTCTCCTTTCAGGCCTGTTGGTTTCTGCTCTGAGTATTTGGGGTTCTTTCCACGACACCCCACCTCTTAGTGATCTGAGTCTCCTTAAAAACCTGATGGGTGCTACACATCTCCCCCAGAGCAGAGTAGCCAGGTCATGAGCTGATGCCTTTGGGGCTCCTGCCTGGCCTCTTGGGGCCTGTTTGCAGCTCTGGCAGCCCACTGCTTGACACCCTGTCTTCCCCTCCAGCACACATCCAAGTCTGGTCAGCTCGAGCGCAATAGCATATCCACCTGGTCATGCCTCCATGGCTCTTATTTGAAGCCAGTAGCTAGCCTCCCACCTGCTCCTGCAGATGGCCCACCCTGTACACCTTGGCCACATCAGCCTGATCCTGTCCTGACTGCTGAGAGTCCTTGGTGGCCTCCTGCAGCACAGGATCCTCTTACTCTGCACACTTCTCCTGTTTGCTGCCCTGGTTCCTTCCTGTTTTCTGAACACAGAGACTCTATACTCCTCCCACAGTGTGGGGCACCTTCCCCCTGGGCCTCTGCGGGGCTGTGATGCTGTCTCTCAGGGTCCACTACTGTGACAGCCACCTCCAGGGCACACCTGAGCTCATTCCCAGCCCAGCTCGGGTCCCTCTAGCCCCTCCCTGTCCTATTTGGCCAGCATAGTCAGAAGTGACCTCATACGTCTGGTGTCCGTCTCCCATGACCACATGGCCCAGAGCAGCAGCAAGGGCCCTGGGCACAAAATACATTTGGTGAGGACTTGCAGCACACATGAGGTCCATGTCCTCTGCTATACCTGCTTTGGTGACCCTGAGAAGAAAGGACGCCTGGCCGGACAAGACTCAGATGCTCCCTGACCCGACCTCAGGAGACCCTCAGAACCATGCCCTGAGTCTCTTCTAAGAACCTGCTCACAGGGAAGCGGTGGCCTCTTGGTCCTGGGAAGGGTGATGCAGGAGTCTTCCTCCTGGGGAACCTTCTAGGTGCTGCCGGAACCTCCAGTGAGGAAACTGCCACCACTGACTCCTCTGCAGGACCAGAGGAAGGATGGGGGAGAGGAACCTGAGACAGCATTCTGTCTGCTGCTTGTGGACATACCAGCTCTTCTGAAGCCCTTCATGGCTGCCCACGGAAGGTGTCACCTGTCCCCCACCCTCACTGGGCCCACTTGCTCCACACCCTGCCAGATGGGAGGGCTTCTCTCTCAGGACAAGGCTCAGCTTGCTGTTCACTGGCTTGTACCACCTTCCCCAAGGCAGGACAAGGTTTGGAATGCAGGGGCCCCTCCAATTGCCTGGCCCCACACAAGGCCTACACCAGTGTCACCCTTTCCACCTCCCTTAGGCTCCTGGGTGCCAAGGCAACCTGGGGAGCACTGTTCAGCCTAACCAAGGGGGCAGGTTCTCAGAGGTCTGTCTGGGATGATGCGTGGGACACATGCGGAGTTGGGCTCCAGAGGGGTGCAACCCACAGCCCAGGAGCCACCAAGGAGATGTGTGTGAGAAATTTAAGAGCGCTTCTTGGGGAGCACTGAGGACAGAAGCAGGGTAAAAGAACCTCACTTCCTTCTCCACTTCTCCCCAAACTTGACTCCAGCACTGACGATTAGGACTCCAGGATAACACCTCAGGACACTGGGTTGACACTCGTCTGGGATACCACAATAAAACATTCCTCATTAACCACACCAGGAAGCAGAGGAGAAAGATGACCAAAGACCAAACCATGCTTGGACTTATTTCTCAGGCCTCAGGAAGAACGCATGAAGCAGGCTCATAAAGAAGACATCCCCACACGCCTGGGCCGAGGACAGGCCCGCGGCCCTGTTCAGCTGTGTAAGGTACCTGAGTCCCTATCGCCAAGTACAGACGGGGAGGTCACATCTAACTCACAATGGGACTGTGGATGTAGGGGCAGCTGTCTTTGTATAAAGGATAAAATGATGAACACTGTGTTATTCAGAATCTGTCCCTCCAAAATACATGGCTCCTGGTGTGGCCTCAAGAATGAAAATGGGGCCAGGTTGACTTAGGGAAGGGGACAGAGCTGGAGCTGCCTTCAGAAGCTGACCCTACAGATAGAGACAAGCAGGCAGTGAGCAGGAATGGAAGGCACTGTCTGTCCAGCCCCCTTGAAAAGGCCAGAGAGTAAGGCCCAGCCAGGTAACCCTCCTGTTAACAGCGCCTACTACTGGGCCTGACGGAGCCTCAGACGACCCCCGTCTGCACTGATTAGTTAGAAAGCCTTGCTGCTTGCAGCTGCAGGAACACGGGTGCCCAGGAGGAGAAAGAGAATGTGGGCCACTTCAAAGCTGTTTGTTCTGTGATAGGCCACCAGCTCAAAAACGCTTACTGAAGAGACAGACACTGAAAAAACACCGAGGAGAGCAGAGAGGCCACTTTGAAGGTCTAGGTGTTGAGGGGCAACGAGGGCATGCCCTTGTGGGACCTGGGAGGAGAGAGGAAGCTGCCAGCCAGAGAGCTCGCTCCTGACTGCCTGCCTCTTCTTGGTGGGCCTAAAACACGTCTGAAGCTTGGCAGTGCCTGGCAGACTGCTGGTCCAGCATGATTCCAGCATGGAGAGCTATCTGCTTCTCCAGAGACACCGGATTTAACCTGCATGAGGTTTGGTCTTCTTTAGTCTGTCTTCTGAGAGTCAGAAGTCTGATATATAGAGACTCCTTCCTAGTACCGAGTCCTCAATGGCTAGAGCTCTGAGAGACCGGAAGATGATAAGGGCCTTTTATAAGCAAGCCGCTATTTATTATAAAGAACTCTAGGCTTTACATTCCCCCAGGGGGTCATAGAACAGAGAATAGACCAGACCTGATGGATGAGACCTGCTGGGTAACAGCGGGTGGTTTCCTGTGCACCAATGTGGGGCAAAAGCAAGACCCCAATTTGTTCTGATACAAAAGAAACAGTCTGCATTCACCAGAGAAAAACCTCAGCTTAAGGAGAAGTGGAATCATGTTCTACCTGACTTGATTTATGGACTAACTGACCTAAAACAAAGTTTAGTTTTCCCTGAACATGCCCAATCAGTAGAGAAAGCCAATTAAAGCTGGGCGTGGTGGCTCAAGCCTGTAATCCCAGCACTTAGGGAGGCTGAGGCAGGAGGATTGCGAGTTCAAAGTGAGCCTCAGCAACGGCAAGGCGCTAAGCAACTCAATGAGACCCTGTCTCTACATAAAACACAAATAGGGCTGGGGATGTGGCTCAGTGGTCGAGTGCCCCTGAGTTCAATCCCCGGTACCAAAAAAAGAAAGCCAATTAAGAGGAGCTGCTGGGAATCAGCCTAATTTCTCTGTGGAGAGCCCAAGGCAGCAAGCCCTGACTGGTTCAGAGCTGCCACCAAGTGCAATGACAGTGCTGTGTCCAAGACCCCTGAGGCTACCAACTACAGCACGCGCATGCATGCTGCATGGCTGGCTGTCAGTGCATTTACCACCTGCCGCCCTCAGCCCTGGGCCCTGGCTCTGTCCCAGAATGGGTCGACTCATCTTGAGGCTCCCTGACAAGATGCTTCATGCTTTCTTGGCCAGTTTGGGAACTGCTTGCATTCCTCAGGATTAGAGTCTCTGACCTAAAGACCACAAGAATCAAGAAACCAGGTTTCACAGACACAGGCCACTGCCAGAGTTGGCTAGGTCTCAGGCGAGGCACATCATGGTAAGAAGTGAGACCCCACCAAAACAGGGGCCCTTGTGCTCTTGAAGAGCAGCTGCTATCTATCACAAAAGGTCTGACTGCCCTATTAGCTACTCTCACTCTGAAACCCACCACCTCAGTAGCTGCAGGATCTGCTGTGAGCTGCACTTCTCATTCTGGCCCCATCTGTTCTCAGAAGCTGTGCTCTTGAGGACTGAAGAAGACCAAAGGCACAGTAACTCACGTTATCCAAACTCTATCTGAAGTTTCCAGGAGCTGCTCTGCCAGCCCTCGAGCACTCTTGTGAGGGGCGCACTCCTGGGGCACTGTGGTGCTCTTTCTCACAGCTTCTGCATAAGTCTCATCACCCAAGCCCACTTCTGCACTGTGAAGGGCAGCCCCTTCCCCCACAGGCCTTGGCACATGGCAGACTCTTGCTTCTTTTTCCGTTACACATCAAATTCCTCCAAAATGTTCAAAGAGGGCTCCAACCTTGCCACTTCCTTTTGCATGTCCCAGGGCTTGATGGCTGTAACTGAATCTTCATGGTTTCCTAAAAACAGCAACTGGTGGTGGAAGGAATCACTCAGGGGTGGGGAGGTATCTGGAGTCTGCTACGCTGGAAGACAGTCTGGTGTTTAGAGCAAGCAGTAGGGCCAGGTCCTCTGTTCCCTTGTTATATCATGAGGGCAGGGGTCTTCTGTCATTAGACACCCAAGGGACAGAGTTTTCAATCCTGAATGTAGAATAATGTTTACCTTTCCCAATGTATTAAACTTCAAAACCCCACAATGCTTTTGCTCACAAGAATTTATGATTGTTTCCACATCTACCTTCAAAATCCTTTATAGTGCAAAGAGGAAGGGCACAAGGGGCTCCCCCTGCATTCAAATGAGGGGCTTTTCTTCTTCTCGCTTTTGTTCTGAATGTGGACAAGCAGTTTACTGCCTAGCCACAGCCCAAACAGAACTAGTCTTGCAACATGACTGGGGCTAAAAGACTTCTCTTCCAAGGGAAGCCAGAGCTCCTCAGAGCTCTAAGACACTGAACTTAAATGCCCAAGTTCAGAGACAGGAGAAAGAGAAGTGGAAGGAGGGAGAAGGGCTAGAATTTGATTCGGAGTGCTCTTCCCTACTATTCAATTCTTCTTTTGACCACGGTGTTTTTTTCAGGAAACGGGATTAGTTTCTCGCTAGGGATACAGATGTCCCCAAGTAAAAAAGATTAACCATAAAAGAGGAGTCAATCTTCCCAACTTTCATTGAATGATTCAAGGGAGCTGTCATCACTGGCTGCTTATGCTGATCTAGAGTCTGGATGAGAGGGACCCCAGGGGAAGGGCTGGTCTGGGTGGCTACCCTGGGGCAGCGGGGGTGCTGGGTGATTGGACTTACCCCTGCCAGTTCTCGTGGAAAAGGAAGCTGGGCTTCAGGAGCGGGAAGCGAAGGAGTGCTGGCTGAAGTGCTAGCAGGGGCAGGAGGTTCTAGGGCATGCTCACCAGCTGACTCGGGGTGACCCGTGCCATGGTGGGGGGCCTCAGCCTCCCCCTGAGGCTCCTCTCCCGAATCCGACAAGTCTTTTTGCTCTGCAGAGGACTGGGAGCAAAAAAGACAATTTTCCTTCAATGTAAAATAAAGGCTGCGCCAAGTGGGGGGGCAGGGGCAGGGGGGACAGGGCTGGAGATGGCTCCACCCTCAGGGAGGAGGGGCCTGAAAAACAAGCCCGCGGGACTGCTTCGCTCAACAGGGACAGAGCAAAGGGAACTGTTGGACTTTGCAAGGAGCTGGGAGGTGTCCAGGAAGCCCGGATCCTCATTTTCAAAACTGTAGGGTGGCCCAGTACAGCTAACTGTGCTTATAGGCCTTGAGGGAGGCCCTCTCAGTGACAAAGAAAGGGAATCATTATGCTAAAGATTCTAACCCCAGGGGCTGGTAGCACTTCTCAGCCACGCGGATCCCTTCTGTGCACGAGGTGGGGGAGGCAGGCCTGGAAACACGTGGTTAGGTGTGAAACTAGGAGCCCAAGTCACAGGCTTCTAGACCTCGCTACCATTCTTCCGATATCTTTCTGTCCCTCCTGCTCACACCTGAGGTGCAGGAAGTGCCTCTGGCCTTGGTGAATGTAGGTGCAGGGCTACAGAGGCACTGTGGGCAGGGTGACTTTCGGATCTGCAGACAGGTGGGTGGTGCTCAGCTGGAGGAGGGGGCAGGGCGCACCGCGCACCCCTTGGTCTAGGACTCTCCAGGGTCATCTGGACAAAGGCTTATTGGAAAATAGCCAAGTGTAGAGAAAGCTGCTGTTGGAGGTCTTTGTTCCCAAGGCATCACCCTGCGTTCTGAGCTGCACCCTGGCATTCCAGACAGGCTTCCACAGGGCTCAGAGCTGTGGCCACAACTCTAAGGCTCTTCCTGAGAAGAAACCTGCTGTCCTGACTATAGGGCTGTGGCTCCCAAACCTCCCGTGTGGCCTGTCCAACAGTGTGGAGCTACTTTTCTTATCCAGTGACTTAAATGACTACAGGGCCACCCTGTCTCCCTGCAGACGTGGCTGCTTTCTTGGCATGAAGTGACTGACCTCCTCAGAAAGGGCTTGGGTGCTTCTTTCTTTCTTGAAGTGATTCTCCTACCTCAGCCTCTCAAGTAGCTGGGACTACGGGTGGGTCCCTAGGCTGTGCCTGGTGCTACGGTTAAACATTTGACCCTACAGGATGAAAGCAGCTACATAAAGAGGAGTTTAAGAACATCCCCAAATTCTTTGGAATGCCAAAACATACTAATGCACCCTTCTGTCTCAAGAGTCACCAAAGGGACAATCTCTCTACTCAGGGATATCCAGTGACAGAGGCCTTCCCAGGGGCAAGGTGGTCAGTCCAGCCACCAACATCTTTTGCTACTTTATAGACAGAGATTTAACAACTCGCCAGGGACACTTAAACCCCCAGGGCTCTGTGAGAAACTGCTGCCTCTAATCAGAACCACTTGAACGTCTGGAACCCCTGTTTCTGGGATGTAAGCCTTCAAATGCCCTTGGGAGGATGTGAGAGGCAAGCAGAAAGAACCCAAATGATTCCAAACTTCACTGTCTACCAAACAGTTCTTAGAAGGGCTGAAGAATGTCACATCATTCCCTCTCTTAGATTTAGGAATTCCTTGGGAGAATTAAGGTACATCATTCGAGCACCTTCTACTTGGGTCCTAGTGTTTTTCGCGGGCAAGGACAGGATGTGCTCCACAGCCTAGGTAGGACTAGAGTCTCTAGTACATGTGGCAACCATCAGACCTGAAGACTTCGCCAGCCTAAAATATGCCAAACGTGTGACAAAAAGCCCATGAGTACAGGGTAAGCATCAAATCAGGTCCAAACACACTGTGACAGCACCTCCAGGGCCACTGCACTTTGTGAGCAGCACTCTCACTGTGTTCTTACCAAATGGGCACCCTCCTGCCAGAGCGACCACAGAGCCCTGCAGGTTGACCAATGCTCTGGAGGGAGGGTGACTGAGAGAAGCACTTGGGCACTACCAGCAGGAGGACATTTAAGCACTCTTTGTGCCAAAAAGAAGGACCCATCTTCATTCAAGGCAGTTCAGAAAAAAGGCTTCGGTTTTCCCCTAGAACACCAGTGCCCGCGAACCCCATGTGTCCTGAAGGGAGCTGTCCTAGTGGCATGGGCACAGGAAAAACTCCTGGGCTGCCCACTGGCCACGCACTCTTTTGAAGAGCTGGCACTGGAATTCAAGGTACTCACCACTCTTCTTAACACAAAGTAAGAGAGCCAGGCCACTTGTCCCAAGGCTAAGTAATGCTCCAAGCACCCCACAGCAAAGGCAATGCAGCCACAGGGCATGCGAGGGGCTCTGCCACTGAAAACAACCAGAAGCAATGGGCTGGCAGCTTAGCCTCTCTTTCCATTTTGAATCCTTTATCTCGTTCCCCATTCAGCAACACCACAGGGGAACAGGGACGCCCTCCTCTGGGGGAATGGGCTCTTTCACGTGAATCCCCCAGGGTGGTTTGAGATCATTTACTGAAAGACAAGTTAGCTGCTTCCACAGCTGACAATGAAACTTCTTGATCTGTGGGGATCAAGCAGAGGTTAGGGGGAAAAAATCACCACAAGAGATGTCTGAGGGACAATTCGAAATATAGACTGTATGTTGCAGACTATTCTTGGTAGTGACATGGTCTCAGGTCCAGAGAAACATGACGCCACTCCTAGAGAGACTTGTGGGAGACTTTAGGGGAAAATGGCATGTGGGCACAGTTTACAGCTGAGAGCTTCAGCAACAACGAGAAGCGCCGGCAGTACATTGAGGTGCTGGGTGCCCCAGCATTCAGTGCCAGTCAGCTTTTCTAAGACTTTCAAAATAAAATTCAAATTTTTAAAAATAAAAATGCTGAAGCAAAAAGCAGGAAAAATAGTCTGTTCAGAAAACTCCAGCAGCCCCAATGGCTGTCTTCTGACTGGGTTTCAGCCGGAAGAAGGGGAGGAGCTGCTGGTCATGCCAGAGGAAGGAACCCAGAAGCCAGCTCAGATTCTCATTCTTGACAGATACAAAAGAGAACTGTGGCTGCTCCTCACAGACCTGCCTTGCGGTGTCCCTTGCACTAGAAGCCAAGGAGAAACCAAGTCAGGTGTCTGCCCTGCATGTTCTGCCTAACTCTTCACGGATCCTCAAGTGGCAGACAAAAGCAGGCCAGAAGACTGCATCCACCTGGACCTGGCTGCAGGGTTGTGGGCCCTACCAATGGCTTCGGGCTTTTGCCCTTCAACACAAATGTTTCTTGCATGCCCTTCAGTTATCTTGCCACCGAAGTGTCACAAACTCTCAAGAGCTGGAGGGCAGTTATTTTTAGAAGCCCATTTGGAATTGGCTCTGAGTCAGTATTTCGATAAGAGCGCTTGCCTGTCTCTTAAGTGACTTGAAGCCTTCCTAGCTAACCTTCCAGCTCAGGTTTAAGGCCCACCCTTTAAAGAGATTTGCACAGATCTCTGGAAGGTCATCCATATAAACCAGTCTTCACATTATAAAGCAGCTGAACTCCCTTAGCTGTGAAAACAGTACCAAGACAGGAACTAATGATTTTAAAAGCATTTTACATTTATCTGAACAAATATTACATTTTAGTGTTTCAGCTGAGCTGATTGTGTCTTCAGGATAACAGAACTAAGTCCTATTATTTGTTGACAAACTTTTTTCAGGGGAGGTCAAAATATACTAAATATCAAAAGATACTAGATAAAGATACTAAATATCTCATTTCTTTTGGTGCTGGGAATGGAACTCAGGGCATGAAATATGCCAGGCATACACACACCACCACTGGGCCACACGCCTATGCTGAAGGATTCTGCAGCCGGTCTGTCCACACCCTGCTGCTGTGCACCCATGCAGGACTGCAAAGGGCATGGCGTGGCTGTTTACAAAAACAGGTGCTGGTGGAGGGCCTTAGTGTTCTGACTCCTGTTTAAACTGAATGTAGTCCAAATGATCATTATAAAATCCAGAATCTAGAAAAGTCTTGATTTTACTGAATACTGAAGAGAAATGACCCGAACACCTAAAACAGAGATCTAATACAACACATCTAGTTCCCAAGAACTTTTCTGAACATCCTGTGTCTGAAAACTGTAGCCCTTTCATATCAACTGGCCCATCAAAGAACATGTCAGGGTCTGGGGAGAGGGGAGCACAGCATCTGCAAACACCGCCTGATCACCAAAACCAACTGGCACCCTGACTCTTTTTTTGGCAACAGTAGCCACGGGAAAGTTTAATTCAAGAAGAGACTAACATTACAAGCTTAACAGATAGTAGCCCAAGCAAACACAGGTATGTGTTGGGGTGGCGGAACAGGGCAGTCACTTCCCTCCTCTCTACTATACACACACACAATCCCCGCAAGCCCTTCCTGGCAGAGCACTTGAACACTACCCAGGAAAACAGGGCCACATGCTGAGAAGTTTTGGCTTCTCTTCTCTGACCAAGGGAAGTAGCTAGGTTGCCATGAGCTCCAAATCACCAGACCAGCAGCCACTCCCAACCTGGCAGCCAGTCTCCCTGCAAAAGGCCTGGGAATCCACTGGAGCACCAAGTGGATGAGATTCTCAGACCTCGTCATTCTCAACAAGATGCAAAAATGCTTCAAAACACGTCAAAGTCAATGCAGCACTGTGGATATAAAATGCTGTAACAGACATTAAATCACAACTACAGTCAGGTCAAGGGACTATAGGAATTTGAGATGACTATGGGGAATCCTCACTCCTGCTGAGGAATCACTGCCACACAGCACCAGTTGACTTTTTTTTTTTTTTTTGGTCCTGGGGATTGAACTCAGGGGCACTTGACCACTGAGCCACATCCCCAGCCCTATTTTGTGTTTTATGTACAGACAGGGTCTCACTGAGTTGCTTAGCGCCTTGCTTTTGCTGAGGCTGGCTTTGAACTCACGATCTTCCTGCCTCAGCCTCCCGAGCTGCTGGGATTACTGGAGTGCGCCACCACCCCCGGCACTAGCTGACTTTTGACAGAGCTCCAATCTTCCATACTGATTTGTCAGAGAAGGGCATGAACCAATGGCTTCAAGGTAGACAGCAACGCCTGTGGCTGCGGTTTTCTGGTAGGCACCAATCAGACCTGACACCAGGCGAGGTATTTCTAGCATTCCAGAGACACAATCCAAACTGGAAAAGAGCCCACAGAGGCGGGGACTCACAGACAATGCAAGCAGACTCAATCATTCTAAATGTATCCATGCCAAGCTGGTTGGGGTTATGTAACCCCTCTAAATTCTTTTTCATGGTGCTGGGGATGGAACCCAGGTCCTCACACATGCTGAACACAGGCTCTACCAAGGAACAACATCCCAGTCACCTACTACCATCTCTACAGGCCCATCTCCCCCTTCTTCCATCCTCTTTCCCTCCCGTTCCGCCTTCCACCTTTTGCCTCCTGTGTTTCTCTGCTGTTGCTTTCCAAACGTATAGCGGTGTTCCTAAAACAAACCAGCAGGCATTGCGAAGACCTTGCTAACACTGCTTTACAAAGGCCACTGGTCACTTAAAGCCACCCTTCCAGCTCAAGGCGAAGGCTTTACGCCCACGCTTAGGTCTTCCTATCAAGTGGGTAGCAGCAGCAGTGGCCATGCGACCTGAACGATACGCACTCTGGCAGAGACCAAATTAGAGAAATGGAGTGAAGAGGGAACATGCCGGCCCCTTACCTTTTGTCCTTTATCCTTCTGAAACACAAAGACGGGCGGAGCAATGGCAGGCTTTTCTGCAAAAAGAAAGATTGGTTTTTTTCCCCCCAACACTATATTCATACAGTAAACAAAGCTACACTTTTTGGTAATAAGTTTAAAAATATATATGCATGTATATACACATATATATATGAAACTCCACTAACACCGAACTGCTCTAGAACAGCTTCTTCACCAGGACACTTGCGTGTGGGGTGTGTTCTGGTGAATGAAATCCAAACCTTATGAGGTGATTTGTGTCCCTTTCCATGTGCATATTATGTAATAAACAAAATGCTCTCATGACTCCCTGAGGACAGGCATGCGCATGACAACCAGAGGGCACCGGACAGCCACTCTCCAGCCCCATCAAGGGCACCTTGCAGGAAGGCCACTCAGGCTGCAAGCTCTTTATAGGGCACCTCCTGAATTCCAAAGGCTGGAGGCCAATTTAGTTCCTATTTTATTTTTTTAATCTGCAACCCAGAAGGAGACCAGCCTGCAGCCTCTGGCGCAAGGCTCCAGCTCTCTGGAGAGCTTGTATGGCCCAGCACAACACTGGGCTGGGATTTCCACGTGAGCACTTGTAAAAAGGAAGGCTCTGCAGGCTTGCCAAACAGTTGTTGTTGCAGGAGGAAACCGTGGGATCTTCTGCTACTGGACAGGACAAGAGCAATGCAGCCTGTGGTTCCCACCACTTGTCACCTATCAAGGCCTACAGTCCTTTGCCACTTGGCCCTGACATAGGTAGCAGCTTGGGAAGCCCCTGCTGTCCCCTCTGGGACATGCTCTTAAGTATGGCCTTGAACTCCAGGCCTCAGGCCTGGTGCACTCCCAATAGCCCTGTAGGGTGCGCCAGGAGGAGCTGTAATCTAGTGGCCACATGCCGCTGTGCCCTGCTCCCCTGGGGCCCCACTGTGGGGAGCCAGGTGCCAACCCTGGAAGTGTGCTTGTGTTATCATGTCGAGGGTGCTCTGCGTGGGGAACTGGTGATGGGGAAAGGCCGCTAGCAGGGAGCTGTGCCGTGGTCCCAAGAAGTGCTGATAGGGACAGTAGCAACTCAGAAATGCAGCTTTTTGGTGACAGGAGTGGAGAGGGAGTAGTGTGGCTTTGCTCTGGACATAAACAGGTGTTCTAAAGAGTCTCAGGAAGCCCTGTTAGGATCGAGAGAGGAGTCTAGAAAGGGGGGCACGGGCAGCGAATGCAACTGCTGAGGAGAAACGCAGGCCGGGGAGCAGGTTTTAGGAGAGAAAGCTGTAAGCTGCTGGGTGGTGGGGGTGCGAAGGGCTCTCCAACCATAAGCTGCCATCTCCCTGGACAACCCAAATGAAGGAACAAATGGATAAATGTGTCTCTGCCAGACAATAAAAGACGCCAAATGAATGCTGGAGGGACACGGGCAGGGCAGCAATTGATCCACAGTGTCTGTTGCCAGGGAGCCTGGAGACCTTGTGGTACCTCCTCTGTATCTCATAGGATCAGAACCAGGGCAGGAGGTCCAGACCACACCCCCACTTCTGCATTTGACGCCTCGGCTCCTTGGTGCACAGGGAAGAACCAGGATTTCAGCCAGCGCAGCATCCCTTCTACCTCTTTTTCTTTAGGGAGGGATCCCTGCCCCATCCCAACTCCACCCAGGCTCTGGGCCTGACAAAGCATACCCTGGCCCAGCGGACACTGGCATGTGCATACAGCCAGGGCTGCTTGTTGAAGCTACTGAGGAGGAGGTGTTTTTTCTGCTGGGGCTACTCAACTAGTAGCATGTGAGCCTGGGGCTGCCACAGGTACAACGGCCAACCTTCAGGGAAGCGGAGACGGAGACAGAGGGGGAAGGCTAATCCCGGCAACACTGGTAGAGACTCCTTGCTGGAACTTCCCAATGCTGACCCTGCCCCAGATATTTAAGTCAAGCCAGTCAATGCTGGCTTTTGCTGGAGCTGCTCTGAGCTAGATCTCTACACCTGGTCACTAAGACTGCAGTCTGAGAGGGCTGCTGCAGACTTCCTTAAACCTGCAGTGCACTTGGGCATCCTATGGAAGAAACCCTCGACAAGTCTCAAAGCCAAGCTGAAATGCCTTTTCTCCTTTGTAGCAAGTTTCGCCACCTGACCCATTATAAACTTAAAAAGGCTGACAGTCTCCCCTCTGCAATGTAAACCATGAGGTCAGAGACTATGCATGAGTAAGGAGGGCAGGGAAACTGAACATGAGGAAAGACACAGTGGCAGGCTAGGAGGGGAGAGCTGGGATGCACAGGGAACTCTTGGGCACTGGTGAGGGGGACTGTGCCAGCTAATTTGCAGGCACGCGGGAAGCTGGAGCCATGTGGGCAACTACAGGAGGCCTGGGCTGCTGCAGTGCAAGGGCCCTGCCCAGAGCTGCCTGGACCATGCGGTGGGGTCAGTGGGGGTGAGCGGGGCAAGGACTCAGCTGCCAGAGGGATACTCTGTACTCCATCTCACAGGATGCTCAGCTGGGGAGAACGGGGGTTACAGAAGAGGGTGTGAGGGTAGAGTTCTCAAAGTTGCTAGGCAGGTGATTCAGTCAGATGCTCCCTAATGAATGCCTGGCTCCTGCTCCTGGTCCCCATTACTGGCACCGCTCAGACCTTCTTCTCTCAACCATCTCTGGCCTACACAGAGCAGCCAGAACTACTGGTGCGAAATGCACACTTAAAACTGCAATGCCCTGCCCCTAACAAGGGTCTGGGCTCCTGCAGACAGGTGCACCCTGCCACTGTCCCCCACCTTCCACGGGACTATCGTTGTGGCACTGAAGAGTCTACATGTCCTACACCATGGTGTGCTTCTGTGCTTTTGTACAGTCTCGTCACTCTGCCAGGAACACACAATCACCTTTTCTGTGGCCAACACTGACTCCTGTACAGACACTGGCCTCCGTCAGGAAACTCCTGGTCTGAACTCCACCTCTGGCTTGTATCAGGCCATACGTCACTCCGAGCTACCTGCCAGGGAAGATGAGAGACCACAGTCTCTGAAGAGCTGTCTCTTCATCACATGAACCAAAGTACACCACCTAAAAACCATCTTCTCTAGTCACATACACAACACCAGCTGCTATGTAATCACATAAATATTTATTAAGCCCTTATTCTGTGAACGGCACCACAGGGAAAATAGTGAACAGGAAGCTGAGGGTGAAATGTGATTAAAAAGGAAGGGGCGTTTCTGCACCTGAGCTCCTAGCTGGGTTGATCTGCTTGCTGGCATCTACCCCTGGGATGGAAGCACCATGACAGCGGCCTCTCTGCTTTCCTTCCCTCTGTGCCCCAGTGCCACACACAGAGCCTCATACACAACAGGTACTCGACAGGCAGCTGCAGACTGAATGAAATACTACCCTCCACAAAGACTAGACCCCAGTGAGGCACAATGAAGGTCCTTCAGAAGGAGAGAAACGATGGGCTACATCAACATAGAGGATGGCTGCCCAGCTGGCCCATGGGACCCCTGTTGATGGTAGGTTTGGCATTCAAGACTAACCCAACCACTATACTAACTAAACTATAGACATGAACCCCAGTCACACTGCTACTCAAAACACCAAGCATCAGAGTCACACACACATTTCCACTCAACTTGGGGGTGGGGCAAGCCCCATTCCAAGGAGGACGGGCACACACTTAGCATGGGAGCAGACTGCTCTGGCCAGGCCCGCAAGTGGCATTTGCTGTGCTACCTGCAGCCCACATCTGGGGACAACCAGAAAGGGATAGAAGGCATTGAGGTTTCCACAACCTGCTCTAATCCCCACTCAGCTTTTCCTTCACAGTGAAGGGAAAACAACCACTGGAGATGGCTAGAGACCCAGGCCACCACAGACAACTCAGGTATTAAAATATTAATCACATGCAGAATGTTCTACTCAAGTTCTATTAATCAAGTGTTTTGAGCTTTTTCTTTTTTGGACCTATGAAATGTTGCCTGATCAAATTAATTTATGAAAAAGCAGCAGGCCTGGAGATTGGCTCAAGACATCAGCATTTTGAAAGTTAGGAAGACCAACAGAACCCCTCTGTTTCTTTTTTGGGGGAGATAGGGTACCGGAGATTGAACACAGGAGCATTTTACCACTGAGCTGCACCCTAAGCCTTTTTGTTTTGTTTTGAGGCAGGGTCTCCCTAAGTTGCTGAGGCTGGCTTCTGACTTGACATCCTCCTGCCTCAGCCTCCCAAGTTGCTGGGATTACAGGTGTGAACCGCTGTGCCTGGTAGGAATCACTTTGGACCAAATCCTCTCCAAGGATCTGATCATGGACCATCTGCGATGAGGCCTGAGCACAGCACGCTCCAAGCCAACACTATTTTATGTAGGGTGATGGGGTTCTGAGCCTTTTACCTCAAACAATACCTCAGCTCTGGGTGGGTGGGCTCACATTTGGTATGTGAGGGGCTTCCTTCCACCAAAGGCTTCCTCTCTGACCTCACCAACACTTTCCAGGGTGCTGCATGCTAGGGCCCAGAGGGTGCTGGCTTGATTCAATCCTTACCCCACCACCTTCATTCCACTGAAAGGAGAGAGTGAGAAGCTGGCCTGTACCCCAAGTACTACTGGGGTGGAAGACTGCTTCCCAGCCCTCTGGGGTACAGCACAGGCATCTTAGAATTCTGTCTTTAGCTGGGCGCGGTGGCCCAAGCCTATAATCCCAGCACTTCGGGAGGCCGAGACAGGAGAACAGCGAGTTCAAAGCCAGCTTCAGCAACAACGGGGCACTAAGCAACTCAGTGAGACCCTGTCTCTACATAAAACACAAAAAAATAGGGCTGGGGATGTGGCTCAGTGGTTGAGGGCCCCTGAGTTCAATTCCTCGTACCAAAAAAAAAATTCTATCTTTAGACTTCTTCCCACCTCTGCCACATCATGCACAGCAAAGACATCCTCCAACAGGGTTTCTCAAGACTCCAGAAGTTTCATGCATGTGGTCAGTGTTCGCTGAGTACTTCACCACGTGCCAGGTTTTATCTGCATTACCTGAGACCCTACAAACCCTTCTTCTTTGAAAGGAAAGGGGAGGATGTGTGCTTATCCAAGGTGGGTCAGGCCCATAAGCCAGGTGGGCCCCATGTTGAAGCCCAGGCTCCTGAGCACCACATGGCACCATGCCATACCACCATCCAGGAACCACAGGTGCAGAAGGGAGGGGATGAGCACACCCCAGTTGCCTCCTCCCACCTTTCCTGTGCAGAAGGCTTTAGAGCTGTGAAGCAGACACTCTTTTTTTTTTTTTTTTTGAGGAGTGACATCAGGAATAAAGCAGCTGTCAGCTAACATTCTAGATAAACGCCTATGGAAGAGCACAAACTAAACTAGGGGGTGGGTGATGAGTGCTCGGGTCAGAGTGAGGCTGGTTCTACCTGTCACGTGATTGCCCACCTCTGAGAACAATTAATTACGCCAACAGCAGATCCTGTGGAGACTGAAATTCTTCAAGACTGTCAAGAAAAGAATCAACCACAGTCTAAGGTGCACACTCAATGGTGCAACAAGTTACATTCTTCTCATCTGTCAAGGGCTTAACCACGGAATGCTCTGCATAACACATTCTGGATCTACTACGACAACACACACTCCACCTCCTCCCACATGAAATAACTTTCTTCTCTGCTTTGGAAGGAATAATGCACATACATGGTGCCCGCAACAGGCCTGCCCTCCAAAAATGCACCCCGCTTGTGGCTGTCTCTAGCCCACGATGAAGGAGCTATTGTGAAAATGACACTAACTGCAGACCCAGGAAAACAGGCAAAGCACACCTACAAAACCTGTGTTTTCCTATTTACTCCCCCCTAACTGGTGACTCCTATACCTGCTAGGAAATGGTCCTTGGGTGGACAGCCTTAGAATCCTAGACCAAAATGTCGAGGAATTTATATAAAATTAGCTTTAATCCTGGGCTGATGTGTCTTAATCTTATCTGTGAAAAAAAATGTGGAAAACATCTCACCAACACAACAGTCTATGAGTACACTGCTACTGCTTTAATCTGGTGACACCCACCATCTCAACTATCACTGATTTGTTCAGGAATTATTATAAACAGCTCTGTGCTGCAACATGAAGACAAACCTGTCCCTGACATCAGCTCTATTCTCCAGCTAATTCTTCAGTGAAGAAAGGAACTGACCTCAAACTCACTGTTGCTAGGTGATGCCTCTCCAAGTCTTGGTGTGTAAGTGCTCAGTGCCCACTGGCCTCGCTTGGCGGGGCGGGGAACAGGCAACTCACTTCTTTTTATGTGTCCCCCCACAGCAACTCTCATCTTGTGTTATGGAGGTGCGGGGGCACAGCATTTTGAAGCGCCATGCGCCTCTTTCTGGTATACTCTTCACCTGCTGCCACCTTCACCTACTGAGCTGACCACCAATACTCTCATCTTACTGCCAGACCCCGAAACCTCCAATGATGGCAGAAGCACGGAGTTACTCATGTTTGTTCAATGACCTTCACCAGACAGCAGATGAGTGCTTTACACATCTAGTCTCACCGAACGTCACCACACTGCCATGACGAAAATTATTAGTTACCACCTCTGATTTGTGAATCGTGAAATAAGCCTGATAAGCCTGAGAAACCTTGGACAGATGGGTGCCTCGCTGGAAGTCACAGGCTGGCAAATGACAGAGGAAGGACTAGACTCTGATCTGCCTGACTTCCAAGCTGAGTGGTCCCCATCTCATGAGGGCCAAGCCACATTCTGCTGCTTTTACCTTTGTACTCTTTGGCCCTACAGCTAAACTCTCCTACCACCTCCATTCTTGCCCCATGTGGCCCATAAGCCCCCTGAGGGTGAACTCGTAGCCTGGGCACATGTGCGCCTTGAATCTAACAGAAACCCCCAAAACATCAAACAGTCAAATCATACAAAGTCAGCAGCTTTGCCTAAAACTAGGAGAAATTCGGCGATGCTGCTCTGAG
Organism: Geosciurus inauris; assembly: GCA_004024805.1. Classification (NCBI taxonomy): domain Eukaryota; kingdom Metazoa; phylum Chordata; class Mammalia; order Rodentia; family Sciuridae; genus Geosciurus; species Geosciurus inauris. The sequence continues at coordinate 58,106 of PVHX01001939.1, read as the reverse complement.
GGCACTTTTCTGTCCTGCCACTAGGGGATGCATTACAGACAGCCAGGGTGAAGTGAAAGTGGCTGAAGGTTGGGGGAAAGTTCCAGCAAAGAATGGAAATCCCCACTATAAAGGGCTTGGAGGGAAATATCCAAAGACTGCAGAACTTGTGCTGAAGCAGCTGAACAAAACTGGTGACACTTGGCTGGGTGTGGTAATCCCAGCAATGCAAGAAACTAAGGCAGGAGAATTTTAAGTTTAAGTCCAGCCTGGGCAATTTAGCGAGACTCTTACAAAAATAAAAAGGGACAGGGATGTAGCTCAGTGGTAGAATGTTTGCCTAGCATGCTCGAGACCCTAGCTTCAATCCCCAGCACTGCAAAAACCAAAATCAAAACAAACACTGGTGACACTTGGTCTTTGTATGTGCTTAAACCTGCCCCAGCCACTTGTGGTGAGGATTCTGGTCAAGCTGACTAACCTTCCTGTGCCATGTCCTCGACTGGAAAACAGAGCTGGGGCTTTACTCTGGGGAAAAATTAAATAAAATGATCCATTTACAAGGCTAGGAGAAGAGGCTGGCACACTGTCTGAATTCCATATCTGAACTGGCATTTAATATTATAAGCATACTCACAAGATAGAGTAAACACACCAAGGACACTTTGAAGTATGGGTCGTGTACTCAAGGCCAGATGCCGTCAGCCCCTCAGGTCACCAGCAATGATAAATGCCTCATGGTTTGATTCCTTCCAGGGGATGGAATGACTGGGCTCAGGAGTCGCCTGGACATTTAGGATACTTAATTCAAGTGTTCAGTCACTCAGAATCCCCAGTCTCTTCTGAGTCGGGTGGAAACACTGGGGTGATCTGAGGGAAGCCAGCCAGTCAGTCAGGACCCCAGCTCTGGCAGGATTTCTTGAGCCAGTGTCTGTTCTGTTCCAGGCCCTGAGATCAGCACTGGGGACAGGGATGAAAAGGCAGATAAGGCCTCAGCTCTTTAGCAGGGAGTCAGAAAACAAGTACCCAGCTGCGTGCAGAGATAACTAGGTAATTCTGGGTAAGTGGTAGAGAAAGCAGCCGGAGGTGGGGAGATCAAGGGCTGGAAGGCCTCTCTGAGGGGCCTCAGACATAAGGCCAAGAAGACACAGCCAGGTGAAGGAAGGTGAGGACATTGAGCAGAGGGAATCCCAGAAAGGCTTGTATGGGGTGGTTGGCGAAGGCTAGGTAAGGCCCAGAGAAAGCTCAGCTCCACAGGCCATGGGGAGGAATCTGGATTGTGTAAAGGGAGCCAGTGGAAGGGTTCAAACAGGGAGCGGCACGATCTGCTTTATATATTTTAAAAGGCACCCCTGGCAATGGGCCCTTCTCTCCATTTTTATGTTAGAATAACTATAATACAGATTCAGCATCCCTTATCCCAAGTGCTTGGGACCAGAAGAGTTTTGGATTTCACATTTTTGGGGATTTCAGAATTCTTGCACATATGTATTTTGGAAATGGGACCCAAATCTAAACACGAAATTCATTTACATCCCATATATACCTTGCAACACGTAGCTTAAAAGCAATTTTATACACTATTTTTGAAACTTTTTTTTTTTTTTTTGGTGGAGATTGAACCTAGGAGTAACTTACTATTGAGTCACATCCCCAGCTCTTTTTTTAAATTTTATTTTGAGACAAAGTCTCACTTAGGGCCTAGCTGAGTTGCTGAGGCTGGCTTTGAACTTGTGATCTTCCTGCCTTAGCCTCCCAAGTCACTGAGATTACAGGTGTGTGCCACTGCACCTGGCCCAATTTTAAAATAATTTTATGCATAAAATCAAGTTTCATGACTTGAAATCTTCTGTTTGTGGTGTCATATCAGTGCTCAAAAAAGTTTTAATTTTGGAGCATTCCAGGCTTTGGATTTTCAGGATACAGATGCTCAGCCTGTAAAATGTTGCAGATGATCACAGTGGAACACTGAGAAAACTGTCTTGATGAGATGGAAGCAGGTGTGAAGGAACTAGAGAGATGCCTTTGGAGTCACTGAGTCTACCAGTGGAGGTGACATGGTGGCCTACAGTAGTCTGGAAGGGAGCAAAGTGGATACAGTTTGGATATTATGGAGATAGACTTGTGTTGGTGCCATAGCTGTGTTTAGATGGAGAAGGCCATAACCAGCCTGTATTTCCTGCTCTTTCAGTGGCAAATGCCCTCAGCTAAAATAACTGTCATTGCTCTGATGAGAAGATGATGACTTGGACCCAGGACCTGGACTCTTCATGTCCCTAGTGGCCGCCATCAATGCTGCAAGACAGCCTTTCTTCTGAGTGGAAGCTGGTCCATTTTCTCACCTTCACCTGCTAGAGAGCCAAACTCTCAAAGGATTGTTTTCCCTTCTTGCACTCTGCTGCTCTCACAGATGCAATGCGAGAATTGATTCTGGGCAAACAAACCCCCAAGATTCTGTGTGGTAGAACTGCAGGAGCTAAACTCAGAAGACATTTTAAAATTACTGTAAAAGGCAAAGCTTGTCTTCTGAACATGTGCAAGGAGTAACTACTACTGTATCTAAGACTTCCTTTTTTTGAGCAACGTAAATACTGCTCAAATGCCATGCCCTGCATGGGTCAGTTTTTGGGAGGAGAACAAGTGCCCACTAACTTGATGGGACTGATCCACTGGAAAGGGTGAGTAGGGGTTCCTAGACTCACTGGTTGGAGATGAACATGCTGGTCCCAGAGGCCCTTCCTGCTTACGTGGCCTTAGCCTTTAGTCTCTGTACAGTCAGAGCGGCTCTGGCATTCTGTCAGGTCCTCGCCTGGGACCTGAGACAGTGTTGAAGGACAAGGAAAATACGGTTCCTCCTTAATAGGGAGAGGCAGCTCCTGAGCCTACTTGGCTGCCAAAAGGTCATAAAGGAAAAGGCTGGGAGGAGGAGCTCCATACTCTAGTTAGCAAGTAATTTATTCCTAGATAGCTTTGTTTAATTCTACAACCCAGCTGTTCTCATCCAGGAGTAACTTTGGCCCGCCGGGGACACGGCCAATGTTTGAGGACAGTTTTAGTTATGGCAATGGCAGGGAAAGAGTCTGGTAATGGCATCTATAGACACAGTAGATGGAGAGCCAGGAGATTGATCAACATCCTCTGATGCACAGCATAATCCCCTAACAAGAAGAATGATCCGACCCAATGTCAAGTGTGTTAAGGCACAGAAATCTTGCATTAATTGTTTTGGGGGAAAAATGAGTTGGATCACTACCCACACTAGATATTAGAATAAACTCCCAATAAGGCAGACGGTATAAAGCAGGGGGACCCCAGCTTCTGGGATGGGCCGCTTCTCTCCTTTCCCGGTGTGTGGATTTAAACGTGTACAGCACCCTAGGACCTCAGTAGGGTAGATGATTATGCAATATATCTCTGAGGTGCCAATGGACTTCCTAGCCCAGTAGTCCTCAGTTGGAGGTGATTCTGTCCATAGACACCTAGCAATATCTGGAGACATTCTTTCCCTTGTCATGCCTGGAGGTGGGGGGAGGATACTAGCACCATGTGAGCAGAGGCCACTGATGATGCTAAATATCCCACAATGCAAAGGACGGCTCCCATCTGCCCCGTATCAGAGAACCTGCTCCAACTCAAAAACAAAAACAAAAACAAACCCTGGCTTTCCCTCTGCCCACACATCCAATTAGAACTGAAGTTAGCAGAGACAGACACATATTACTACTAACCAGGGGTCAATTACCCAACACAGTCTCTCAACAATTCTCAGACTTGCTTATTGTCCTTCTCATTTTACAGACGCAGGAACTCAGATCAAATAACTTGCTCAACGTTATGGGGCAAGTAAGTGGCTGAGCTAAGACACAAACAAAAAACAGTCAATTCAGGTGCTTCCAATTGTGCCACAAGCTGTCAATGAGAACCTGCTGGCCAGATCTGGTTTAGAATTCTCCTGAGGCTGGAGATGGGGCAGAAGCCCACAGTGATCTCACTATAGGCCTCACTCAGGCACTGTAGACTGAGGCACCGCTATCACATGCCAGCAGTTCTCAAACTTTTTAGTCTCAGGATCCCTTTCCATGCTTGGAAATGACTTGGGATCCCCAAGTACTTTTGCAAATGAAGGAAAAGCTACTATGATACTTACCATATTAGGAAATAAACCTAAGGAAATTTCAAAACACTAATTAATTAAGGATAATGAACTTGGAACAATTAACCTAAATAACATTTTTTAATGAAAAACTAAAAAGAATTAGTGTGAAGAGTAGCATTATTTTACATCATGACAAATCTCAATAATGTGCGGCTTAAAGAAGAAAGCAGAATTCTCTTACTTGCTTCTGTTTATATGATGTGTTGTAGGCTGGGGATGTGGCTCAGTGGTGGGATACTGGCCTAGCATGTGCAAGGCCCTGGGTTGGGTCCACAGCTACACATACACATATACATACACACACACACACACACACACACAGACACACACACACACATGAGGTGTTGCCATATGGCATGTCATATACCCTCTGGAAAACTCCCACCTGTACAATGAGAGTTTAAAAAGCAAACAATGTCTTTTTATTATTATGAAAATAATTTTGAACTTGCAGTTCTCCTGAGAACATCCTGGAGACTCCCAGGAGCCCCTGGACCACCTTTGAGAACCACTGTTATGTGCTACTCTGAGTACCAGCATTCCAAAGACACAGAATCTGGAATTAATTACAAACCATCAGGAGTTTTATGCTGAGGTTCTATGCTATAGAGCACTCTGTGGGCAGAGAATGCCAAGTCTGAAAGGCTGCACCACAGGGTCGAAACCCAAATGCCAACCAAGGTCAGACAGGCACCAGAAAGGGAGGAAGTAGGCTAGATTCTGAACAACATGGCAGAGGCCATGGTGTCCAGTAGGGTGAGGTCTATCTCCAGGGCAGCAGCTGCGCCTCAGCTCCAGCAAAACATGACTGTGAGGGCTGGGATTGTAGCTCCGCGGTAGAGCGCTTGCCTCGCATGCGTGAGGCCCTGGGTTCAATCCTCAGCACCACATACAAAGCAATAAAATAAAGACATTGTGTCCATCTACAACTAAAAAAAAATTTTTTTTAAAAAAACCATTACTGTGGGCTGGGATTGTAGCTCAGCGGTAGAGCGCTTGCCTCGCATGCGTGAGGCCCTGGGTTCGATCCTCAGCACCACATACAAAGCAGTAAAATAAAGACATTGTGTCCATCAACAACTAAAAAAATATTTAAAAAAAAAAAAACCATTACTGTGAAAGAAGCTGGCTAAAGGTTATTCCTGTTTTCTAGAGAAATCAGAAATCTGAATATCGGGTCCCCCCAATCTCAGAATTTTAAAGTGTTGGTTCCTAATTAAAAACAAAGAGAAACCAAAATGGGTCAAAATAAACACATCTGCTTGCCCTCCAGGCAAGTTGCAACTTCTGCCTGTGGTTTTCAACTCTGGCTTCCTGTCGTAAAGTATCTGTGAGCTTTTTAGAACTACAGATGCCCTAGATCTCTGGCAACTACTTCAGATGGAGCAGTCCAGGCAGCAGTTTTTATTCTCTTCAATAAGCTCCTTAAGCAAGGATGGAAGACGACCAGGGTCTAGATTCACAAGTGCTGTGCCATAGCACTGAGTGCCAAGACCACCAAGGAGGACGCAAACCAGGGACATGAGGGTGGGAGGAGGCGGGGGGCTTTACACTGACACCCTACGTTATACAGTTCTCTATAGTACAAAGTCAAACAGACCACAGACCCAAAGGAAGATCACTGTGTAGAGGTATCAAAAATAATTCCCCTTGCAGCTGGGTGTAGTGGTGGCACACACTTGGGAAGCTGAGGCAGGAGGATCACAGGTCTGAAGTCAGCCTCAGCAACTTAGTGATTGATGCCCTAAGCAACTCAGCGAGACTGTTTCAAAATAAAAAATACAAAGGGCTAGGATGGCTCAGTGGCTAAGTACCCCTGGGTTCAAACTCCAGTACCGAAAAATAAATAAACAAACAAACAAATAAAATCCCCTTAAAACAACAAAAGCCTGCTGCCGCCACCACCACTGCTAGACCCAGAGAGACAATGATGCAAACCCATTTGCCTCATGACTGCTTTAAAGTACCATGGAGAGCTGCCGAAACCACAGCAAGTCCACACTGGCCATCGCTGCCTTTCTCGTACTTTCCTTACTGTGTCCCTTCTCAGATCCGCCCCGCACTGCAACTGATCTCACCTCTCCCATCCCCAGCCTACCTGGTATCTAAACTGGCATTCAACCTGTACCTAAAAGTGTTCCCTTCCCAGCCCCAAACAACTGTCTCTCCTCCAAGCTCCACTCTAAGCTCACATGGAATGAAACTTGCTGCCTCCACTCACTCCAAGCCCTGCAGAGCAGACACACACCCAGAACTTCTGCACAATGATCCTGCCTGGCCCTAATCCCCAGCAAATGCCCAAGGCTGACAGGACTGCTAGGGTAATTCCAGTGTCCAGGAACCTGAGAGGCTGGCTGAAGGCTTGGTTTAAAAGTTTTATAGAACTATAAGCTTCTCTGTCTACATATGGGAACCCCTGGCAAAACTTAAAACTTTCTTCTAAGTGTGCAAAGGCTTTGTGGCCTCTAGGCTGTTATGACTCTCAACTACTCCCAGGCCAACTCTGCTACAGAGATGAGACAGGAGGCACAACTGAGTCCACAGGACAAATGCCAGAGTTCACTTTGTCATAAATCCAGAAAAAATTTCAAACATCTGTTTTCTCCTTATTCTAAAAAGTAAGCTTAGAGCAGGAAAGGAGAATCACATCGGCTGAACTGAAGATTTTTACTATTTGAGTTCTAATTGAAAAATTCAGTTGCATCTCATCCCCCAAGTCAACAACAAAGATGCAAACAGAGAAAAGGTAAACCACCTCTGAAAATCTCCAGACTCACACTTGGTCAGGCTAGACCAGTGGTTCCCAACTCAGGACAACTTTGATCCCCAAGGGATACTGGGAGACGTCTGTGGACTCTGCAGCAAGGGAGGACAGGCCACGAACATCTATGTGGTGGGCAGAGGCCTGGGGTGCTGATCAAGAGCCTGGAGTGCACAGGGCGTCCCCACCACAGTGAAGGGCCTGTTCTCTGATGTCCACTGTGGTGAGGTTGAGAAAACCCAGCCTGGATGTCACACAAGGAAAGGCAGAAGGGACTCAGGAGGATTGGTGTCCCACCATGGCTCACTTGGGGCCTTCTGAGTGGGGCGGACTCGTCCACACCATTCAGACTCATCCCTTGCTGAGCACCTGATCCCCAGGTATGGAGGACACAATCCACTGCAGGGAAACAGCCGCCACTTAATGGGCGTGTGTCCCTGTGACCTGTGCTCAGTCCCTCATGTGCTTCAGTCCATCCAGTTCACACAGCCACCTCGAGACAGGCACGATCTCTTCACGCCCATTTCACTGGTAAGAAAACCAGGCCTCAGTCTCCACTGGGGCTGTTCTGCACTCTGCTCCCATCCTGACAGGCAGCTGGGTGTGGAAGCACTTTTGGTCATCATGACCCCTGGGATAGGGGATATGTTACCAGCATCGAGTGAGTAGGTTCGGGGACACCACTATGCTGCCAAACATACAAAAATGTACAGGATAGCCCTCTCCCCAACAGAGGTTTATCCAGCCCCAAATATCAACAGTGTCAAAGTTGAGAACCTTGCCTTATACTGCCTCCTAGGTTTTCACTCTGCTTGTCCATAGGCCAGCAAGGAATGTGTCACCTTTAATGCTGAAATCTAGATTTCAAAATATTCTGTTTCAAATTTTTATTCTGAGAAAAAACTCTGCCTTTGATACCTGACTCAGTTCATAATGTAAAATAGTTCCAGAAATAGCACAATTAAGAAGTTCAGGAGATAGAGTAAAATTCTGGACAGGGGAGAATATTCCTGGACTCAAATGTAAAATACACACTCCTAGGAAAGAAGTATTCCAAGTAGATTTTTTTTTTTTTTGGTACTGGAGAGTGAACGCAGGGGCACTTGACCACTGAGCCACATCCCCAGCCCTATTTTGTGTTTTATAAAGAGACAGGGTCTCACTGAGTTGCTTAGCGCCTCGCCATTGCTAAGGCTGGCTTTGAACTCGCGATCCTCCTGTCTCAGCCTCCCTAAGTGCTGGGATTACAGGCTTGCGCCACCGCGCCCGGCTCCAAGTAGATTTTTAAAGTCAAAGACCACAGGACTACCAAGAAAGAAATGTGAGAACTGTTGTCCCTTCTCAAGATCACCATGATAAGGGCCAACAGGATGCAGTCCTTGACACACAACTGCTGTTTCTTTGCACACAGTACAGCACACCTAACCTGATTTGCTGAAACGCCAGCTGCACATCAGAATCACCTGTGCTACTTTCTAACTGTCCAGGCGCTCGGACCATCCGGACATCCCCTCACAGGATCAGAATTTTTTAGGGTGTGGGGACTGGGCATCATCTGGGCTCCCTAGGTGATTTTGATACCCAATCAGGATGGACAGCCAGTACTTCACACTGACACACAGATGGGATAAGTCTGGAGTAAAGAGACAGAATGGATGAGGAGGAACTTGGATGTGAGGATGGACCAAGTTAGGTTCCCAGCATGGAAAGGCAGAAGCCAAGAGGATGTTAGGAGCTTAAACAGCAAGAGGGATAGCATGGCTATAGGGTGGTCCCTACAGCTTCAAAATACATTGGCAAGGGAGTCCTACTTTACCTAGAGGATGAGACACCAAACATCCTAGGGCCCGTACATGCTAAAAACAGAAATGGATTCTTCAAGAAACATTACAGAGATTGGTTAAAAGACGGCAGGGATATCTAAGGTACAGAAATCTACTAAAACTTGATCTCCTCTGATCACTAGTGGTAAGACGAAATGGTGTGGCATTTATTGGAAAAAATTTTAGCACAAAATATTCCATTCCTCTATTTTACACATATCCATTTAATATGCAACTTGCAATGGATAGTTTATGTGTACTAGGCAACAAACAGTAACTTCTAGAAAACAGCAAAACACTTACAACAAGGATTCTCACTAATGAACTCACCAACTCATTAATTCACCAAACATCTTTTGGACACCTACTCTGTGCCAAGCACTGTTCTAGATGCAGGAGTTCCACCAGTGATCACGACAAACATTCCTGCCCTCATGGAGCTCATATTGTAGTGGAGGGGAGTCAAACCACCAGGTAAAATCTAGCCTGCTGGGTGGGGATAAGTGCTGTAGAATAAAATAAAGCAGGTTAAAGGGGATAGGAAATGTGGGCACAATTTAAAGTAGGTGGCCAGAGAAGTTCTTAATAATAAAGTAACATGAGTAAAACTCTGGAGGTCAAGGAGCAAGCCATGGGGTATTTGGGGGAAACTGTTGCAGGCAGAGGAATCATTAGGAAAAAAGGAAGGAGTACATAGCTCATTCAAGAACACTGAGAAAACCTGGGCAGTCAGCAGAGCAAGTTAGGGAGACAGTGGCAGAGAGAAGGGCACGGAAGTATTAGGGGTGGAGGTAAAGGTAGCCCAAGTAGAGGCCGAGTTGGTAGTGAGAAGTCACCACTCTCTGGAAATATTTTTAAGGTGTAACTGACAGGATTTGCTGTTGACTTATGAGAGGGATCCGGGTGACTTCAAAGTTTTGGATCTGAGCAATTCAAGGAATGGACTTGCCACTTTGTATAAGGGGAGAATGACCGTGGAATGGGCAGGTTTGGGCAGGAGGCTATGATAAAGATTTTATTTTGGACATGATGTTAGATGTGCCTGTAGAAATCCAAATGGAGATGTCAAATACGGACATATGACTCTGGAGTTCAAGAAATTCTATGGGCTCAAGAGGTAAATCTCCATGTATGTCATATTGATTCCTGTTTATTTACCCAGGCCCATTTCTGCCTTTCAAATGGATCGCATGAGTTGCAGTGTCTCCCCTCCAGGGGCTCCTTTGTCTGATAAGAGATGGAGTGTAAGATGGCTAAGATGGAGAGCTCTAAAGTCAGAAGACCTTGGTTCACATTCCTGCTCCTTCCTGTGTGACCACTGACTTGGGTAACTTAACCACTCTAACTCAATGTCCTCACCAAAAGAATGGGACTGCCAGTACCTACTTCATGGAGCTTTCGTGAGGAGTACCGGGGAGATAACTGTACCTGGTGCCATTCCAAATGCGCCTCAAGGCTGGTCACTTACTATGAGCATTCACGCACAGTGCGGGTCAGTATGGGAACCTCAGACCACCCTCGGATAGCAGGGAGCATCGCATGGGGGAACCAGAGCCAGACAGGTAGAGCTTGCCTGCAGTTGTGCACCGAGAAAACGAGACAGCTAAAAATAGGACCTCGGAAGTCCTCAAGCCAGAGCAACACGACCGTGGACGTAGGCAGACATCAGCCTGATCGAGTGCTTCCTCTTGGGGATTTGGAGGTGTAACCTTGTCGAAAATGCTCAGGAGGGATGTCAGCGCTCCACAGAGGAGGGAATCGCAAGGTCTCTCTGGAAGTGCAGCCAAAAAATAAAAAAATAAAGGGGGAGGAGCAAAAACAGCCCGGCTTCGGCAGCCAGCTCCTGTGGCCGGGCCTAACGGGACACGCGGCGCCCCGAGGGACCTGCGGGAACTGGCGGGAACGCGGGTGCGGAGCTCGGGGCGGGGGCGGGGAGCACGGCCCGGGCTCTCGCGTGCTCGGCGTGGCGGCGCGGGCCGGGGCAGGGGACGCCGGGTGCCGGGCGAGGGGGCGGGGAGCGAGCGTGGCGCGCTCCGGCCACCACCAGGCCCGAGGTCTATTTACATCCGCGGCCGAGGCCGGGCCGCGCCGCCCGCCCCTTCCGACCCCGGGCCGGGCTGCGGGGCGGAAGCCTCTCAGGCCCGCGGCCTCGGCGGCCTCCCGGCGGCTCTGGCCGGACGGCTGCCGGGGCCGCGGTTGCCGCGAGTGATGGGCCGGGCGGGTGAGCCCAGCCTGAGGAGACGGAGTGGGGGGCGGCTGCGGGGCCCCCGAGCCGCCAGAGCGGAGCGGACGGGACGCCCGCACTTCGGGACGCCCAGCCTTCGGGCCCGTGGCCCCGCAGCCTCTCTCCGCCCGCTCCCCGGCCGTCAGCTGGCCCCCGACGGCGCCTCCCCTACCTTCGTTCGCCAGGTCCGCCATTTTACTTCCTTAAGCCCTCCCACAAGGCCCCGCGCCGGCCCGGGCTCGCCTGTTTTCTGCCGGAGACTCTTGCGCGTGCGCATTTAACAAGCCAAATCCAAGTGAGGAGGGCAGCCCGCGCTTGCGCGCTGAGCTACGCGCCGAGTAGAGCTCCTACTCGCGCTCCAAGCACGCGCCTGCGCACTAACGGTCCCCCACCTCCCCTTCCCGCCGACGGAGGGGGCGTGGCCACAGGAGCGCACTAGCGCAGGGCAGCTCCAGTTGCCGGCGCAGCGGTCCGGCGGCGGTTCTGTGACTGGACAACCCGCTGGTGATCCCGGGGACTCCGCGGCAGGAGAGCTTGCGGTCTGGGGCGCCGCGGCCGCGGCCTTCCTCCAGGCAAATCCTTGGCCCGAGGGGCTTTCCACCGGCGCACGAGCGGAGCCCGTGGTCTCGCGCCTCAGTTTCCCGGTTGGGAGCGCGGGAACCGGCGGGGCCAGGCAGGGCGCGGAGCCGAGGAGCACCGGCCCGGGAGGGCCCGTCCGGCGCGAGAGGGGCGCGCAGCCCTGGGCCGCAGGTGCTGCCCGGTGGGGGACCGACGCGCTGGGACTGCAGCCGTGAAGAGGGCCGAACCGCCCGGTCCGCGCAGGGTTTGCGCCTTCGTGTGGAATTGCAGTTGGCACCACGCCAGGACTCCAGATCCCTTTTTCTGGTTTTAGCAGAGGCGGGGGGGAACCCAGGGCCTGGCGCCTGCTGGGCAAGAGCTCTACCGCGAGCCACGTCCCCGACCCCTCCGCAAGATGTGACGTGACCACCCAGGAGCTTGCGGGAGTGGGGACACCCGCCTGCCACCTATTCCAGCACGTCTGGGCTCACCTCCAAAGTATAGCTCAGAGCCACCCGCTGTCCCCGCGTGGCTGTCGTGGCCTAGGCCAGACTGTCCTGGTGGCTCTTCTGGGGGACTGAACAGCCTTCTCCGCCCTCCTTCCTTTCATTCTAATGAAGCCCAGGGTCTGTTCCACGGCGCAGGCTGAAGGATCTTAGAAACATAGATACCAAGGGCATCCCTTCGCAAGACTTTGGAAGGGCCGTTCCTGGAGCCTGGAAATTCACGGTTATGGAGCCCCCGCGTTTGGTCGCGCCCCGCCTCGCTCCCCGCCCCCCACTGCCTTCGGCCAGCACGGGTCTTCCCATCCGAGTACCCCAAACTCTGGGCAGCCATTGCGTCTCTGCCCTTGCTGACCTCTCTGCTTATGTCTGACCCAGGCCGAACCCCAGCTTGCCCCTTTCTTTCGTCCGATCTAGAAGAGGTGGGGGTCCTACAACCTGTGGGCCCAATCTGGCCTGCCAGCCAAGAATGTACTGTTTAATTGGTTAGGGAAGAAAGTCAAAGGAAGAATAATACCTCAGGATAAGCAAGAATTGTATGAAGTTTAAATTTCAGTGTTCAAGAGTAAAGCGTTATTTGAAAACGGCCACACTATGGATGTTTTTGAGCGCCAATAGCAGAGCTAAGTCCCTTTACCTTTTTTTTTTTTTTTGGTATTACCTGGGTTTGAACCCAGGGGTGCCCTACCACTGAGCCACGTCCCCAACCCTTTTTCTTCCTTCCTTTTTTTTTTTTTTTAATCTTACTAGGTTGCTAAGGCTGTCCTCAAACTGTGTTCTTCCTGCCTCAGCTTCCTGAGTCGCTGGGATTAAAGGTGTGTGCCACTGTGACCAGCCTTTTATCCTATTTTTAGTTTAGGCCCTGACAGAGAAACTGCCCATCTTTTATCCAGGGTATGGTCCTCTATGTACCTGGGAGGCCTTACACCTGCCTGTGTCCTGGTCTCAGCTCTGCATTGCTCACGGGCCAGCCCCTCGTCAGCTGACCCATGTGGGGATGCGGGCTGTGATGTGTGATTTGTTGTAAGTTTTTACTGATATTTTGCATCACTTTAAGCCTTGACAGCCATCAATAAAATGAATTGAGCCCTGGCATGTAGTGTTTGCTGGGTTTTTTTGTGTACATAACTTCAGCCCTGTTGTGTTTTAATTTACTCATGTGATGTCACTATCCACTGAGTTAGGAAGAGGATGCAATAGCACACTGGATTTTCTTTGTTTACAACCTGCTGCTTCCTCGGTGTGGTCCCCAGGCCACCCAAAAGCTTATTAGAAAAACGGAATCTCGGGGCTGGGATTGTAGCTCAGTGGTAGAGCGCTTGCCTTGCATGCGTGAGGCACTGGGTTTGATCCTCAGCACCACATAAAAATAAATAAAGATATTGTGTCCATCTACACCTAAAAAAAAAAGAAATATGGAATCTCAGCCGGGCGTGGTGGCTCAAGCCTGTCATCCCAGCACTTAGGGAGGCTGAGACAGGAGAATCAAAGCCAGCCTCAGCAACGGCGAGGCGCTAAGCAACTCAGTGAGACTCTGTCTCTACATAAAACACAAAATAGGGCTGGGGATGTGGCTCAGTGGTCGAGTGCCCCTGAGTTCAATCCCCAGTACCAAGAAAAAAGAAATATGGAATCTCAGGTCCCATCCCAAACCCAAATCAGAATCTGCATTTTAATAAGATACCGAAGAGCACTGTCCCAGAGCTACTCATAGAATTCCACAGGGAGGGCTGGGGCTACGGCTCAGTGGTTGAGCGCTTGCCTAGCATGCGTGAGGCACTGGGTTCGATCCTCAGCACCACATATAAATAACAAATGAATAAAATAAAGATCCATCAGCAACTAAAAAAATTAAAAAAAAAAAAAAAAAAAGAATTCCACAGGGATTCTTCTCTATTCTTGCCTGAAGGTGGGAGGACTTGGTATCTTTAATAATTCCCTCAAACACATTTTCTAAGACACCTATACTTTGCCACCCTAGATTTTACCAATGAGCTACAGGCGCAAGCCACAGGCCTTAAGCTGGAAATTGCCCAGGAAGAGCTCGAAAGTCAATGCTGGAGAGTCAATGCTGCAGAGGACCTGGGGTCATTATATCCACATTTCCCCCAACTTCCCCTGAGGGAGTCTTCTCAGCGCATATTTGGGAAGCCTTCACTATTTTTTCTTTTGGTCTAAATTTACGTTACATTAGATACTTTGTATCGCCTTTTAGAATAGAACTAAGGCCTGAATAGGAGACCATGGGAAAAATGAACATGATGACAAAGCAATGTTATAAAATTCTAGGTAGGTGCTGTGGCCTGCCTAGGTGCTAAGCCCAAAACCTCCTTTTGTTTGATGTAAAGGGAGATTAGCAAAGTCTTACAGGGGTATTAGAAGCACGTCATCACTCAGCAGAAACTCTCCTTGATGGGATGAGGAGTGAAAGAAATTGACAGTGCGATGACTGTAATCCATGTAATTCAGTGTCATTTAACATCCTGTCTGCATGTCACCTAAAGTCTTGTCATGCACCACATCACCCCACACTTTGGGAAAGTCCCAGCAACATGTCATCACTTGCTAAATATAACCTAATGGAGACTTTGAGAGGATGCCGAGCTGCGAAACCGACAAGCCCGCAGGCCAGCCACATTTCCACAGCGTCCGCAGCGCTTGTCAGTGCCAGGGACCTCCAGCTTTACGCCCCACAGGCCTGCCTTCTTCATCCGGTCTCCTCTCGGATAAGTCAAGATTCACTGGAACAAGTATTTGTTGGTTGCCAACTGGTGGTGGTTTTAAAATGCAACCCAAGTTCTCTGTCCCTAATCCCATCCAGAAGTGAAATCTCTTCCCTTCTCTTGGATGTGGGCGGGCTTGTCAATCACCAGCATGGGAGAAATGACACTAACTTGTGGGGCTAGGCCGCTAATAATAGGCTAGTGGGGCGGGGCGGCCCACGCCTGTAATCCCAGCCGCGCAGGAGGCTGAGACAGGAGGATCGTGGGTTCAAAGCCAGCCTCAGCAACGGTGAGGCACAAAACAACTCAGTGAGACCCTGTCTCTACATAAAAAACAAAAAAGGGCTGGGGACGTGGCTCAGTGGTCGAGTGCCACTGAGTTCATTTCCCAGTACCAAAAAATAGAAAATAAAAAAATAATAACAGACTGGGTGCAACTTCCCCTAGCTTTGTGGGAACAGTTCTTAAAGCTTGCAGACATCATGTAAGCCATCCAGCTGCCCTGGAGCTGCCCTGTTGGAAGGAAGCTAGAATAAGGCTGTAGCAGCAGGTGCCCAGCCAGCGTCCAGAGTTCCTGCTACAGCCACTGACGAATTGCAAAGAGCCCTGAGAGAATTGCCCAGCCTCGCCCTTCCTGTCTTCAGGAACCCAAGAAAGATAAATGACCATTGCTATAAGCAACTAGGTTCGGGGGCCAGGTATTTGTTACACAGCAGTGTGTATCTACTGCATCTGCTACACATCAGGCATTATTGTACATGTTGGGTTCCCAGGAGGAATAAGACAGACCAGGAACTTTGCATCCTTTTCTGGAGAGACTGACAATAGGTAAGCAAAGATCATCAAATGCTACAAAGAAAACAAAACATTGTATTGTGACAGAAGAGGTACTTTGGAACCACTGGTCAGAGAGGTCTCTTCTGAGGAGGTGACATTTTTGTAGAAAGTCTGCTGGAGAATCATTCTAGATAGCAGTGTGTGTAAAGGTCCTGAGGCAGCAACCAACTTGGCATGGTGGAGGGACAGTGAGGAGCGCTGTGTGTGAGCAGAGGGAGCAGCAGAGGTGGAGGAGATGAGGTCATGGAAGGAAAGCGCAGGGCCTCGCAGACAACAGTGGGCAGTAGAGACTTGGTCTGATTATGAGTAAGAAGCAGGAAATGAGAGGGATTCAAATGACTTGCTCCAAACTGGTATTGGCCTCTCTGCTACCTGCTTCCATTTTGGTCCCCTGGAAGACAAGCCCCGGGGACCCTGGGAACCCAGCAGACTCTCTCCTCCACAGCCAACAAGGACTGTGTTTTCTGCAGCTGGGGCTCCAGAAAATGAGTCTTCACGACTAATTCTGTCATCTTCCCGTTGTGGGCAGCCTGGGAAGGGTCTGCCCTGCCCAGCCCACAGGGAGGCTGAGAACCCAGAAGCAAGGAAGAGGACTGGACTGTGGCTGCCTGCGGAGCACGCGCAGGCTTCGGCCTCTGTGCTGAACTGGAAGGCCACAGCACGGCCGTTCTGGCGCAGTCCCAGACCTGCGACACTGGGGCCACGCCCCGGGCCAAGCCCTGGGTGCTGAGAAGACAGCGGCTCCAGCTCCGAGGGCAGGAGGGAAGGTACCTTCTGGTGGAAACTTCTGGTGGTGGGAATGCTCTGCAGCGTGGTTTGAGGGGCAAGGCGGGGGCTGTTGTGTAGTCGTGCCTTTCAAGGTGTATGGAACTGTAAATGTGTTTCAGTACCTGTGAGTGTCATCACTCACACTTTTGAGAAGGGCCACGACCAAGAAGACGAGAGAGAACAAGTGTGAGGCTGTGGGCCAGGGAACCCTTGCACACCGCTGCTGGAATGTCAGTTAGCACAGCCAATATGCAAAGTGGTATGGAGCTTCCTCCGAGGATTAAGAATAGAACTAGCCAGTGCGGCAGTGCACGCCTGTCATCCCAGCTACTAGGGAGGCTGAGGCAGGAGGATTGTAAGTTTTGAGGCCAGCTGGAGCAATTTGGCAAGATGTTGTCGCAAAATAAAATTTAAAAAGGACTGGGATGTAGCTCAGTGCTTGCCTATCATGTCTAAGGCTCTGGGTTCAACACCTCGCACTGAAAAATAAATAAATAAAGGTGGAACTAGCATATAACCAGCCATCCCAGTACTGGGTATATGTCCAAAGGAAATCAGTGCACCACGGAGACCTCTGTGCTGTGCTCCTTGCAGCACCATCTCCGTCAAGGTAGGGATAGGAAAATGTGGGCCACGCGCAATGGGAAGCTACTCAGAATTAAAAGACAGAAAGAGGGCTGGGCTCAGTGGCGGAGCTTGTGCCTAGCATGTTCCAGGGTCTGGGTTCCATCCCTAGCACTGCAATACATTTTGAAAATTAGATAAATAATCCCTGTAATTTATGACAGTGTAGGAGAACCTGGTCACACTAGTGAAAGAAGCCACACAGAAATACCGCATGGCCTGGGCTGCGTGGGGGAGCCGGAGCAGAGGGATGGGGCTGCGGGTGAGGGGTGAGGCCCCGGGCTCTGTTGTCAGTGCGTGACGGCGGCCATCAAGGCGCATCGACGCTGGAAAGTCGCTAAGCGCAGATCATAAATGTTCTCACCACACGTGCATGAGGAGAAAATGGCATCGTGCTGAAGGATTTGTTAATTGGCTTGATTTAAGCACATCACAGTGAT
Organism: Geosciurus inauris; assembly: GCA_004024805.1. Taxonomy (NCBI): domain Eukaryota; kingdom Metazoa; phylum Chordata; class Mammalia; order Rodentia; family Sciuridae; genus Geosciurus; species Geosciurus inauris. The sequence continues at coordinate 40,710 of PVHX01001939.1, read as the reverse complement.
ATGCAGATCAAACATGTGCAAGGTTGTCATTTATACAAAGCTGGTTCTTTTTTGTTTTTGTTTTTGGGGTTTTTTGGTACTGGGGATTGAACTCAGAGGCGCTCCACCACTGAGCCGCATCCCCAGCACTATTTTGTGTTTTACACAGAGACAGGGTCTCACTGAGTTGCTTAGTGCCTCCCCATTGCTGAGGCTGGCTTTGAACTCGTGATCCTCCTGCCTCAGCCTCCCTAAATGCTGGGATTACAGGCATGCACCACCGTACCCAGCTTGGGTTTTCTTTTCTTTTCTTTTTTTTTGTAGTAAAGCCAATTTAAAACAGTGTGACTGGGTGGCACTGAACTGCATGCCACCCTTCATCAAGGTCAAGGTCAGTGTAGTGTGCATTCCCCAGAAAGCCAAAAGCCAACTTCCCAGATGCTGGCGAACAGTGTACATTGTGCAGAAGGCTTCCTGGGAGCCGGAGGGGACGGCTGTGTCCTACCTTGTAATGAACTCACCAGGCCTCTAGATGCTACTGAGCACCTGCTCAGTGCCCACGGGGCTGCAGCAGGGACAGATGCCCCCTGCTCCCAGGGAGCTGCAGGTCGTGGTCAGCAAACATAAGACAGATAATCCTGCTGGAATGTGCTGCTCCAATTAGGAGGGCTCCAGCTGGCTCCCTGCAGCCCACAGAGCTCCTGGGCTCTGGGTCCTCAGCAGCCTGCACAGAGCCCGGTGGGAAACAATTAGGGAACAGGAAGGCAGCAAGGAAGGTCACCACCTGACTGCCTGCTGTTCTCTCCATCCCAGGGGCTAAGGTCTGAATGTCCGCTGGGTCACATGTTGAAATCCTCATCTCCAAGGTGATGGGATTGGGGGCGGAGGTCTTTGAGAGGGCATCAGGTCATGAGGAATAGGATTTATGCCTTGAGAGAAGGCCGAGAGAGTCCTTGCCTTTCCTTCCATCCAGGATGCAGCAGCGAGAAAGTGCCTAGAGTCCTAGAGCTGGGGACTATGGCGGTGCCTCTTGTCCCAGCTGTTCTGGAGGCTGAGGCAGGAGGATGGTTGAATCTGGGAGCTGGAGACCAGCCTGGGCAACTCAGTGAGGCTGCTTCTCAAAAAGCAAACCCAGCCAGGCGCGGTGGCGCACGCCTGTCATCCCAGCACTTTGGGGGACTGAGGCAGGAGGATCACGAGTTCAAAGCCAGCCTCAGCAATGGCGAGGTGCTAAGCAGCTCAGTGAGACCCTGTCTCTACATAAAACACAAAATAGGGCTGGGGATGTGGCTCAGTGGCTGAGTGCCCGAGTTCAATCCCTGGTACCAGAAAAAAAAAAAAAATTCAAAAAGAAAACCCAAAGCAACAACACAAGGCTGCACGGCTTCCCCAGACCTGGTCAGGACCAAGGCAGGCCTTGGATGCAGTGGCTCCGGAGAGCGCAGGCCTCACCCTGCTTCTGTCTGTTAGCTTGTTCTGTCTTTGCTCAGGATTTAGCCTGAGACCTCACCTGGCATTTAAATATCATTTCTTCATATTCAGCCTGATCCACATTTCCTCGACCATGACACTTCCAGCACATTCTCCTGGTTATTTTGTAGAATACCTCTTACCTTTGGGTTCATTTTTTCTTAATTAAGTTCAGGTCACAAATTTGGCCAAGAATTACACAGAGGCGGCCCGTGCCTTCTGAGTGCCTCCTGGCAGGTGGCACTTCTTCTGTAACTTAATGGAGGGACTTGGATTGTTTGCCTTAGATGGTGTCTTCCAACTGGCTGTTTTCGGTTTTATTGAGTATCTTGGGGAAGACGCTTTGAGTTTATATAAACAGATGGGAAGTATTTGAAGAGGAAATGAAGGCAGCGAGCTCAGTCTCGGTGGCCTTTCCTGTCAGGCTTTGTTGCAATTAAGTCACCCCTGGTCCCTGCTTCTAGACCAAACCTGAGGCTGCCATGTCCCAGGGTGGGCGTGGGTGGGGGTGAGAAAGACGTTGAGCGGCAGTGACCACGAGGCGGCAGCAGAGGATAGGGATGAATTAAAACCGGGTACCAGGGACTCTGGCTCCGCCTTTGCTGAGTGGCAACTTCAGGGCCAGGTGTGCGGATGTGGGAAGCCTCAGTTCCACCTTGCTCGCTGGCTCTGGGGACGATGCTCCCAGCCTGGCTGTGCTTGCCAGGTTCTAGGGATGGGCCACCTGCAAACCCAGGCTCTCTGTCCCTGGATGACCTCCAGGGGCTGAGACTTCCTTCTGAATTTGCTGAATTCATGGGTACTGGGGCCATCAGTTTGGAGACTGGTTGCAACCCTTCAAACCACCTCTGGCCAGTGTAAGCAAAGGGGGGTTTGCGGGAAGGGTATGAGGGCGCTTGTGAGGTGAACGGGGTCAGTGAAACAACCAGGCAGGTCCAGAGGGTCTTAGTGCCAGGAGCACTCCACGTCACAGCCCAATAGCACAGCGTCCTCACCGGGGCCGTGAGCCTCCGCCTCCTAACAAGCACCTGAGGGTCTGCACGTAAAGAAAGTTCATTTTCCTCACAGTCTGAGAGGTTTCAGTGCGTGACAGGGTGGCCCTGTTGCTTCAGGAGCATGTGGCAGAGTGAGTGAGTGCTCTCCTCATGGCCAAGGAGGGAGAGGCTGGGAGCCAGCAGGGTCCCACGGTCTCCTTCCAGAGCATGGCCCAGCGACCTGAAGCCTCCTGCCAGGCCCCATCAAACCCTTAACACACACATAGGCCTTTGGGGACACTCCAGATCTGCATGACAGCAAGCTGCTGTTTTACAGACCCACACACATCGCTCTTGGGTTTTTATCTTGGTCCATTAAAAAAACCAAAGCACTAACCTGTCCTGACCTGCCAACCGCCCACTGGGCTGATGGGCATGTGGCCCCTGAAGACCATTGGCTGGGCTCCCCTTTCTGTCCCCATGGCCACAACTCCTTTGGGACCCTCTCCCTCTGTACGATTTCCGCAAGCACCTAATTGGTCTCCATGCCTCCAGCTCCCCCCTCTGTGCTCCTGCCGTGGCAACTCTCAAGCCTGGCTGGGTGCCATCGGCGCCCCCGCAGGAGCTGGACTCAGGGAGGCTGAAGCTGCACTCCTGTTGGGCCCTATCAGGGGAGGTGCCTGTGGGCCTCTGCACATGCAGCAAAGAGCACGTGGAGGGGCGTTTCCGTTGTGGGAACTGGAGAGGTCACCAAGGGGTGGGGAGAAAGGGTGCAGAGCGGCAGTCGAAGTGGGGGGAGAACTGGACCACCTCTCCCTCTCAGCACCCCTGCGGCCGTAGGGTGCAGGCACCTCCCCTCTCGCTCTTGAGTTCTTGCCACCAGTTTGCAGGGCCATCGTGGCCCCTCCACCTCCCCACCCAGCAGCAACTTACTGAGGTCTGTCTGAAGGCCACGGGGAGATAGTGGTCACTCCCACGTGGCCAGAGACCCAGGGTTCCTGCTGTCCGTCTCACCATCCTTATCACAGGACTCAGGGGAGGAACCCAGAGCCAGCGAGGTCTGAGACGGAGCCAGGAGGAGCGGGGGCATGTGGACCCCCGCCAGGGCACAGGGCCTGGAGGGGTCGGCACAGAGGAGTCCTGGGACTTCCCCAGGATTGGCCTCACAATTTGGAGGGCCTTGATGCACAGTTAAAACTGGGGCTCCTCGTTCAAATATAAAGTTTCAAGATGGTGAGCACTCAGCACAGGCCCTGGTGTCCCTGCCCAGGGAACTGACGGCTGTTTTAGTGTCACCCAGGGACAGAAGGGTTTGGGCTGGGCCAGCATCCACCTGCCTCTCTGGGGCAGCCTCTCCCCATAAGCCCTACAATACGATTTCTGGGCCCCTCTGGTCCCATGCTGTCAGGCTCTGGGGACTGGGCCAGTTTTGGAAACGCGCGTGCACACACGGGCTCTCCAGGGTCCTGAAGTTGGCCCACGGCTCACTGGGTAGGCCTCGAGGACCACGGTGGCCTCTCCAGTGGCTGTGCATCTGTGGCAGGACTGCCACAGCCAAGGGCACGGGGAGGGCACACGCTCACAAGCATGAACAGCCGACCCCAGCCGTGCCGGCCGGAGCACTGCCCTCCTGCCTCGCCGCTCCAGCTGCTGTGCTGGGGGGCCAGGGGATCGGCTCCCTGAGGGAGGAGGGAGCAGGTGGGCAGTGGCCGGGCAAGCCCACAGCCTGGAGCATGGACCATGGCCCCCGAAGGGCGCGCTCAGTGTGTTCCCTGCTACCCAAGGCAGGAACAGGGTTGCAGGGGTCATGGCTCCAACGTTCTCCCTGCTCCTCCTGCGAACCCTGCAAAGGACGAGGCAGAGCCTAAGGCAGAAACCCAGTCTGTATTGGTTTCCATGAGGGGAAGAACCGCGGGGTCAGTACAGTCCCTTCACCAAGCTTCACTCCCCCAGAGGAGGAGACGGATGCTTAGACGTTCTTCGTCTGATTGCATCTAAGCTGGACCCTGAGGCTGGACAACACCACGAGCACCGTGGTCTTGTTCCTTTCTGTGCCCCAGCGGCCCCCACACCCTGCTCCTGCTAGCCACGAGCGAGGTCGTCAAGGCCACATGAGTTTACATTAGTACCTTCTGTGTGAATGAGAACAAAATATCTGAATATACTGCAATATACATGTTCATAAGAAACCTTCTAAGAACAATTAATTAGAGCACAAAACTATTGATATAAACATTTTTTCCAAAAAAAGAAACTATTGCATTTCATTGGACGGTGCTTCCTAGACAGAGGGTCGGTCTGTGGTTGGTGTCGGGAGGGAGCTCGCACTCAGCGCAGGAAGCGTGATGGCCACAGGTTTCCAGGCGCACAGATCCCAGTCTCAAGTTCAGGGCTGTGCAAGTCCTTGGTTCTGACTTCAAAGAGGTCAGGATGGGACCAGGCAGGGGTTGGGATGCTCCAGAACCGTGGGAGGGAAGGTCTTGTGCTCAGCACACGGCGGCCCTGGTGGCAGTGACCACAACAGCCCCCTGATGAACTTGCTCCAGCAGTTTGGCTAGTGTTGGCTGGAGCTTGGGCAGAACCCAGATCCTTGCTGTGGTGGAGCAGACTTCTTTTGAATTGTTTAGAGACACGAGTGGGCTGGCTTCTGTGGCTTGCTCTTTTTCTAGCTGCAGATCTGATCCGTCCAGGGACATGGCGACTGGCAGCTGAGGCTGGAGAGGCCTCTGGCATCAGGACACGGGACTCCTGCAGGCTGGCTATCTCCTGCCTCAGCACAGCACAGCTGGGGCAGGAAGCCCAGGATGGCCTGTCCACACACCACCACCAGGCGTGGGCTGAGAGGGTCCCTCGCACCAAGAGGCACCTGGTGAGGGACCCCTGGAGGCTGGAGCTCTGTGCCTGCCAACAGCACAGGGCCCACCCCTCCCGGGCTCCACCAGGTTTCTTCCTTTTTTCTTTTTAAAATAGTGGTGAAAACTGGCACTAGCTGAATGGAGGGAGGAAACCGTGTGGGGACCAGCGGCTGGCCCTCCAGGGCTAGAGGGCTGTGCGGTGTGGGCGGCGGCTGCCGGGTGCTGGGCCACGGGAGGCAGCAGTGGCCGGGAGCGCTGAGGGGAGCTTCGGCAGCTTCAGTCTCTGGCCCTGGGCGGGTGTGCCACCCTGGGCCTCAGTCAGAATAGATGTTGCTTCATCTAAGAGGCACTAGTGTGGTGTGGCCAAGGACGCCTGTCCCGAGTGGCCGGTGGCATCCTCCAGGACCTCGAGGAAGGCACCAGGGGAAGGTGCTAGATGCCCTGCAGTGAGTGGTTCGGGTCGCTTCGCTCACGCTTCACCAGGGGCTCACCCAGGCCGCGGGCGTCGGCATCGGGCTCGCTGCCCCGCTCATCACCAATGTCATCTGTGGGGCCAGTGTGGGAAGAGGGGCCGCGCAGGAGAAAAAGGCATGTGCTCACAGAGGAGGGGACAGGCAGCAGCCTGGGAACTGCTACCTACATGTTCCCGTGTTGGGCATCGCCAAGGGGGACCCTCCCTCCCATGACCTCCCTTAACTAGGGCTGACTAGCTTGAGTCATGCCATCAGCAGGCTGGGCCTCTGGAGTCTCCTGGGGACAGGTCCCCATCTCTGGGCTAGGAATGGGTCCAGGGCTTCTCTGTCCCAGTGGCTATGCAGCAGGAGGCCCGTGGGCCACCCTGGCTGGCTGTGCCTTGCTCTAGGGGCCCAGTGTGGCGAGACTCCTTGGGGAATAGGCTCCAAGCCCAGCTGGACCAAGAGCACCACAGGGACTTGTGTCCACTTCTCAGGTGCCACCAGCAGTCTGCATGCCTGCTCCCGGGGCTCTCAGCCCCAGGGGCCGCCCCAGGGGAAGCCCAGGCACACCCACCTTTGTCCAGCAGTGTCAGTGACAGTGAGGCGAGGTCGTTGAACTGTAAGAGAAGCTGGAGTCAGTGTGGGGACACCACCGTGGCTCAGAGCCGCTCCTGCCTCCCACTGTCCACTGGGGAGTTGCTCGTGGGTGGAGACGCTGACTGCAAAGGCCACCAGGGACAGGGGGCTGGTGGTGGAAGTGCCCCGGCCTGGAAGTGCGGGTTGGGGGGCGGCCAGCTGCTCTCCCTCCAGGGCCAGTGCCCAGCCCCTGGATGACCCGCACAGCACAAATGCAGCTTCCCGCAGTTTCTGGGTGAGGTGGGGCCCTGTCCCTGCTTTTAGAGCATGACAGCCTCTTCACTGAGAAGCAGCTACCCTCTGCCCTCTATTTGCTCTAGGATATCTACAAGCGTAGCTCCATTTCTTTTTCGAAACAACCCCACAGCGGCACGCCTGGCTGGAGACCCAGAACTGAAGATGGGGGGCAAACAGCCCGGCACCATGTCACAGGCAAGCCACACACACCAGGTCCACACACACTGGGTGCATCCTTGGCCACAAGCCAGAGCCAGGCTCTGACATGTGCAGCGCAGGGGGACCCTGAGGACCTGGTGCTCAGTGAGGACCCGACACACAGGCCAGAGTGTGACCCAGTCACAGGACACGTCTAGGACAGGCAAGTCCAGAGACAGGAAGTGGACTCGGGTGCCAGGGGCTGGGGAGAGGCGAGGTGACTGCTCATGGTGACAGGTTGTTTTGGGGTGATAGAGGGTTCTGTAGCTAAACACTGGTGACAGTCGCACACTGTGATTGCACTAAATGCAACTGAAATGTGCACTTCAAATGACACCTTTGTGGCCAGGCCTGTCATCCCAGCTGCTCAGGAGGCTGAGGTGGGAGAATCACAGTTCCAGGCCAGCCTAGGTGACTTAGCCGGAGAGACTCTGTCTCAAAACAAGAAGGGCTGGGATGTAGCTCGGTGGTGGAGCACTCCTGAGTTCAGTCCCAGGACCAGAACACAACCCATCAGGTAGATTTTATGTTATGTATTCCATCCCAATCTTGCGAAAACCTGGGGGTGTGTCTGGGGCCCACTGAGAGGCTGGGTATCTGCCAGGTCCCAGTGAGTTGGGCACTGCAGCCGGGACCAGAGCCAGACCCTCGGCTCTCCCTGCTTAGGCCTCCTGAGGGCCTCCTGGCCTCCTGTCCCTGGCCGTGCCCCCAGGGCCCTCACCTCTCCCATGACTGCAATGGGGGTCTCTCCGGTGGCCTCAGCAACACGGTGCTCCACTAGGTAGAACATATACTCGTCGTAGAGCAGGCGGATGAGGTGGAAGGAGCCAAAGCTGGCAGCGCTGCGCAGAGTCAGGTCGCGGATCACCATGGAGCTGGGGCACAGGGGGACAGAGGCTGGAGACTCTAAGGGTGGCCTGGTTACTGGCCAGCTTCTCCAGGGACCCCAGAAATCCTTGTGGCCCTGGGACATGTTGGCCTGCAGGGGTCTGCCAGCGGACACCACCTGTCTGTGTGACAGACAACCAGGATGGGGCTGCCCACTGGCTCCCAAGACCCGTGGGGACAGGATGGGGACAGGATGGTCGGTGGAAAGCCAGAAGCCACTTGAAAGCAGTATGCTTGCTTCCGGTACAGCCAGTGGCCACGGGCCGCATGGGGTTTCCCTGGCATGGCGAGGCCGCAGGCTCGCTCTCCCGCTCGCCTGCTGCAGCACCATTGAGGAGCTGGGGGTACAGCAGCCACGCTCCTGCTCCCAGGGGCAGGCTTGCTCACTGAGGAGACGAGCCAACAGAGAGCCAGGTGACAGGCCAGGCGAGCACCTGGGAAACGGAGGGGCACTCAAGGCCGGATGACAAGGACATGAGGTCTGTGATCCTGGGCTGGGGGGGGGGGGCAAGCAGCAGGGCAGGGCCGGGGAACAGGAACGGGGGGAGCCGAGTGGGGGCAGCCAGCCCGAGGGTCCGCAAGGCTGTTCCATTGGTCTGCAGTACTGGGGACTGAGCCCAGGGCTGCTCCTGCGGAGCCACACCCAGCCCCTTTTGTTTCTGTGACTTGTCCAGGCTGCTTCTAGCTGGCGACCCTCCCACCTCAGCCCCTGAGCTGCTGAGATGACTCTTCCCTGTGGTCAGCTAACCAGCCCGCCTGGGGCAGTGCATGGATGGTGTGGCTGAAGGGCCAAGAAAGGTCTTAAGAGAAACAGTGAGGTTTCCTGAGCCAGAGGACTTTCCGCCTGGGGACTACCACATTTTCCTGCCCCGTGGATTTCAGAGTTGTCACAGCACATGAGCCCACCCCTTGAAGTAGCCTCCTGTGTTATCCCAATGTGCTCACGTGTTTCACAGGTGCCACCCGGCTCAGCAGGCCCCTGCGGGTGCTGCTCCATGGGGACAGGGCTGAGCTGCCAGCCTGTCGCTTGCCTGCTCTTGGGGTCACGAGGGAGCAAGGGCGATGCTGCTCTGTCTGGTTTGGGCCTTTGTCCTAATTGACTGCATGGATACCATTTTCCAAACTTAGGGTGCCTCTGTCCTCTTTGTCCTCGAGGGCCATACCTAGAAGCTGGGCTTCCCCAAGCTCAGCAGGTGGGTGGCAGGTGGTGTGACCCACCCCCGCCTCCCCGAGGTTCCTCCTGGGTAGAGCCCGGGCCTTACCTGTAGAAGGACCACTTGAGCAGGAACTGCCGGGCGGCCTTGGGGAAGCTGGGGCTGCCAGCATGCTGCTTGAGCACCTGGGTCACCACGCTGTCCAGCCAGCTGGCCCACTGGTCCAGCGAGCTCTGCTGCTGAAGGGTCAACTTGAAATCCTGCTCCAGCCGCTGTACCACGCTCTCCTCACACTGGCACACCCATGAGGCCTGCTCCTGCAGATAGCACGGGGACAGTGGCGCCCTGTGCCAACACAGGGCCAGGGCCCCAGCCTCTGCCATCCCCCGACCCAAGCTCGGCTCAGGTGGGGCATCGGGCTGTCTCTGAATTGTTCTTTTTTCTTGGTTCTGGGCTGGAACCGAGGCCTCACGCGCGCTCAGCACACGCTGCACCACTGAGCTACGCACCCACCGGGCCTCCTGGCCGTTGGCCATCGACAATGGAGCCGCGCACCTCTGCACCTGCCTTAAATCACAGGCCAGCCAGGGCCAGAGCCTGCCAGGCTTCCGGGGCGCACACAGGCCTCCTGGATTGAGGCTGGCGTTACACCACGTCTTTGTTTTGCTTTTCTGTGTGTGTGTGTGTGTGTGTGTGTTCACTTATTTATCAGAGAAACTCAAGGCGGAAGTGAGGTGAATGCAGAGCTGCAGGCTGTCACCTGCGTTTTCTTGAGCCCAGAGGGCAAAGCCGTGAAGACAGCAACAGGGACATGAGAGCGGTGCCAGCTCCGCGAAGTTGGGAGCATTTGTAAGGAGGACGAGCAACATGTTGGTCACAGTGCCCGGACGGGAAAGGGGCCCAAGAAAGCAAGGAATGGAGCCACCGGGACCATGGCAGGCTCGGCAGGGCTCTGACCTGACCACCGTCCCACGCGGCAGAAGCCTGGCCAGGCCCAGGCAGGTGGGTGTGCGGTGGGCTGAAGCGTGGGCCCCCTGGTTTTCCTAGAGGTGGGAGGCCTCGGCCAGGGTGTGGGGAGGCCCCTGAAGTCATGGCCTCTCTGCAACTTGGCCCTGTCCTGGACCAGACTGGGGGAACCATGTCCCAGGAAGTCACCTGCACGTTGGCAAAGTCCACGCGGTTGAGGTCGCTGAGCATCTGGTTGATTTGGGAGGTGTTCTGCAGCACAGCCCGGGCCGCCTGGGCCAGGTGGTTGAGGGACGTGTATCTCCGCAGAGTCTGAGCAAAGGCACTGACGACACCCACCTGTGAGGGAATGAGCCGGGTCACCAGGTGCCACAGGGCCGAGCGCGGGTGGCAGGAAGGGCTCTGAGTCAGGAGAGTGGAGAGCTGGGCTTCGCACTGCACCGCAGGCCAGGGACAGTGTGGCTGTGGCCTGCGCCTGGAGTCCCTTTGCGCATTGGAAGTGCAGAGTCCTGGGTGCCACTGGGCCAGAGCCCCGGGGTGTGGCCTGGCCGTGTGGATCCACAGCAGCAACCACGCAACTCCCAGAGCCGCAGCCTCAGACCAGTTTCCGGGCGGGTAGGCCCACGGCTCCGCACCCACAGCGCCTTGGAGACGCCCCAGTGCCACGCAGTGACCGCCTTGGCACACCCTGGCAGGACCTCTTTAAGTCTACCTTGTGGCCAGGACGGTAACAATAGGCCAACAGCGCCGTCAGACCCCGTGACAACCACGGAAACAACCCAAGTAGGACACGCAATGGCGCCTGTCACGCACAGCACGCCCAGGCTCCCTGCGAGGCCCCACCCTCCTGACGTGGAGAAGTGGCCTCCTCCCGCCCGCTCCTGCTCCCCCACAGCACGCAGGGCCTGAGGGGTCCCTGAGGCCTATGGCTGCACGTCCTCCCAGCCAAGGATTGGGGGCCCAGGGACAAGCCCAACGTTACCTTGGTCTGGAGGACCTGCTGCGGGAAGTCACCCATGGCGTTTGTCAACCAGCCTTCTAAGCTCTTGGCAAAATTACGAATCGCCTGTGTCAAGGTACCTAGAGACACAGCCCCGAGGTCGACAGTGAGGAATGCGTGCTGCCCTCGGCCGGCACTCAGCGCAGGAGACGCCCACCCTTGGGGACAGCGGCAGGGGAAGGAACACTAGGCAGCTCAAGAGTCACCAGGGTTCAGGACACTTAGAGAGGAGGCCTGGGGAGAGCCAGGAATGTGCCCTTTGCCACTGCCCAGCTGCCTAGGACAGTGATTCTCACCTGGAGTGACTCTACCCCGGGACACTGGGCAATATCTAGGGACATCACAACTGGGGAGCTCCTGGCATGGAGTGGGTGGAGGCCAGGTTGCTGCTCAGCACCTGTAGTGCCCAGGACCCCACCGCAGAGGACACCTGGCCCAGCAACGGCAGGGGAGACGCAGATGCACATGCCACATGCATATGAGAATGTTCTGCCAACTTCCGCCTGATTTTGAGGTGGCTTATAATCAGAAACAATAAGACTGAAAAAACAGGAAAAAAAGGAAATGCCCAGAACTCGAGTCTCCGCTGGAGGCTCATGCTAGGTCTGCAGCTCCAGGCAGTGAGGCCACAGGAAGGAGGTGGCCTATCTGTCCTTCTTCATCTCCTGGCAGAAAGCAGCCTGGCAGTCATCAAGACCCAGACCCACCCTGCACTAATGAGCCAACCATGTAGACACTGCCTGCTGGGCTTGACCCTGGTGCCCAGCCATGGCCCAAACCCTCCACACCGCCTGTCTCCCTCAGGAATGCAGGAACAGCCTGAGTGGGCACCACAGCCCGTTGGGTGGCCTGTCATTGCCATGGAGGGCACAGGTCCTGGAGTAGGCCTACCTGCAGAGGCCCACGTGTTCCTCACTGTGCCCGTCATTCTGACCCCACACCCATGTCCTCTGGGGACATCACAGGTAGAAGCCTCGGGTCCCACACTGCTGGGGGCAGCCACGGGTCTCTGGGCATGCTGGGTCAGGCGTGGGACTGGCAGGGTTGGGGGCAGCCCTGTGGGTTGCAGAAGCTGTGGCTGCCACCCTGGCCACTCCTTTGCCACACAGGGAATGTCCCCAATCTTACAGGGAACCTTGGACAGCAGGTGCTGGCACATCCTTAGGATGACTTTGCATGGCCCTGAGGAGCTTCCTCACCCACAGTGACAGCTTGGAGCCATGACCAGACAACTCTCAGAGGCCATTGGGCCACTTACATGCCCCCAGCGAGTCTTCCAGAAGGCACTGAGCCTGGCCTGGCCTGCCCTGGACAGTGTCCTGACAGCTAGCAGAGCCCACTACAGCCTCTAACTTTGACAACCTGGGTCATAAACAAGGACAAATTTGTAGGCAAGAGAAAAACACTCCAGGGCCACTGAGCGGTGGTTCTCCCTCGAGGACCTGAGGGTGTGACCTGAAACGGACAGGAAGGGGCTGCACACGTGTGGTGATGACAGAGAGGAAGAGGGGAGGCAAGAGATAGGCAGGGAGTGGCGGCGCTGCCTTCTTACTGGGGACCGGCCTCAGCACGTCGGGGATGAGGATCTCCACCAGCGCCTGGTAAAGGATGTGGTCACAGCTCCGCATCCACTTGAGGACAGGGTCATGTTTACACAGGGAGATGAGCTTGTCCTTGGGCAGGACGGCACCTTCTGGCTCTTCGTCACTGTGGAAGGATGGATGGACAGGTGAGCCTTGCCCGGCTGGGGAGGCCGCCCAGCTATAAGAAGACCAGAGAGCGAGGACCCAGCAGTGAGTGGGAACAGGCCTCTGCAGGGCTGCTCCCAGATCCTGCAGCGCTGCTCCACCCCTCCAATGCGATACAGGAGGCCACCATGGAGCACCTCTGGATTCCCCCAGGACCCCTACTGTCCCCTCCATTGTCTATGGCCCATGTGACGAGTCTCACTGCAGCAGTGGGCTGAGGTCACTTCTGTGTGGGACTGAATCACGGCCATCTCTAGAACCCGCCATCACACAGTCTGATTTGAACAGGGCTGAACAGCAACAGGAAGCACCAGTCCAGTGCAGGAGGTCAAGGCCTCAGGCAGGGGGTGTCTGAGGCCCCCTTCTCGGGAGCTAAACATTTGTGGGTCACCTGAGGCCACCAGCAAACAAGGGTCTGTGGGTTAAACCTGGTGGGCCTGTGAACCGGGTGGGTGGCTGCCCTGTGGTTGGGGGACATGGCCATCACCTGGCAGGCAGGGAGGTAGGGCCCTCGCCAGAGCAGGCTTTCGAGTTCCAGAAGGAAAGCCACAGCTTCTCGACGTAGTGGAACTGCAGGTTCACAACAGCGTCCAAGGTGGCCTAGGAGTGACAGTGGCTGGTCAGACGGGTGCACGGGTTACAGCGTGACTCCCGTGTCCTGGGAACACGCAACAAGCAGCTGTGACAATGGGAGGCCGAGGAGGTGGAGGGAATGCGGAGGCGCCTCACGCCACGCCTGGCGGGGATCTGAAGGCTGCAAGCCACCCACTGGAAAGCCTGGGGCACAGGCATGGGGCCGGGGCAGTCACCTCGCAGTGCCGTCTGTACACCAGCTGCAGGGCCGTGATATCATGCAGTGTGACGCTGTCCTGCAGCAGCGCGCTGCCCAGGTCAGGGGCCGGGAACTCTGGGAAGACGTGGGAGACGTCTGGGGAGGAACAGGGAAGTCAGAACCGGGCCCTTAGGAAATGGCAACGTGCGGCCGCAGAAGCCCAGGTGCTGGGGATGCTCCTGGGCAGGTGTCCAGGCTCCTGTATGCAGTTGGTGACTTTTATAAGTTTCAGTTTTCTTGAGTACAAATGGGGACAATATTGTCACATCCCAGGGGTATTAAATAAGCTGACCAGAAGGAGTGGAGCCCAGGCTGGGCATGCAGCGAGCCCTTGAAACCTCTACTCTCAGCACCGTGGTGCAGGAGTGGCAGAGCCCGTGGGCACCCATGGAGCCAGCCAGGGCAGTGCATCTGGGGAGGAGGCCAGCCTCGGCTGCCCCACGGTGACCTCCTGGGCATGGGCCTAGCACCAGCAAATCCTTCTAGGAAACAACCTAGAAGGGTCTGTCCAGACTCAAAAAATAAATAAATACGGTACAGCCCCTGGGGGCTAGGAGAGTCTTCAGATCTGACACGGATGTCGGCATTCTCCCCAAGGGGGTCCAGCGGCAGGCCCAAGACACAGGGCGCTGCCCCAACCAAGAGCACGCCTGACGCTCCAGGTAAGCAGGGAAGAAAACCAGGGGTGGAGCTGAAGCCAGCTGTACTCTCAAGCTCAGGGTTTTAAATGATGTTTTATTTACTCACTTTTCTTTTTTTTTTTTTTTTTTTACTCACTTTTCTGATGGTCATTTAATACCTTAATTCTTTTGGCAAAGCTGATTATTGTAAAACCCCAGGTATGGCAGAATGAGAGTTCATCTGGAACTTTCCATTTAATTGAACAGGGATCACACGGGGAAGCATGCTCTTGCGCGGTACTGAGCTGCAGGGGCTCCAGGGCCTGAGCTCACCTATGTACTGCTGGTGGTGCTGGCTCTGTGCAGCCATGGCCTGCTCAGGAGTGCTGTGTAGGCTGCTGTGGGAGCTGCTGTCCCCAAGGCTGTCTGTCTTCTGGGCTGGCCGATACCTGGGCAGGGGACACATGTGCCTCCATGAGGCCCCCCGCAGCAGTGCCTGGGAAGGCCCAAGGAGCAGCGGGCTGAGGATTCCGTTTGGGGTGTGTGTGTGTGTAGAATTTTTAAACATATTGTCAAATCAAACAACACAGCACCAAAACACCCGTTGGCATTTCTGAGTGTGCAGTTCAGCAGCAGCAAGCACTCACAAGGCTGTGCAACTGTTACCACCACCGTCTCCAGAACTTTCTCATCTCCCCAAAGTGACTCCTACCATGCTGCTCCCTCTCTCTGTGGGGACCTCCTGAGTAGATCCTGCAGTGCATCCTTTGTGTATGGCTCATGTCAGTGCCGTGTCTTGGGTCCATCTGTGTGGGAGTAGGGGTCAGGTGCCCTTCCTTCCAAGGCTGACTTATGCTCTACTGTGTGGATGGCCAGCGTGCCCACCGACCTGCTGGTGACACTCAGGTTGTGAGTGTGCACAATCCCCTCACGTCTCTGTGTGTGCACTCTCAGACAGCTTACTACTGTGTGGCCTCGAGGAAGTGCTGAGACAGGGGGCAGGGGCAGCCGGCAGGCAGCACACTGAGAGACAGGACCTAAGAAGGGAGGTCTCTCCAGACGCTGTGCAGGGGGACATGCAGGGGTGGGCAGTGGACAGTGGGGCTGGGCCTCATGGGGGAGGAGAAAGTGCCAGTCGGGTATGTGAACCACTTGGTGCAGACTGTGGCTGCCCAAATGCAAGTGCCATAACCCTGTCCCCTGTGAGCTGCTCCTGAGATGATCTGTCCCAGAGTGGAGAGTGGCAGGTGTCTGCTGGGGCCAAAGCTGAACTAAGGAAGGGACAGGGCCCCGTGTGAGGGCAGGAAGGACAGGATGGGAGAGGGCTCTGTTCTGGAGCCACTCCTGCGTGGCCCTGGCCCCTGTGCCCATCTGTGCTCCTTGCCTGGGGTGGGGGCACTGGAAGGCTGCCGGTGGGTGACACTGGAGTACAGTCCTGAACCAGGGCCCCAGAAACGAAAGCCTCTGGGTGGATCCTGCCACCTGTCTGGCCACGCCCACCGCTCACAGCCTAGGCAGCTGCCACCAGAAGCAAAGGTCTGCCCTGAAGGCTGGTGAAGTGTGAGACGCACACCCGCTGCTCCTGCTCCACAGCCGGGAAACTGAAGGTCGGACTCGACCCTAAGATTCTGGGAGAGGCCATACTATGGGGGCAGTGAGAGGACAGGGGGTGGCCAGGGCCTGAGGGGATGCTGAGGACAGCAGGGCTGGGACCCTTTGTGGTGGTCACGTGTTGCCGGGCATTTGTGCAGAACACAGCACAGCAGAGCGAGCCTGAGGTGGACTGTGGGCTCCAGTGACCACATGTCAGAGCAGGCGCCTCAGTGGGTGCTGTGAGGGGACACAGCTGGAGGGACTCTCTTTACTCTCTACTGAGTGTAAGAAGCAGGAGGGGGTCTGGCACTGCTCGATGCCAGGGGCTGCATGGGGCCGCTGGCCCACTGGCCTTGCTGCGTTGGGCTGGGCTGTGGCCAGGACGCTGGAGCTGGTGGTTAATACGAACCCTGGCCCACAAGTGTCGCCTTCAGGAAGCTGCCCTGCTCTCTCTCCAGGCCTCGTCCACCCCCCTCCGCCCAGGGACGCCACCCACCTGGGCTTCTGGTGCAGGGGCTGCTGCCGCATGGCCATGTACTGAGTGTCCTCCTGCAGCCGGTTCAGCGGGGAGTCTGGCTTCAGGCGGATGCCGTAGTAGTGGTACTTGGAGTTGCCCCTGGAGCAGACAGCCCAGGCTCAGCCCCCACACACCGCGCGGCCCTGCGTTCTGACCCGCGTGAGCAGCGTTCGTGGGGCGTTCTGCATGCCTCGGCCCCCATGGGGAGCCCCCGCTGTTCTAGAACAGGAAGGCTCTGAGAAGTCCTGCAGCAGGAAGAGCAGGCCAGCCCTGCCCCAGCCGCATGCCCCGCCTCACGGACATCATCGGCAACTCTTCCCGCCCTCGGTCACTCTCATGGCAGAAAAGCGCCGCCGAGGTTCATCTTGAGAGAGACAATCACCAGGGGGCTTCGCATGATTCCGTGAGGGGCAAGAGGGCCACTCGGGACCCGGGACTGGTCAACAGGCGGGCTGTGCAGACCTCCTGGCTCCCTGAAGCCATGCTCCTGGGTAGGGGACAGGCCACCCTGGCTCTTTCCAGAGGTGTGTGCTTAGCTGGGTGCCGAGAGGAAAGAGGGCAGAAAGCCAGCAGCTGGGACACTGCAAGGCTGGAGGCCTTGTTGGCAGAGCTGGCCGTGACCCCAAGGCCTGGGGGCCCTGTCCTGTCCCTGGCCTCTGCTCTGCTCTCTTGGGCCCAGAGATGTGGAGTCGCCTGCTGCTTGGAATACACAAAGGCCCCACACCACTGTCTGCATCACAGCAGATGCCAAGCCGGGCCTGCCACAGGGTCACCTTACGGATGCTCCAGGTCACTGGCTTGGACCTGGCAGTGCGGCCATGTTCTCCTAGTGAGGGGAGCTGGTTCGGCTGCCGGGATGAAGCCACAGCCTGTGGTACCCCACGGCTGCTGTTGGCCAGGGAGAGGACATGGGAGACGGGCCAGGCATCAAGAAACGGCAGAGCCCGCTCTGCCAGATAACCCAGGGGCTGCCTTCAAAACAAAACACGAACAAAAACAAAAACTCGCGATTATGAGAAATTTCAGAGAGAAAACCTCAGTGAACCTCAAGTCCCATCACTGGTTTCTAAAGGAAAAAAATGGGGCCACGGCTCCAGGTTCACCTGGCGGGGCTATAGGTCAGGCAGCTCTGCAGGAGGCGGCCCCAGGTGCCAAGAAGCCCATTTCTGGAAAAAGGAAGAGGGGAGCAGGGCGTGGTGGTCAGACGCCAGGGGCACAGTGTCCTGTCTACCCACCTGGTCCCCAGCCGCCGCGTGCGCAGCCCCATGAACACGGAGCGGATCAGCTTCCCGAAGGACGCGGCGTTCACAGGGTCCAGTTTGTGCTCCTGGCAATGCCGGAGGTAGTGGCTGTACAGGGAGCTTCTGGGCAGGCTCACGCCCTCGGCAGTCTCGTAATTGTCCAGCAGCCACTGGAGCTGGAGGGAGACACGAGGCCCTTCAGAACCCAGGACCAAGTGTCACGTGGGCTTGGGACCAAAGGATCTGCCCTCCCTATCCTAGCAATCGCCAGGGACAAGCCAATCTGCCGGCTGTTCTCTGGGTCATCACAGTGGCTGCCTGCCCTTCCTCCTGTCCTCTCCTCGCTGGGCCAGCCCCACTCTGTGACCCAGAAACAGGTCTGGCCTCGGTGGCTCACCTTGCAGGCCCACCACCTACCCTCTGACAGTCTCCTCAGCCCACAGGACGCAGGGCAGCTCTGATGCCATGGGACGTGGGCAGAGCCGAGATCCTGGGGCACATAGAGACAACGGACCGCGAGGGATGAGGGCCACACGCCCTGCCTGCATGGACCGTGGTGGGCGCTGAACACGACTCTGGGGCTTGGTCTGTGCTAGACGCCAAAGGGCAGAAGCCGAGGGCACTGCTGAGGCCAAGGTCCAGCCAGCAGGGCCAGGGCCGTGCTGAGAGCTCAGTCCCCACACAGCAGCTGCCGTCGCCAAGTGCAATGACGCTGTCCAGAGGTCCAGTGAGCCAATGCCAAGGCGCAAGGCCAGAGCTGTGAAGGGGAGGCCACCCTCGGGAACCTGAGGACCTTGCTGCTCCCGCCTCCCAGGGGGCAGCGCTGGCTCGCCAGGCCCCTGTCCCACGCCCTGCCATGGCATCCCCCTGCCCTCTGAGCGCGCCTGCCTTCCCTCTCCCCACGGCCCCTCACTGTCTTCCTTTCTTCTCATTCCTGGGGCTCCGAGAGCCTCAGCTGCCTGCCACCTCCCGGGGTCCTGGGAAGTCTGGAGGTCCAGGTGGGGAGGACGTGGAAGGTTCAACTGATGAGCACAGGCTTCAACAGAAAGGCAGCCACCAAGACAGCAGGTGATGGCGGCGGTGGCTGGCCAGGCTGGCCAAGCGCAGGCTCTCTAGGGGGCGGGGAGGCTGGCCCTCTGCGCTAAAAGCAGAGCAGGAAGGTGGCCAGTCCTGCCCCAGAGGCCCCAGGCCCTGTGCTAGCTCTGGGCAAAGGGCTTCAGGCCTGTCCCCTCCCCACCTGGCTCTGCAGGTGAAAGGCTCCTTGTTGAAGGGACCCTCGGGCAAGTCCCTGCTTATGCTGGAGTTTGGGGTTTCCGTTCCCTGCCAGTCACAGAACCACTCAAACCAGTCCTCCACTGGCTTCCTCCGGTGGGGACCAGAGATGTCTCCCCCGCCTGTCCCCACAAGGCCTGCCTCCCACAGCCTAGATGTGGCTTCTTTGTGTCCACTTCCCTAGCTGTGATCACTGGTGACTAGCTAGCAGCTGTCCATCTCATCTGTCCAATGTGTGCGCTGTGGCCCTAGGGAGGAGAGACCCAGGCCCGCACCCGAGGAAGGGAGGTGTGAGGACGGGTGGTGGCCGGGCAGAGGGCCTGTGCACGGGGCAGCAGGAAGGCTGGGAGGAGACTGTCCTCCTCAGCTCCTCAGGCGTCACCTCCGCAGCCCGTGCAGACTGCGCCCCGCACTCCTCTGTCCTCTGCTGACACCACAGAGGTGGTGGCGCCTGTTCCTCCCAGAGTTTCTCTCTGGCCAGGGCCTCCAACGTCCCTGAGCCCTGCCACTGTGTGATCTCAGGACCAAGGCCATGCTGTCTAAGTGAGTGGAGCTGAACCTCAGGGTTCTGCCGTCTTACCTCAGGGCACAGCCTTGCTCCGCACAGCAGGGTGGCCATGGTGACCATGCCTGCGCTCCCCACCCTCTGTGTCCCTGCTTCAGGGATGAGGAGGCACACACAGGGCTGGGAGGGTGGCCAGCATGGAAGCCACTTCCCTCAGGCCACCAGACGTTGCCCTGCAGGCCCAGGCAGTGGCGGGGTCACCGCGCACTTAGCACAGGGCCCAGGGGTTTGAGGCTGCCTGCTGGGGCCTGGAGGCCTGTGGTTTCCTCAGCTCGTTTCGCTGTCTGGAGTTGGGCCTGCACTTGTTGACTGACTGTCGTCTCCCCTGGACATGCAATCTACAGGGGCAGAGGTTGGGGGTGTCCTTGTTTGTCCCCCAAGACTCTGAAGATGTCTAAGAATGACAGACAAGACAGACTGAAGGAATAAGAATGGGGTGCCTGGCTGGGCGCGGTGGCCACACCTGTAACCCCAGCACTTAGGGAGGCTGAGGCAGGAGGATCGCGAGTTCAAAGCCAGCCTCAGCAACGGCGAGGCGCTAAGCACCTCAGTGAGACCCTGTCTCTACATAAAACACAAAATAGGGCTGGGGACGTGGCTCAGTGGTCGAGGGCCCCTGAGTTCAATCCCCAGCACCAAAAAAATAAAAAGCCGGGAGTGAGGGGCCTGAGCACAAAGGGGACGGAGCGAGCAGAAGCATCTGGGCGCTGAGGCCACGGACAGTTCCTCCGTGTCACCTGATGGCTGGGCCTGCAAAGGCGCTCTCTCAGGCCGTCCTTGCAGGTGGTGAGAGGCAGGGCCAGCAGCCCAATATCCTTGGTGCCTGTGCATGCCAGCCAGTTGGCAGTGGTGGCAGTCTGCAGGGGCACGTTAGCTTGGGAAGCAGCCAGCCTCGTGCCAGCTGGACATAACTGCTTCACACGCCAGAGGAGAGTCTCGGCAAGGAGGAGCCCTCAGTCCGCCACCCCGTGTCACATAAAGTAAGGGCAGAGCCCTGTGTGCAGGTCACTGTGGGTGCGGACGTTAATAGGGCGCAGGCTGTCTTGGCACGTCCTCTCGGGGAGGGAGCGGGCAGCACCAGCTCTGCTCTGGCAGAGTGGGTTGTTCTCTAAGGTGACAGTGACGGTCCTCTCTTCTGCTCCATGGCCTGCTGGAGGGCAGGTCAGGCCGAGTGCTACACACGCGCAGACTCCTTCACCCTGAAGAGCTGTGAGTGGCTCTGGGGCACGGGCTGCGGATCATGAAGTGGGGAGCAGCACCCAGCAAGCATCTGTGTGAGCTCGTCTTCCTGACGGTGCACCTGCCTGGCCTCTGTGGAGGGCCCCGCCCTGGCCTCAGGTGCCTCGGCGTGCTCAGGAGCGTGAGGGGCTAGACAAGATGGCCCTGTGGGATCCAGGGACTGCGATCTGTCTGGGCTGCACACCGACGTGATAGAGAAGGCTTTCCAGGAACATGCACTTGCTGAGCCCCGGCAGACCCTCGAGCCGCCTGGCGCCTGGCCGAAGCTTCAACACCCTGAGCCCCAAGGCTGCCCTGTGGTTCTGGGCTCAGCAGCCGCAGCCCCTGTGGATGGGTGTCCTTCCCTCAAACCGGGAAGGCAGGGCTCATGTCCAGACTGCACGCCCAGCCCACTAAGGCACTCGTTCCCACCATGGCCACGTGTCCCTGACCAACTGGACAAGCTTGGAGGGACGCGTCCTTTGACTTACTTGTGCAAACATCACTGTGGGCAGGGCCTGATGGAGATGGTACACCTGCCCGACACCCGGCTGCAGGGACACAGCTCTAGACCTGGTCCTCATCACCCCAAATGTCGCTCTGCGGTCCGTGACCACACTTGAGGTGAACTGCCGGGCACTGGCTCCTGACGGCTGAGCTAGGGTCTCGCCGTGCCACATGCCAGCAGCTCGGGCAGCTCTTCCGAGCTCCAGTGCCTGCCTGGTTGATCATCTCATTCTGGACACCCTCCTCTTCACCCGTTCATGGAATATTGACTGCCAGTGGACTGTGCAGGCTCTGCTCCAGGTGCTGGGGAGGTGACTGCAGACACACAGGCAGCACCCCGCCTTCCAGAAGCAGCTGGGCTTGGGGAGAGGCCCACGGTGAGCAGGCGAGATGTGCAGAACATGGGGGGCCCAGGCGGAGGGCACGGAGGGCGGGGTGGGCGGGAAGGCTCCTCAAGAGGTGCCTGGTGAGAAGAGGTGCAGGAGGCAGGCGAGCCTCGCGGGGAACAGCATTCCCGGAGGGGCACAGCCTCCGTCCACACCCCGAGGCAGGAGGCGAGGAGGGGATGGTAGGTCATGCAGGTCATGTAGACCATGGAGAGGACTTGGGCTTGGACCCTAAGGAAGGTGGAAGCCATAGAGGCTTCTGAGCAGAGCAGTGCCATGATCACCTTAGGATCACTGGTGGCTGCCATGAAAAGGGACGGGAAACCAGGCAAGGTGGCTGAAAGTACCAGGGACAGACTGTGGTGGCTGGGACGGTGGCTGCGGCAGAGCAAGGGGAGCACTGTGATTCTGGACCTTTTCTGAAGGGGGCTGAAGACCACCACAGGCAGGCGTGGGAGGAGGGGTGGCAAGGCGGGGCCAGGTCTGAGCACCTGAAAGGACAGGAGGACGGGGGAGCACAGGGTGGCATGGTGGGGGTCAGGGCCCAGCTCTGGATGTGCTGGGATGCTGGTTCAAGCAGAGGGTGGACGGGCGAGGGTGGCGTCGGGTGGGAAGACAGCAGGTGGCAGTGGGGGAGGCAGGAACACCAGCGGAAACAGCAGGAAGCCACCGTCACTACTGCGGGAACCTGCTGCACTGGCTGGAAGCAGATTGTGGACAAGGACGCTGCTCTAGCTTGGACCCGGAATGGCCCCAGAGGATGCGTGTAGGGCTTGGTCTCCGGCTGGCGCTATGGGGTGGAGGGGAGCCCCGAGAACGGCCTGGTGGGAGGGCTTGGGTCGCTGAGGTGTGCTCTCCAAGGGGGCCGTGGGCCCCATCTCTCTTGCTTTCACACCTGGCCACGAGGGGAGTGGACCTCCTCCTCCCACTCCCACCACGACAGGCTGCGCTGCCACAGGCCCGAGCGGTGGCACCAGTAGGTCATGGACTGTGAGCACAAATACACCCCTCAGTTCAAAGCTGATTATGTCGGGCACATGCTACAGCCAGGACGCTGACTCCCACACGCACCTGGCGCTGCAAGTCCGGCCTGTAGGTATAGCTGTCATTATCCCAGTCCACCACGGACACCACTGGCAGCTAAACGGTCTTGGATTATTTGTTTCTTGATTCAAAACACAAAAGCCCTGTGACCTGAAGACAGCCCATACGTGCAGTCGCCATTCTCGGGGAGTGGAAACGATGAGAGCTATCTCAGTCGACAGCGACTGCTTCGCTGTGATGGCCACTCTGTGGACCTGCTGTGGGGTCCCATTGTCAGCTGGCTGCAGGGGCACAGCCTCTGGAACCTGGGCACACTTTGGTGCTTGTGGCCGCGCGTCCGGGAGCCCTCTCTGCAGGCTGGCGGCTCCTTTGCCTCCTCCCTGCGCAAGGTGGTTCCCTGTTTCCACGCGCTGCCCCTCTGGGCCCCCTGCCCGCCTCCTCCTTGGGGGTTTTCTACACAGTCTGGTGACGCCCGGCTGGACACTGCTGTGGCGTGCAGCTCCACAGGCCCCGCAGGCCCCCTGGGTCCCAGCCCCACCTGGGGCACACCCAGGTGACCGGCTGGGTCTGGAAGGCGCTGCTTGTCTGGCACATGGCGGAGGAAGCAGAGCCTGCAGCGCCCTGAGCAGGCCCTCTGGCTGCCGGGCCGGGCACTGCGCGTGTCCTGCTTACTCCCGCCTCTGCCCTCCGGTGCTGGGCTCCCCAGAGGGGCTTTATCTCCTGCTTTGTTCGTTACTGACCTCCCTGTGTTCAGTACTGACCCGGCTAGCACCCTGCACACAGCAGGCAGTAACCGATGTCACTCCCTGGCAGCAGGGAACAGGCATGGTCCTGTCACTGGTGAGGCGGCCTGACCTGCCCAGGATCTGTGAGGGGGTGATTGGCTGCAAGGCACAGTACAGCACGGGCCTTCTGGGCACAAGTGGCCCCAGCCTTATCCCCCAGGCCGGGCTGCCAACGAGCTGGGACTGTGACACCCCCAAACACTTCCAGAAGGCCACTGCCCACCACAAGAGCCACCTCACCCCAGGCAGCCTGTGGCGAGCGTGCGTGGCCTGGCAGAGGACAGGCCAGCTTTAGCCCCCTCTTGCCCTCTGGTGCTCACGTCTGCCAAGTCAAGATCAGGGTTATCTCACTTCTGCACGTACGGCCGAGCGGCAAGATGGCGTTTCTCCTTCCCAAGCCTGAGCCTACTGATCAACATGGGAGAAAGGACTCCAGGGCAGATCCCCACAAGGGCAGCGCCAGGGGAGAGTTCTCTGCTGGGAAAGTCAACTCAGAACCATTCTGGAGGGGAGCAGCCCCGTCTTCCCATGAGGCGTGCCAGAAAGTCACCCAGCAGCCAGGACGAGTGGCCGCATAGCCTGTCAACCTCCCACGGACGCACCCGCTCTGCCTTCTGCAGCACTCTCCCCGCCAGGTCCCCAGAGCTGCCTGCCTGCTCCTCTCAAGCGCCCTTCTGAAGCTTCCTCCAGCATTCCTCCCTCCAGGCCTTGTCCAAGGGCAGGACACCGCCCAGGTCCACCTTCCACTGCCTACAGGGGTTGTGCGCTGAGCAGGGTTTTCTGGTTTTATTTGTGTGGCGCCTCTGTCTGACGTGCTGCAGGGGCTGCCTGGGACAGCTGGCCCTATCTACACCAGCCACAGACCCAGTTTCTGGACCTTTCTCTAGATGCAAGGAAGTCCTAGGTCATGGTCAGGATTGGGTTTGATCAAAGGGGAATTCCTGCCCCCCCCCCCCCCGTTGTATTCTCAAGAAAAAAATCCCGACCCAATGGCTAGGCGCACATTCTGAGTTCAAGGGCGGGTCTCAGCTCTAAAAGGCCATAACTCTCTTCCAGTTTCAGGCAAACCTGCATGTGGCGCATTTGAAGTAAAGGGAAAGGGTCCATGTGGGGACAGGGGCTTTCCCCCTAACTGTCCCTGCCACGGAACACTAAGACAGCCCCTCTTTCAGGACTGGCCAGCCATATGGCTGCCCAGGCAGGGACGGTCAGGGCCTCCTGGACTGGCCTGAAGTCGTTTCCTCCACAGCTGCAGCGGAGGAGGAAAACCCATCTGGCCAACATCGGCAGGAATAGTCTCCTTCATACCTTTCTCTAACTACCATTTCTCCCAAAGAGCTGACCCCAGGAACGTGAGCTAAGAGTCACGGTGCTCCCGAGTCTCTTTCTGCTGCTTCTTTTAGGGTCATTTCCTTCTTTGATTTGTGCACACTGCTGTCACCTGCCAGGCACTGCTGGGAGTCTGGGACGCTCAGCAGTGGCTGGCCCCAGGGTGAGCCTGGGCAGAGGTGCCCCCATCAGTCCCTTTATTTTGCAGTGCTGGGGACGCACCTAGCCTCCCGTGTGCCAGGCAGGCGCTCCCCCTGGGCCGCACCCCGGCGCATGGTGCACGTGCCCTGGTTGTGGCAGGTGGCTTGGCTGAAATTGTCATTTGACCCCCCTCCTGGCACCCTTCAAGTGTCACTTCACTATTTGCTTTTACAGTGTCTGGAGAGCCGCGAGCAGAGCGGGCAGAGTGCCAGGCAGACACACACTTACATGGCTGTTGAGTAAGCCGCTTTTGTGTGGTGTGATTCCTTCGCTTTTTTGGAGGTTTTCAATCGCCATTTCAAGCTAAAGAAAATGTGCAGAAACAAAAAAAACAAAACAAAGCGGAGGGGAAAAAAGGAAATCAGATGGTTAGCATCAGCCAAGATCTGTCTTTATTAATACCCAAATAATGATCAAGCTCCTAGAAGGTCAGGGAGAAGCTCGGCCTGGGAGGGGAGCTCTGGATTGGCGAGCAGAGCTGAGGCCACCTCCTGCAGCACATGCACAAGAGCCTAGGGACAGGAGCAGTGGAGCCACGGCCCCGGCAGCTGGCATGGCATCTGGACGCAGCACTGCGTGTGCACATGCAAACCAAATTAACACGCAGCCACCGAGGATGGGTCAGTGTCAGCAAAGCCAGCATCGCGGTCACCCCATGCCTCCCCCACCACATCTGCTGCGCGGGAGGGTCCGGTGATTGCACAAGGACAGGTGGCCACACTGACATCTGGGCCAGCCTGACCTGTTGCAAAGCCAGGGTCTCAAGGCTGGATACTTTGTGAAAATACTAACGAGGCCACCGACACAGGCCCTGCCAGACCCTGAGCCCTGCAGTCACAGAGGTTGACCCCCGACCACCTATGGAGCACGTGCTGTGCAAAGAGGGAGGTGTGGAGGGAAAACAGGCCTGGGGGAGGACAGGAGCTACTGTGAAGGCTTCCTGGAGGAGGGGGCCTTCCACAGGGCTCTGAGGACCGGGCGGTGGGCACTGGGCCAGGCCTGTGCACAGGAGAGCGAGAGGGAACACCCAGCTGTGTGCAGCTGCTGCACATTCACATGTTTTGAATGTGACCAGATTCTTACATGGAAACTGGGAATTTAGAGTCTGTTGTGACCCCCACGACTGGTGGAAAGCTACGAGGAAGGACACGCCGACATTCCTCTTCCTCCCCCAGGACACCCGGGGGGCAGGGGTCCCAGTGCCTGTGCAAACAGCACGCCGGTGGATTCGGGCACGGGTCCCAGAGCTGAGGGGAGGCCAGCAGGGCCCTGGCATCTCCCATGCCCAATGTGGACCACTGTCATCAGCACGTCTGGTACAAGCCAGAGAGGACACCTTGAAGGTGCTGTGTAGCACCAGGGGAGAGGAGGAAGGTGGACCTTCCCCACCATCAGCCCCAGGGTGCCAGCAAGCAAAAAGGCAGCACCATCGTGCACACCTGTCATCCCAGCACTCGGGGAGGCTGAGGCAAGAGGACCGCAAGTTCAAAGCCAGCCTCAGCAACGGCGCGGCACTAAGCAACTCAGTGAGACCCTGTCTCTACATAAAACACAAAATAGGGCTGGGAGTGTGGCTCAGTGGTTGAGTGCCCCTGAGTTCAATCCCCGGTACAAAAAAGAAAAGAAAAGAAAGCAGCACCACCTTGAGGACGGGGGGAGTCGCAGGGCTCCTGGGCCTGGAGGCACCTGGCCTGTAGCCTGGGCCCCGCTAGCTCCACCCGCCCTGTCAGAAGGCACCTGTCAGGGGGTTGCTGCCTGACTGTGCGCACTCTTGGGAAGTGGGCCCTGTGGGGTCGGGCGGCCCTCCAGTGCCCGATACCAGGAGGGAGGTCACGCGTCTTCCCACACAGTGGCCCTCCTCGTTTTACTCTATCAACTCCTCTGCATTATTAAAATCGTGTGGCACTCTGCCCCACAAGAAGAGCTTTTTAAAAAAGTTAAATCTATCACTACTTCCCATATTAAAAATTGTAAAGGGAAATTTAAAATGTAATTAACACTTTAAAATGAATAATAGCTATACTTTCCAAAACAAAAAAGAAATGGACTTGTTTGTTCTCCAAGCCTCTCTGCAGTGCAACTGTCCAAGGGCATCTGCACGGCCAGTCACTGGTTTAGACGCCAAGCCATAAGAGGAGCATGACTTGATGTTCCAGGCAACCCTGGACATCTTACTACACCAAACCACGACAACTGGGAGTTTCTTACAAGTGAGCTGCAGTGGGGAACCTGAAACCATATCAATGAGCTCTTCACACTCAGGCGCGTTAGAATATGTGACACAGTGAGAAAGGCGGAGTAGAGCAAGGTCCATCTCTCCACTAAAGCACTGAATAAATGGGCAAAACCACCGACCCAACATTATCCAAACTCTGGAAACTAGTAGAAAGTTTATAGCAACCAGGTGGACACCTAACCAAGAAATGCAACTTGGCCTATAAGGGAACCTCTGTGACATCACTGGCTGACCAGATGGAGGCCCTGGTGGCCCCACATCAGGGAGCACAGATCTCACAAAGCGGTCCAGGAAGGCTGACAGAGTCAACAACTACACAGAGGATCTGAAACCCAGAGTTGCCACATCGGGACATTAAAGACATCCGATCTTCCACAGAAAATTCACAAGGCACAGCAAACAAGAAAGTGTGGCCCATGCGCAAAGAGGGAGCCAACAGAGCCACCCTCGGGAAGCCCCGACGTCGCAGGCATGACACCAGGAGTTCTAAGTCCTCTGCACATGCTCAACAACTAACGGAGACCAGGAGAGTGCGGTCCTGCAAAAATAGAGAATATTGACAAGGAGGCACATTACAAAGAGGAACCAAATAGAAATTTCAGACTTGAAAGTACGTTTGAAGATACAAGGGTTGGAGGGGCCGGGATTGTGGCTCAGAGGTAGAGCGCTTGCCTTGCATGCGGGAGGCACTGGGTTTGATCCTCAGCACCACATAAAAATAAATAAATAAAGATATTGTGTCCATCTACAACTGAAAAAAAATTTTAAAAAAAGATACAAGGGTTGGAAAGCCCCCCAAATTTGATGAAAGACACGAATTCACACATCAAAAATCTTAAGAAAGCTCGGTATACAGTGTCTCAAGACCTGGCAGAGATGGCAGCGAGCACAAGCTTTCAGAGGCCCCCAAACTTACTTCAGACAACTGCTCAAACATCCCATCCACGGCCACACAGTAAGCCCGGCAGGCTTCTCTGGGCTCCATGCCCCCTGGGCCTGGCTAGTGGTAGTGAAGGAGCAGGCTGCCATGCCAGGAGCTGAGGGCTCTCTTTCTCTGAGTTCATTAGTGTCAGCAAAACGATCATTCCACTTCTAATAACCTCACTGAGCGAGCCTCCAGGCAGGGGTCCCCTCTACCAAGGTCCAGCTGTGTCTCCAGGTGACAACTATATCACCAGGTTGGGTTTGCCAGGATTTGGTACCAAGTGTCAGGACCAGCAGAGGGAGTGAATGATGGTCCTGAAGACCCAGACTGGAGACCAGAGGGACAGGGGCTGCCCTTGGACCTGCTACAGTTAACCACCTGTTCAAAAATATAGCCTAGGGGCTGGGGTTGTAGCTCAGCGGTAGAGCGCTTGCCTCGCATGCGTGAGGCCCTGGGTTCGATCCTCAGCACCACATACAAAGCAATAAAATAAAGACATTGTGTCCATCTACAACTAAAAAAAAAAAAAAAAAATTAAAAAAAAAATACAGCCTAGCCATGTTACCACAGAAGGAGCTAATAAAAGTTAAAATAGTTTATGAGCAGAATCATTTAGGGGCTTTACTAAAAAATGTAGAATGTTTTCAAAGGAGGGACAATTGAAATTCTGAGGGCTGAGGGATAAGCCTTAGAATTCAGTCAGAGAAAGGAAAAGCTGGAAGTCAGGACTGGAGAACACCCTGCTGTCTCCTGCCTGGGTGAGCAAGTCCTCAAGTGCAGGGGAGCCAGGCGGGAGGGCCCAGTGGGGCTCAAGGCTGAGAGGGCAACAGGCATTTTTGGTCCGTCCGTCTGTATGTCTGCACCTGCCTAGCAGAGGCGGCAGCGCTGGTGGATGGGTGTGCAACCTTTTGGGTTCACTTGGTCATGTCCACACTCGCCTCGATGACTGTTCACTTCTGCCACTTGAGTTCATCCTCCAGTACTCTGCAGCCATCCTTCCAAACCAACCCCGGCCGAGAGCACTCAGCATGGCGACGCACTGACGCGGCTGCTGGTTGCAACGTGCTGACTGTCTCAGTACCGACCTGCTCAGACACCGGTCAGGATGCAATCCAAGACTGAGGCGAGGTGTCAAGAGGCAGGACGAGGCAGGACCCTCGAGGGACCAGGCCTCTCCCCTGGTGACTGGACTAGCCTCTTGTGGGTTAGCGGTTACCTCCAGGGTGGGTCTGCCCCCACAGCCTCTTTGGCTGTGTCTCACACTCTCTCTGTCCCTCGCCAGGTGACATCTTGCACCATGTTGGTTCTCTGCTAGCAACAAGGCGATCCCCAGAAGCAGGCCCTTGACCTTGGGCCAGAACTGTGAGCCCAGAGAAACCCCATCTGGGGTACCGTGTTGCAAGCAGCAGAAAATGGACCAAAAGCAAAGCAGGAAATGTCCGTGCATGCGCACTGGGCTGTGTGAGGTGGTGGGGCAGGGCCAGCGGGGTGCTGAAGACAGGATGGCTGCCTCGCACCAGCACCGGCAAAGGTGATTCTGGTGATGTCACAGCATGTCTCAGGCTGGGTCCTGGAGAGCTGGCATCCAGCAGTTCAGGGACAAAGTATTGACTTTTTTCTTTTCTTTCTTTGGAGGTACTGGGATGGAACCCAGGGCTCACATGTGCCAGGGAAGTGCCCCACCACTGAGCCACATCGCAGCCCACATCCCACGACTGGGAATATTGGGACTGAGGACCGGGTTTTGAAGAAGACCCTGAGTGTCCTGCAGGCTGGCTGCTGAGGCTCTGGCTCTCCAACACTTGAGGACTTCCTGACCCAGGCAGGAGACAGCAGGGTGTTCTCCAGGTATGCTCCACAGCGTATCCGGGGCTGCGGAGCTTGCGGAGGGAGGCTTGCTTGCAGCTGATGGCAGCCAGGAAGGACAAGCCTGTCCTGCCACCTGCCATACAGGGCCACCAGGGGCTTGGGACAAGAATGGGTCCCTGGGAGGCCGCTGGGCCTCTCTCCAGTTTCTGGTTCATCTCAACATCCAGAAACATCCGGTCAGGGACTGACCTCGACTGGGACTCCAGGGCAGGACACTGCCCAACTGTACACCTGACACGCCTGGACACCTGGCGATGGGCTGCGACACTCTCCTCCTCATGGCCGGGCAGCTCATCTTTAAACCCCTTGTCCTCGCTGGCGCCACGGGGAGACCTGTGGGGCTGCTGTGGTCTGGCCTGGCCTCGTGTGGTCTCTGGGTCTTGGGGAAGAAAGGGCCCTCCAAAGGCAGCTGCCAGTGTGGAGGGGACTCTTCCTCATGCTGCAGTGCCCTCCAGCCTTCCCTGGACACCACCCTAAGGGGCCAAAAAGGAAGCTTGCCCTGGGTTGAGACCTCCATGGGAGGAAGCCCTCAGGTGGCTCCTCTGCTCATGTAGTTAAAAAGGGACAACAGAAAGTCTTCACCAAACGCTCACCATCCAGGCCATCCACTTCCCACCAGGTGACCAGTCACAGGGACTGTAGGTGGCTCTGCTTTAGAGTTCAGGCTGTTTTCAGGATTAATTTAAAGTCTCATGAAATAAACTCTGAAGTGGATGATTGGCAGGCATCAAAGTCCCAGCAGCGCCTGTGTTTGTGTCGCCGTCTCCGGGCTAACCTGGTTCCTGCTCTTGCTCCTGGACAGACCCTTGGGTCTCGTTGGCATCCATCCCCATGAGGCGTCTCCATGCCAAAAACAAGTCAAGGAACACTGGCAGTGTAGGCGACGTCAGGCTTAGGCTCCAGCTGGGAGATGGTAACCGCCAGCGACTGGGAAGCGTGTGAGACAGAGGAAGAGACCACGCCTGCTCATGGATTTCTAATTGGTTTAAACATTCAGTTTTTCCAAAGCAGTCCAGACAGTGCGCTGGGGAAACTGGGCGGCTGGTCTGGGAAACGCTGGGGCTTGCTGCAGGGCTACGGGAGAGGGTGCCCTGGGCTGCTCGGTGAGGAGACTGCGCGCCCAGCCTTTTCTACTATTTTGAACTGATCCTTTTCTAAGGCCAAACCTGCCGCACTTGTGGAGATCAGCACAGGCTGTGAGGAGAGACTCTCATCAATAGAGCCCAATGCCAAGTCCTTCCCTGCCAGTCCCTGAAGCGTGCCTGCCCCCGTGGGCACCCAGGCTTGGGCTGGGCACAAGCTGGATGGAGCAGCATGTCCTGCAGAGTCACAGCACCTAGAAAGCAAGTGGCTTCTCTCTGGGGAGGGGGAGAATAAACTCAGGGCACCACGCCGGCCCTCAGCTGGGTTCTGGGAGTCACTCCAGATGCAGGAAGAGAGAGGACAGCAGACTCACAGGCCTCTCTGAACTGAGGGAGACACCCAAAACATCCAGACCAAAGGAACAGGAATAAGGCCAGACTGTCACTTTCTAGTTCAGGAGATGAGCCTCATACCAGAATAAGAAGGTGTACCTAAGTGGAAGTCAGTCATCGTCCCCTCCTGTGAACACGGTGTTTGACAGAATTGTGTGTCTGTTTGTGAGAAACTAGGAATAGAGGGTACCTGGGAGGACCTAGGGCTCGCAGCAGGCTTGGGAACCAGTGAGGACGAGAAAAGGAAGGAAGGGCCGCCACGTGTAATGGAAAAGGAAAAGCACTTATATTTTCAGACAATTAAAATAGAATGAGGGGCTGGGGTTGTGGCGCAGTGGTAACATGCTCGCCTAGCACGCAGGAGGCACTGGGTTCGATCCTCAGCACCACATAAAAATAAAATAAAAGATATTGTGTCCACCTACAACTAAAAAATAAATATTAAAAAAAAAATAGAATGAAAAAGTGTGTTCAGCAAGGTTGCAGAATACAAAGTCAATGGCCAAAACCAACTGTATTTTCATACTTGAGCAGCTGGAAGCTAAAGTAGCAAAATCAATATGACTCATAGTAGTTTCAAAACCATGAAACACTTATCTATGAATCTAAAAAGCACATATAGGACCCATATGTTAACAATTACAAAATGCTGATGAACGAAATCAAACACAATCTAAATAAATGGATCGGAAGACTCAACATGGTAGAGATGTTAATTCCCCCAAAGTGATGGACAGATTGAATGCAACTTAATCAAAGTCCAGTAGCATTTCTGTATTTGTAGATAAGTTGACCTAAGACTCATAGAGGGGCTGGGGCTGCAGCTCAGTGGCAGAGCACGTATGGGGCGCTGGGTTGGATCCTCAGCACCACATAAAAATAAAAAATAAAATAAAGGCATGCTGTCCATCTGCAACTACAAAAAACATTTTTTTTTTAAAAGAAAGACTCATAGAAACTTTAAGTTCACACAGCCAACCAGCACGGTGTGGAGGGAGAAGGAACCTGAGGAGCAGCGCCACATGGTCACACACTTCCTGTCCAGCTGTGGTGGTCAGACGGGGGGCTGCTGACAATGGACAGGCACACAGATCCACAGAACAGGCAGACACCCTGCAACAGCACCGCTCGCGTGGCCCACTGATTTTTGGCAAAGGTATAAAAGCAGTCCAAAGGGGAAAGGATGGCTTTTTGTGTTTGTTTGTGGTTTAGACAGTGAGGCTGGAGCAACTGGTGGTACGTGAGC
The DNA here is from genome assembly GCA_004024805.1 of Geosciurus inauris. Lineage (NCBI taxonomy): Eukaryota > Metazoa > Chordata > Mammalia > Rodentia > Sciuridae > Geosciurus > Geosciurus inauris. The sequence continues at coordinate 8,289 of PVHX01001939.1, read as the reverse complement.
AAAGACGCGTGTCAACCTACAGCTCACACCCTGGCAAAAGGTGATTCGAAAAGTAAAGCGTGGGGCTGGGATTGTGGCGCAGTGGTAGCGTGCTCGCCTAACATGCGTGAGGCACTGGGTTCGATCCTCAGCACCACATAAATAAAATAATAAAAGATATTCGGTCCACCTACAACTAAACAAATAAATAAATATTTAAAAAAGAAAGAAAGAAAGAAAAGTAAAGCGTGACACTCTAACACTTCACAGGACACCAGGGGGACTGAGACCTGCAGGTGTACAAAGCCTCAGACATGACATCAAAAGCACAAACCAAAAGACAAAGACCAAGAAACTGAATTTGAGCAAAATTGAAAAAAAACTTTTTCTGTACAGTCACACTAAAGACTAGGGAAACAGCGGCAAATCATACCTGCCAGGCGACCCAGGTCCTCTGAATTCAATAGTAAGAGAACAACCAACCCAGTTAAAAAATGGCAAAATGACCTGAACTGATCTGTCCCCGAGAGCCCACGGGAGAGGCAGGTCACACGTGAGTGGCAGCTGGCCAGTGTCACCTGCAGGAAACTGCGAGCTGCAGATAAAACAAGGCCCAGGCCACACAATATAAGGTGCTGGTGAAAAAGTGGAGCCCAGGAACTACACGGGGTGGGACAGCTGTTTGTGGCTGCTGGCAAAGCCACACCTCTGCCTATGTGCCAGCAGCTGTTGCTCTGCAGGTACCCACTCCAGGGAGGAGAAGCGCACCCTCGCCAAGCCTGTGCCTGACACGTGCTGGCTTCCTAACGGCCCCCAGTGGAGCCTGCCAGTGGCCCTGGGCAGGGAGTCTACACCTCCAGTTACTGCCCAGGAACAAAGCTACGCAGCAACTATGAACCAGCTCCACATCCCCGCACTACTGCACAGCCGGTGGAATCAAAGGCCCCCGCTGAGCAGGGGAAGCCAGTCTCCGCAGGTCACCCGCTGCACAATCCCCTGTGTGTGACACAGCCCCGAGATCAACCCACAGCGACAGGGAATGGACTGGTGGTGGTTCCTTGGGGCAGCTTTGGGTACGTCCCGACTGGAGGACGACAGCACAGATGGACACACGCGTTGGATCTCATGGGCCGTGTGCCAAAAGCCAATCCTGCTCGGTGTGTTCTAGAACACAGTAAGACGAACGCACACCCTGAGAGCCGAGTTTTTTTTTTTTTTTTGGTACTGGAGATTGAACTCAAGGGCACTCGACCACTGAGCCACATCCCCAGCCCTATTTTGTGTTTTATGTAGAGACAGGGTCTCACTGAGTTGCTTAGTGCCTCGCCGTTGCTGAGGCTGGCTTTGAACTCGCGATTCTCCTGTCTCAGCCTCCCTAAGTGCCGGGATTACAGGCTTGAGCCACGGCGCCCGGCTGAGAGCCGAGTTTTAAAAGCAGAGGCACTTTCAGAGCAGCCAGTGGTCATCCTGCAGGGAGCGGGTGTGGAGGCTGTGGGGGTCTCGAGGGTGTCCCCTCCCATCTGGTTCAGTGCCGTTTTGCTAAGGATGGAGGCCGGCCATGACGATGACGTCCGATGACGACAGCAAAACCCCCGCACCCCACCAGCAGGGAGGGCTTTCTCATGTTCCATGTTCACAAGAGCCAGTGACCCGTGACGTCCCCCTCTTTTTACCAAGGACGAGCTGAGTTTCAGGAGCCCTGTACAGCTGCCTAGGGTCCTGGGGCCTGTCTGCACACGGTGCTGCTCCGTCCAGGCCTGGGGGCCGCCTCCTACTCACCACCCCCGCTGCCGCCGCCGCAGGTCTAGCGCGGTCTACCCTGCTGGCCCGGGGCCTGTACATACCGTGGCTGGTGAGGACCGGGCAGTGTGGGCCAGGGAGTGTCTCGTGCCATCCATTCCCCCGTGGATGAGGTAGGCTCCCGCGCTGGACACAAGGGGGCTCCCCCCAACATCCATGGTGATGCCCACCATGCTGTGGGAGGGGACTGCTGGTGGGGACGAGGCTGCCACCGTCACCTGGGCGCCACCCGGGGCCTCGAAGTAAGAAGCTGCGCTGCTGGGGGCATACATCTGAGGCTCCGGGTTGTAGGCGTAGGCTGTCCGTCTGTCAGAGAGAGAGGAGTCACCCCTGGAGCCCTGTCCCACCCACACGCCCGATCTGAGCGAGTTTCAAAGGAATTCAGCAAAGCTTCGTGTGGGAGCTGCAGCCCACGAGGCTGAGCAGGCAGGGCCACGCAGATGTGGCCTGGGACGTTCAAAGGCGACATAAAGCTCAAAGCCATCGTCTCCAAAACATTCGAGATCACAGGCTGTCCAATGGAAACCGATCCTGTCAGAGTTCTATGTGGGTAAGTGGGTCACGCGTGCAAGGGCCCTGGTGGAGGGGCAGCAGTCACGGCTGTGGTTGTGGTTCTGTGATTCCACGCTACGGGGTAAGAGTGCACAGGACCGAGTGCACACACGCACGTGGGTTTGTGCACATGTGCCGCACACACAGACCACAGGTGAAGGTGCATGACGACCGGTGAGGGTGAGGAGCCTGCAGCTGGTAGACGCTGCTGCCCAGTGCCAAGTCCCTGGCCTCAGGGTCCCGCAGACACACAAGATGCTCCCCTGGGGCAAGCTGGGGGCTCTGTGCACTGATTTTGTAACTTCCTGAGACCCAGGATTATTTGAAAACACAAGCCATGGAAAAATGAAGCTGCATCATAAAGAGGATTTCTAAGGGAGACCCCGCGGGCACCGGGCACGCCTTCACCATCTGGCTCAGGGATTACCCCGCGCGTCGAGCCTGAGATGTCTTGTGTTCCTCGTGGGTGATGCTAGTTGTTACAGAAGGGGGCTAGCGGTGGTCTTTGCTTATTGATGAGTAAAGGTCAGTGGCAAGGCCCCTCTGGCCTCCTGGAGGCATGTACTCCCATACTGTCCCCTGAAGTGACATCCTGCATAGCTATAGCACAATGTTGAAGCCAGGGGCGTGAACTGGGCACAGAGCTTGTTCTGACTCTGCCAGCTCAACGCACATCCACGCGTGTCTCTATGTGCTTTGGGCCTTTGCTGTGGTGCTCTGGAAAACCACGTCCCCATCAATTCAACTCTGCAACCACAGCCGAGTCCTCAGCACAGTCCCCGCACTGACGAAGGGAAATCCAAAGACACACGAGCGAGCTGAGGGCCTTGCATCTCCAGCCCGATGAGCTGATGGGAGATGTGTAATTTTCTGTCCCAAGCATCAAACAGAGCAGCAGACTCTAGAAGTCCTTGCAAAGTGGGGAATCAATTTCAGCAACCACCTAGAAAGTTAGTTAGAATCTTAGAAAGGAAAGGATAAAAAGGCCCCAAGGGAGTGGCTTCCGCATCAGGAAAACCCAATCTTCAGACTTAGAAGCTGAAGTCGGTTTTTTTGGTTTTGTTTTTGTAGACAGACTTTTCTAGAAGTTAAAAGTACAAAGGTCTGTGGTGGGCCTGGTGCAGTGGCTCACGCCTGTCATCCCAGCACTTAGGGAGGCTGAGGCAGGAGGATCGCGAGTTCAAAGCCAGCCTCAGCAACGGCGAGGCGCTAAGCAACTCAGTGAGACCCTGTCTCTACATAAAACACAACATAGGGCTGGGGATGTGGCTCAGTGGGCGAGTGCCCCTGAGTTCAATCCCTGGTACCAAAAAAAAAAAGTCTGTGGTTGCTGAAATCCCCACAGGACTGGGAGGCCGTGATGGCTGGATGCTGGCTTAATGGTGGACAAGAGTCTGTCCACACACATCCAGGTGGGAAAGGGGCGGGCACGCAGGAGGCCGGGGTAGTCCCAGGAGATACGCACATGGCTCCGTTGGCGTAGACGGCGTCCCCCCCTTCCACGTACTGCACCTGCGCGGGGTACACGTGCTGCACGGGCTGGACCTGAAACAACACCGTGCTCATGTTATGGACGGCAGAATCCAGGACTCCCAGGCACTCCAGCCACGATGGCCGCCTGTGCTTCCCATGAGCACTCGCGCACACAGGAGAGACGGTGACCAAAGACCCCTGCGGGCCCAGCAGGCGACAATCGCTATGGCTCCACAGAGCTGTGCTCTGGCTTCTGTGAGCCAGGGCTTACTGCTGCTGTCCTTCAAGGGATGCCAGGTTGGCGCCCCGGATCTGTACCTGTGGGGCAGGACTGGGAGGACTACAGCTGCCATCCAGTGCAGCGGAGGCTGAGGCTGGGCCCAGAACCCTGACCTGTGGGCAGCCCTCGGCAGGGGCAGAGGGGTTGTGGCCCTCGACTCCCTGTGGGTGGCTCTAATGTCTGCTCCCTGGCAGAGAGGGCGATGGGGAGACCCAGCACACGCCACAGGCCCTGCCCTGCCATCGGCTGGAGCATCAGCTTGGCACCAGTGCTGGTGGCCTCTGAGGATCTGGCCTCGTGGTGGGTGCCTGGTCCTTTGCACCTGGAACTCCAGACTTTCCCTTCAGAGAGAACGAATACTCAGGTCAACCAAATTCAGGGGTGAGAAGCTCGAGGGTCACCATAACGGCTTGCTTGGTTCTCGGGGTGACCCTCCTCTAAGACTGCTTGCAGCTACAGGAGGCGCTGACCCCACAACTGGTATTTACTTAGGGAGCACAGAGCCCCTGGAACAAGCTCCAGGCCCAACATATGCTGGGTGGTATCCCTGGGGCAGGGGGAGCCTGAGGACCAGCTGAAATGCAAAAGTATCACCCAGGAAGTCCTTCCACAGATAGCGGGGGAAGGCCCCACCTCCATGGAGAAGGGGAAGCTTCTAGAATCACACACTAGTCTTTGTGTCTCCTCCCTCAATGGTGTCCCTAGGGTGGACCTCAACAGAGACAGACCTTTTTCCTGGAACCCTGCAAACCTTTACAGCTCTAGCAGCATAGGCAGCTGACAGATCCCTGAAAGTGTGCTGCCGGTCTACACAGCAACTCCAGCCTCGCGGCCAAGCCTGGCCTGCTGGTGGTTTTGTAAATGAAGATTTTTGGGGGGTGGGAGTGGGTACTGGGGATTAAACCTAGAGGAGCTTAACCATGAAGCCACATCCCCAGCCCTTTTTATTTTTTATTTTGAGACAGGGTCTTGCTAAGTTGCTTAGGGCTTCGAAAGTTGCTGAAGCTGGTCTTGAACTTGTGATCTTCCCACCTCAGCCTCCTGGGTTGATGGATCACAGGTGTGCACCACCGTGCCCCCTGTAAATGAAGTTCTATCAGCCCCAAGCCATGGCAGCTTCTGCCATTGCTCCAGTGACAGAGTTGGGTGATGCCAGAAACCTTGGGCCTGCAGAGCCAAGAGGTGGTCTTTGGGCTTTTCTGCAATCTGCTGACTGCTCTGAGCTCAGCCAGGGTTTGTGGGCTTCTTTCTGAGGCAGGCGATGGAACAGGACTGTAGCCTCCTGCACTGTCCAGGCTGCAGCACTTGCTGGTGGGTTGGGCTCCCTGGGCTGTGTCTCCCACGACTCCACCCACAGGCACTGGGTGTCACTGGCTCCCAAACACATGCCGAGTTTATGAATGACCCAAAACCACCACCCACCTTTCTTGGCTTGTGGCAGAACTCTGCAGTGAAAGCATTTTGTAACTTTTTTTATAGAGCTTCCAGAAGATAAGAAATGAAAAGGAGTAGCAGCCACCGAAAAAGCTGCCCTCTCAGAGTGCTCCAGACCTCCAGGTGTCAGGGAGGCTCAGGGGCTGGCCTTACCTGCTGTGGCACTTGCTGCACTCTGGGGAGGGAGATGGGCTGCATCGGGGTCCCTTTGGGAGCAGAGCCCACGGCCTGGACCAGCACCCTCTGGAAGGGAAGGGAGAGAGCATGGTGAGATGTGCTCAGACCCCACCATGAGCCACAGCCGCCTCCCGCTTCATCCCATTGCAAAGGCCTGACGGGAGGGAAGGCAGGACCCACAGCTGGAATGCACACAGCTGGTACACCAACAACCCACACGTGCACATGTGTGAACACGGAGGTGCACACATGGGCACACACACAGAAGCACGTGCACGGGGCTGGGATTGTAGCTCAGTGGTAGAGCACTTGCCTAGCATGCATGAGGCACTGGGTTCGATTCTCAGCACCACATATAAATAAATGAATAAAATAAAGGTCCATTGACAACTAAAAAATATTTAAAAAAAAAAGCACGTGCACCTCCAGCCGCCCCGGAGCTTTGCCCGTGGAGCCTGCAGCCACAGTGAGGTGCCACTGGCCATCCCTCACACTAAGGGGACTGCTGGGTGAGGAAGGAGACCCCACAGCTGTGCACTCCCCAGCCCTGGGCGAGCGCTTCACTGCCCCTGTGGCTGTGCAGGCCACACTGGGCCTGTCCCCACTGTACACACGAGTGGTCAAGTCACACCTGTGCCTCTGCCCGACTCCACCACTCGGCCCCCCACGCTGAGCTTCTGCAGCGTGACTTTGCTATTTGCTATGAAAACGTGAACGGTCGAGAGGGGACAGACTCAGTGTCTGCTAGAACGAGGGCCTCTGATGTCCTGCACTGCCATGCAGAGATCTTCCCACGGGGGCACTAAATGTCACTGGGAGGACAGGCCTTCAACACCACTGGGTGGTGATGCAAGGACGCACTGTCCTCTAGTGTTCAAGGACGTCACTACAGGACAAGCAAGCCTCTACTGAGGACACCAGCAGGGCTGGTCTGTGGACTAGAGCTCCCAGGACCTGGCTGGCCACCATGCTCACACCAGAGACAAAACGGCACGACGGCTCAGCTGCCCACAGTGAGGGGTCAGCTGAAGATGCTGCTCTGTCTCTCAGTGAGGTGGCACATGCTGCAGGGTGGATGGACCTCGTGTTCGTGAGCACCAGACACTAACAGCCACACAGTGTGGGACTCCAGTGACAGGACACATCCAGGAGAGGAGAGTCCAGAGAAAGGACACGAACTCGGGTGCCAGGGCTGAGAAAAGAGGAAGGAATACTACTAATGGGGGCAGGGTTTCTTTTGGGGGGTCATGGAATGTTCTAGAACTAGAGAGAGGTGATGGTGATACAATGTTGTAAATACACCCCAAAACACTGAATTTCCTACTTTAAAATGGTTAATTTTATATTTTGTAAATTTCACCTTAATTTAGAAGTTAATTAAGATATTAAGGTCCAAGCTGCACGTGGTAGCGCACACCTGTAATCCCGGCTACTTGGGAGGCTGAGACAGGAGGACCACTTGAGCCCAGGAATGTGGAGTGAGCCTGAGCAACAGTGAGACCTCATCTCAAACTAAAGGAAAAGAACATGGTGGTTTAGGTGTGCACAGCAGCGCCGAGCCGCCCGGCGTGGCTGTGGTGAGCTGGGTTGCGGCGTGATCACTTACATCGAAATTTAACAGGACTGAAATAAAGAATGAAGCCCAGGCCCCGGCTGCACGGAACCTGCTGGGCCTGGGGTGGTCAGGAAGCCCTAGGAGCGCACCGTCACGCTCACCTGCGGCACAGCCACCTGAGGGCAGGGCTGTGCGCTGTGAGGACGGGGAGGGGCCTCAGCAGACACAAGCAGCCCATGTCACCTGCGTGGGACGTGGGAGGGCGGGGGAAGATGCTACCAGACGCGTCTGTGGCAGGAACAGGAGCCGGCACGGGTCCCCAGGGAGGGCTGCACGAGGGCACCTGGGATGGATGCTGTGGTCAGGGCAGAGTCCACCCAGGAGCAGGGTGCCTGGGAGAGGGCTTGGCCAGGAGGACCTGAGGCAGCAGGGGGCAGAGGGCTGCTGACCCTCTCAGGCTGCTTCAAGTGTGCGGGGAAACGACTCAATTAGGATTCAACCTGCAGGGTGGCGGCATCTGATCAGGCCCAACCTGTACCCTCAGAGGGGCTTCTGAGACCTTCCTTGCTTGGCTGAGAACGCCGGATGGACGTTCTCATCCTAAACTGGACAAGCTATTCCGCGTCTGCCCAGCCCTTTCTGCTGGGTTGGCTCTTCTCTCTTAATCACTCTTTGCTCCTGTTAAGTCGTACATTATGGGTGGTCCTGGGGCCACAGAGGGCCTCTGTGTACTTTCACAAGCTTCCAGTCTGTTCCCTGTGGTCAGCTCCTGTTGCTCATCTGTCCTTTATGACTTATTTCAAGCTGTGGGAGACACCCCAAGGCCGTGCGCCTGAATGAGAAAATCCCCCTCTGCCAATTGTAAACCATATATTCACCTTCTCGTGCTCAGCTCCGTTTTGAACCAGATCCTGAGAATTCTAACTTACTATTTGCCTTATGCACAAAGTATTTCTGTGTAAAAGAGTCATTTCTAGCTGGGCATGGTGGCACACACCTGTAATCCCAGCACTTAGGGAGGCTGAGACAGGAGAATCGC